>OZ024902.1:21645199-21796816 GCA_964017125.1 Flabesymbios commensalis | reverse complement strand
ATACGTAAGCGATTCCAATGATGTATTACACTTGAAAATATCTTACTGACAAAGTTACTAGTTTCAAAAGATGTTTCAATTATACCAAAAACTGCAACTGTAAAAAAGTCGCGACTAAGTCCAAACCTGATTAACCCCCTTCACAATGAAGTCTGTTTATTTCATCTAATATAATAGCTTAACTTCGTACAGACATACATTAATAACATGCGCCATTTTAAAGTACTCTCTTAAAACGACTAAATCCAAAAACGAGGATTTGTATTTTTTTTAGATTATGTGCGTCCATATACATAGATTAACTTCGTGACAGCTACAAATTGCAGTCATGCTCCAGAAAAAAATAGAAGTTCTCTCGGAGTGAGATCAATGATTAATCTCCCTCCGAAAAGACTTGTTGTGTAGAATATGTGTAAAAATCTATGCGTACATATACAAAGATTGACTTTGTGCAGACACACATTAATAAAGTGCCGCCACTACATAAAGTACTAGCCAAGTCTAAACAGAGGACTTTTTTTGTGTTGACTTTGTGTCCTCTAGGAGGGAGATTAATTATAGTGCTGAATAATCTCCCTCCGAGGGGACTATTTTATAAGAAATGAATAATTCCACCAAGGACTCATTGTTAACACTTCACGAAGAAATAAACACACTTATTATGGGTGATGTTAACACCCACAAACGAGAAACGCAGCAAACGAAGAAAGAAACACACTCCTGCCCAGTAAGCATGGTTATATTGGTCCTGTATTGGCAGTATAGTTTGCCGGGTTTGGTCCAGTACGGTCATGCCAGTGTCCCATATGGGGCCAATATTGGTCCAGTATAACTTTATTATCGTTTGCACATAGGACCTGTACTGGGCCAATATTGGCAAAGCGGTATATGGCCAAAATATAACCAATATGAAACCACTATACATAAGCTGGTTTGATAGTGGTAGCCCAGTATTGGCCCAGGACATTTGTATATTGGTTAAGTACTGGCTGGCTGGGGGGGGGGGGAAAGGTGTCACCTCCGCGTGGTCCCCCCTGGGCAACTTCTTAGAAGGCCAAGCACACCCAAACCTTTCATCAAACCAGGTTTTTCTATTTTTTTGACGTGAAGTTTTTTGTGTTTGCTTTCCGGTGGTACTGAGGTTGTTGTGTTTATTTTCGAATGGTTTTCAGTTCAACTTCTTTATATATTCTATATATATTCATATTTATATATTTTATATATTTTTCATTGTACTTGTGGTGCCTTAAAGTGCTCTCACGGATTGTGATCGCTCTGTCGTGCTAGTTCTCGATGACAGACCCGATCCCCAGCTGTGGGGGCATTGTGGGTCTACTCATAGCTCCTCTATGATTTGTTTTTTTTGTGTTTGCAGTGGTTTCTCTTTGGCATCCTGGCGATGGACGGGATGTCCGAAAGAAACCAGTGCCATATAATTATTTTTTCACTTTATTGTTTTAAAGGTTTCTCTGTGGCATCCTGGCGGATAATGCAGCATGTCATAGAGAAGCCATTGCCGTACAATTAGCCTGTGGTGACTTACAGTGTCCCCACGGTTTGTGATCGCTCTGTGATGTCCTCCAATATCACAGACCTTATTACCAACTGTGGGGGCACTGTAAGTCTTTAATTTTTGAGAATTTTTTGTGGTTTTATGATGTCTCCGGCCGTACTGGCCGAAAAGTGAAGTAAAGAAGACATTTACTTACTTACTTAATGGTTTCTCTGTTCATTGTTTATGTCATTCATATTTATGTCTAAATGGGTTTACTTTTTTGATTATAGTATATAGTATTATAGGATATATTATATATTTGTTTTGACAATGACACTGTTTTGACTTTGACTTGTAGTTTTTACACAATCACCCCAATTTCATGAAGATATAGTGACTTGAAAAGTCGTTCATTTTATAATCACTTCATATTTTACATTATTTATACTGATATTTTTATACCCATTAAACTGTGTTGTAGTGCAGGCGCTTCAACATGTCATCAGACTCGTTACATATAGGTGCCAGGAGCATCGTCATCTTATCATAACAAACACTTTAAACTGAATATTTTAGTACGAACATGCTTTCATTAGCTTTGTCTTTCCTTTACTACTTTAACTATACAAAATGGGATATTGTAATACCTGGAATTTTCACTTAAATGGCCATACTGGCCGAAAAGTGAAGTAAAGCAAATATTTTACTTACTTACTAAGTACTGGCTGACCATTAAATGTATGGTGGTTTGATATTGGTTACCCATTATTGGCCCAGGATAAATGTATATTGGTTAGGGATTGGCTGACCATTTTACCTTGCCAGTTAAAAAAAACACAAAAAAAAGATAAAATTGCACAGCAATTGCGATACTAAATATATTCCATATATTCATGGTATGCACAAATTCCAAAGAAGCCTTGAAAATACATTTTTTAAGTAATGGCCATTTCAAGCTTCACCCTTAAAAAGAATTTCAAAAAAAGTGAAAAAAAAAAACAATACTGAAATAAGTAAATACAATTTATTTGTCTGATTATTTAAAAAAATGTTATCCCGTTCACAGCGACATATAATCAAATAATGCCAAAGCAATCTTGAACCAGTTTATCTTAATCAAATTCGGCAAGATCAGCAGCAAAAGCAGTGGCGGCTCCTGTTCTTTTCTCAAAATTGTGTTGCTTCCTGGCTTCATCCTCGTAATCTTATTGTGAATCACAGATTATCTTGCCCACTCTTTCCATGTGTTACATAGAGTCAGACATCGTGACAAAGCAGTCATATAAAATGCTGACAAGAAAAGAAAGAGATTGCGAAGGTTGCAGCTATCACGGGCATGCGAGTTTGCCAAAGATTGAAATCATAACATTTCAAGCAAACATTACATCTGAAACCTCACGCAAAAATTCTCGAAATAAATTATCAGGTTAACACGTTAAGAAGTGCGGCTGGGTGTCTAGAAGCTAAGGGTGTCCAGCGTTCATGCACCCGAGGTTGCAGTAGCTTAGTGGATTCCAGCGAGTCTCGATGGCCTTCTTCATTGCATAGGAAAGGACCCAAGTAAAATGTTGATTTAACGTCACTTAGTAGAATGTTAGTTTAGCGTTACTTAATAGGCGCCTGCCTTGATCGTTCTGACGATAACGGGCATGATGAAGACACAAAGATTTGCGATTCAACTATCCGGCTTCAGCCACATTATTGTCACATGTATTCTTGACAACATGCTTAGAAGGGCATGATGAAGACACACAGATTGCGGCAACATCATTGTCACATGTATTTCTGGATGACACATTTAAGAGTGCTGTTGAATGTCTTCAATCTAAGGGTGTCCTTAGAAGACAATGGAAAAAAATAGCTTTGGAGAAAGTGGAGGCTCTCAAGTAAGTTTTCTTTTTTTGTGTTTTATTGCAGGCCGTCAATAAAAAAACAATTAATTTTAGAGAAAGTCAAGGCCCTCAAAACAAAGTTACTGGAACATTTGATAAAGCAGACATAAAGCTTGCCTATTGTCAAGACATAAAGATGCAAGAAAAGTATTTTCTCAGGCAGGCTGCCAACTGCTCATAGCAGTCAGTTAAAGTTAAAGGATCATGTAGTGTGTGTGGGTGGTTTAAGCCCATATCGCCATCCCTCTAATGAACATCGTCTTCACCCAATTTTGGTGCTGTGTCTATAAATATTATAATATTATTATTCAGGATATTCACAATGAAGGACAAGTGAGAGGAATCATGCTTATTTATTCGGAGTGTAGATTTAACATAGCTGTCTTACATGGAATGAATGGAGTTACCCTCAGCCTCGGCTATTGTTACTCTGGTGGCTATCCAACCCAAGGATAGCGGAGCCATCTTTTGTAGAAAAATAATTCCTGAACGTCTGGGCATTACTGGGGGTAAATCCCCTACACATGCTCATAACTCTTTATTGGACGAGTGAGTGAAAGAAAACACACGCAAGAACCCACCATGATCTATCACGCCACCCTCACGTCCTCATCAATCAATCAATCAATCAACTCGTTAACTTCTATAGCGCCTTAATCCTGGGAGATACAAGCTCAGAGGCGCAGAATCCAAATCGGAAGTCGGCTCCATGTCGAGAGTCGAAGGTTATGTCGTCAACTGAGCGTCGGATCTTCCAGGAACTGAGGGGGGGGGGGGGCGAATCGAAAAGAAGTCTTCAGCATTTTTTAAAATGAGGTGACTGTACTTGCAGTTCTCGAATTAACCGGCAGTGAATTCCAGGTGGAGGGAGCAGCAACTGCAAAAGCCCTTGTTCGGAAACGTGGAACAGTTAACATATTTGTGCTGGGAGTCTTTAAGTAGTCTTGAAATTAATTTTTATAGATATATATATAGGTTGGTAAAAAAGCAAGGCTTTAAAAGTGATGGTACAGAGTTAAAACGTACATCACTCATCACATTAATGGACTGCACTGTTTTTATCGTATTACGATGTCACTTATGACTATTGTACAGCGAAACTCAAGTCTCCGGCTGTCTGGGCATGTCTGGGGGTATATCCCCTAGATATGCCCAGAACCCCTTATCGGGCGAGCGAAGGAAAACGCTCTCAATAACCTACCATGCCCTATCACCCCCACCCTCAAATCATCATCTGTACATCATTCATCTCATCAACTGACTACAACGTTTTTATCGTATTATAATGTCACTTAAAAGATCTTTTGTGCCAAAAAGTGATGTAAAGCAATGATTTACTACTACTACTACTTATATGACTATTAGTGCCGAAAAGTGACGTAAAGCCATAATTTACTACTGCTACTACCATTGCATATTCCTCGATGCTGGCTAAACACATTTTCTTTTCCATCATAGTTGACAGGGCCTGGAACTGGTGAACTGAAACATTGAGTTACTTTTTTAGAAGGGAGATGAAACCGACAATGGTGCCAGACAAATCTTCTCTACACAGTTAATAAATATTTTTCTTTCCCTCGCATGATAATCACTTCTAAGGGATATATCACCGTCAATGTTAGACACTACTAACCGATGTGTCTGTGATGAACACATATCTCTATTACTACCTTTTTCCTAAGTGGGAGTTGTTGAAAGAGTTTGTAATATTTTCACTAGATAATATGTATGATCGGAACCGTTTAGATGAGATTATGATTTTTTAAGCCAAAATATTATTAAGGCAAAATAAAACAAAGGGAGATTCTCGCTAAGGTTTACAAAAACCGCTCACCCGAGGGCCAATTTGAGATCAGTAGACAATTGTATGTATAAATATTTTTGTGACATATCATTATAGATTTTGGAGCTGAACTTCAAAAAAAAATACACAAATAAATCTAAGCAGAAGCACTAAGCATATTAATGAATGCCTGATTAGTCGAGTCTGTTAGAGCATTATCAAATGGATTGTCATGTTCAATAAATGATGTGAGCTCTCCTATGATATTATGAAAATGTGCCTGTAAATCAAATATGTGTTTTATAATAGTAATGATTTTTTGTCAGGTTTGCAACCAGTTTTCTCGAATTCACTTGAATCAATTGACAAACTTTCCCATCTTCACAAAAAAATTGACACTTGCAGGCTGACATTGTCACTAGCACTCATAGCGCTGCTTGTAGGAAGCTGTTCTTGTTGCGAATATACTGCTGTTCAGCACAGTGGAACAATAATTATATTCTACTGGGCTGAACAGCAGTATATATTCGCAAAAAAACAGCTTCTCACAAGCAGCGCTACGGATGCCAGTTCACGTTGTGGTGGGACTGTATCAACGGGAGTTGCAATGAAATGTATCAAATGAAAAACTTCTAACGTCCTAAATCCTCAGGTGTCCCGAGCTCAGAGGCGCTGCGAATCCGAATCAGGCTCATTATCATTGTCCGTGTATCGTTCCAATGGTTACCATCGGTCTGCGACATAGCGAGTTAATATCTGTATTTTTCAATTGTTTTATTTCTAATCGGAAATGAGTTTTCCCCAATATGAGTTTTCCCCAATAATGTCCCGAAGTCCGTACATGGCGATTATGCAGCTATTGATAGATCCCCTGTTGCAGGTATTTTCCTGTTCGATAATATTTTTAGATCTCCACAATAGGCATTGCCTTTTGTGTTGAATATCTTTACCAACCTATTATCTCTTCATTCATTCATTCATTCATCTCCCACAATCAACCCCCAGACATCTGGATCGTTAATGTAGTCTTAAGAGACACTTTACAGCCAAATCTACTGTTAAATACATTAAAACTTTCTATGGACGGCCACCCAGTGGAACTAGAGTAAGTGTCTAATAAATTGTACTGTATACAACATATTCTGATTTATCTCTGGTTTTCTTTCTGTTATCTTCCCTGGTCAGTTCTACAATGTATGTTTTCGATGTATCTTTACTTCATCCCCGGGGTACTGGGATGATTGCTAGTAGTAGTACTTTTCGCCCCCATTCGGGGAGGGTCATTAGGGATCTGTTTCGTCTGTTGGATGCTGTTACGGCATTGTACGGAAGCACTAGTCTACAGCAATCATCCAAGGGCAGCTGCAGCCTCCTCGTATCTGGCTATAATCTTCGGGCGGATTGCCAGTGGCGTACCCTGGTTCCTCCGCTCAACAGCGGAGCCAATGCAGCACCCGCATCAGTGCTGGCGCTGATGTAGGCTGTGGTAGCCTTAAATAACCGGCAATAGCGTGTTTGACATTAGGTCTCTCATGTGGGATGAATGGAGTTACCCAGAGGGAGTGATCCTTCCTATTGTTACTCTGGGGACTATCCGACCCGAGGATAGCGGAGCTGTGCAAAATGCCAAAGAGTTTCATCATTAAATTGTACAGCGAAACTCAAGTCTCCGGCCGTCTGGGCATATCTGGGGGTATATCCCCTAGACATGCCCAGAACCCCTTATCGGGCGAGCGAAGGAAAACGCTCTCAATAACCCACCATGCCCTATCACCCCCACCCTCACATCACCATCTGTACATCATTCATCTCATCAATTGACTACAACGTTTTTATCGTATTATAATGTCACTTAAAAGACCTTTTGTGCCGAAAAGTGACGTAAAGCAATGATTTACTACTACTACTACTTCATCCCCTTTAACGATCAAATATCTATGCGGTATATTATAAAGTTCTGTGGAAGAGCCAGTCTCATCTGCGTTAAATATTTCCTTCTACTCATAGCCCTCGCAGATCTTGGTCTATCTCCATGTCCATTCAGTCACCACTTCTTCTCTACTTCTCCCGACATCCCACTCGGCACAGAGCTTGTTCTGTTGTTCCGCTTCTTGGAGGAAATCAACCACCTATTGGTGGAATGGTGCATCCTCTACTACGTAGTCCCCCTGGGCTAAAAACACCCATGTCATTTACTTGAGCAGAAATATCAATGAGGCTTTATTATTTTAAATAATTTCTTCTATACATTTTACTAAAGTTGTCTATGCTCGTATTAAATCATTGTGATTTATAATAGTCTCTGTCTTTGTCAAATTCTTTTTATCGACTGATAATGATCCTCAGGTTGGCTGATTGATGGCTGACTTTGTTTGTGGCAATAGTAGTAAACATGCTTCCCCAAAGTTTGCAAGATTGGAGAGATGTATGCTATCACTGGTTACTCCAATATTATTCAAGATAGTTTTAGGTGTATTTGTTTGATGTAGATGTAGATATGAATCTACGCTACTTTTACATTAAATTTTGTCAAATAGCTGACGAACGGACGTTTCCACAATATCCAATATTGTTTACAACGCATCATTTTCAATATGTTTTCCATATATTTGATCTTTCAGCATAGAACGAAAAATGGCCTTGTTCCTCTACATTAATATACATGGTTCCACATAGCATATAATTCCCAGTATGTTTTTATACAGTTATTCCATTTTAAAAGAGCCATATTTGTCAATGATTTTATAAGTATTGTTACACAAGGAGCGAGCTTACTAAATATTGAAATGCTAACAAAACAATAGGATACAGAACTCAAACAAATTAAAAGGATTTGTACATTTTTTATACAGTCTAATTTTACAATATATACATTTTAAGGTAAACAGTTTCTTACATAACAGTGTGGTCACCTGACACACACTGTTGATTCTTCTGCTACTCCTTCTGAATGGTCCTGATGGTCGAGCTGGAATTGATAATATTTACTACTAGATTTAAAGTGTTTAGCTATAAGTAAGCAGGCGTCTAGGAGGCAATTTCAGTGGACCTCAACAGCGTGTGTGTCGATAGGTGAATTCAGTACCGACCTTAAAGCTGGAGCCAAAGTCGAAAGTGGTGGTCGTATGCTGCTTCTCTGCACGTTTGTTCACTGCTGTGTATGTCAGTTCGGTGCGCATCAGTGAACACCGCTGCTCGGCTTTAGGTCACCTGCTGCATTGGCGAACGCCACCCTTTCGTTCCCACTGCAACAATAAAGGGACAGCAAGAAAGCGGAATCGAAAAAACAAATATTATGTGGATACGTAATAGTATTCCATTTTCTAATCATCTAATTTTTTACAATATTTATGGGGGGAGGGTGTCACCTCCACATGGTCCCCATGGTCACTTGTTTTAGTAGGCTGAGCACACCCTTACTTAGACAGGGCACCTGTCTGGCACTTTCCAGACGGGGAGCTGGATGTTGTTTATAGACTCCAGAAATTCAAACAAAATGGCCGCCTTTTATACTGTTCATACCAGCTCGATTCGAATTTTCAAGTGTTTATATTTTCCTGACGCGACCTTAAAAACTTATTAACGGTGGCGGCCATACACTTTTTCAGCGTCACAAATTGATTGTACACCACTAGACAGTCAGATGAAGGTGTGCAGACATAACACTGGTGCCTCGCCTGTTTTTTCAATAGGAAGCTTGTCAACCGGGGGCGGGGGCGGGACCGATTGACAATGTTGACTAACCCTTACTACTAGTACTCGATCCTTTTATTTCACAACCAGCAGTCTTCTTCAATGCGCTGTTCTATGAGCAACAATCGGCCTGATAACAATAGTATATAGAAGCTTTTATGTCTGGGTATGTCTGTGGTGCTAAGACACATTCAAGGTGGAGACATTGGACACGATCGAGTACTTCCTCAAATGACCAGGGGAATGTACCAGCTCGACCAAGCCAGAGCTGTCAGGTTGGGATACATTTTAAGATCACATAGCTGATACGGAATCACATAGCTGATACGGAATCATATGCTTTTCATTCTCGCTGGATATCGCGAGACACATTTCTAGTTTCAAGGAACATGTTGTGTACTATCATACTCCATGGGTTGTTTCTTCGAAATTATAATTTATTTTGTACTTTCAGAAAGGAAGTGATGAGGAATAAATTTGGTGGTGGTGAAGCGAAATATCTATCAAGCGGAAGGAGTTTAAGCAAACGTCTTGCGAGCCAGTACATAATGTGAAGCTGAAGTGAATTGTGCATTTGTAAAAAAAATGAATGAAATAAGTTAAACTTGCTGTCTTTTGATGATGCTGATGTTTTATGACACAAATTTCAGAAAAATAAACGTATTTGCAAGATTACGTCACATTATTTGGTTGATTGGATAAGTACGGATATCTATTTTGTGGGGCATTATTCGTGATTATTTCTTAACTGGTATTTAATATATATCCAACGGATTTGTTAATTCGTATTTTATTTGTCGTATTATAAGTAGAGCTATGAAATGTTGATACTGGCCAATTCGTCAGGTTGTATCAAAGAGGTACCCCCCACTTCCCTTGTGAGTCCTCTACAGCCTGAACCGCTGATCGATCCCACTTGCAAAAGATTTGCGGAAATTATTTCAATTTGTTTCAAGGAAAATAACATTGTGTTAATTTTTCCTGACTTAAAAAGTATAATATGCAGCTATTCAACTGCTGTTTCAATTTATTGCAATCCATCAAATGAATAAATATTGTCTTGATGCTACGAAATTAACTGGCAGTATACCGGTAGCTACATATAGAAACACTTGATATCTATCACCAAAATTTTGGTAATTGCAAGTATTCGATGGCAGCTTCAATGGCCTCAGATTATGTTGAACCACAATTTCGCACACTCCGGATATGATTGGCACTGAACCGGCTTTGGTCCTATTCTCAAAATATTTTTACACAAAAATATATTAAGCTTGATTTATTTCTCTTATTATATATGTTTGTTTTGACGAAGACACTGTTTTGTGACTTTCAATTATAATTATTTTTGTCATCTTTTTGTGTTAATTTATATTGTGTATCGGCTCTGGCGCTGTGTCAGGTTTCTAGAATGTATATATACTCGATACAAAACTCGCTACATATAGGGGCCATATAGGCACTATCATGTTATCATCAATCGTTTTTATCTTAATGCCTTAGTGCGGACATACTATTATCAGTTTGGTCTTTTTACTTTATCACTTTTACCGTTCTAGATATTATATTATTAGTTTAGTCTGAACTGTCATTTAAATGGCCATACTGGCCGAAAAATGACGTCAAAAAGATATTTTACTTACTTACTTACTTACTTTGGCAATTGCGTAAACATACACTGAAAAATAATATTTTATTATTGTATTAGTGAAACCCCTACTACTATTCATGCTTTTATTCTGCGGGTTGAAGGGACTAGCTCAGCCTAAAATCATCAAATATCGGTGATTTTATTTTGGCTTGTTATCATGAACATATGATGTAAACATGTTCTTATTATTACATTATATTATTGGCCTATAGAATACACTTTGACAGCATTAATATCAGAGACTGAACTGATTACAAGATACTACTCTAACGAGAAATTGGCTCTTATTATTACATTATATTATTGGCCTATAGAATACACTTTGACAGCATTAATATCAGAGACTGAACTGATTACAAGATACTACTCTAACGAGAAATTGGCCCAATGCTGTTTTAATGTTAGGTCGACATTAAACCAACATTTGCCGTGCTCTCGCAGTCAATATGCTGGGGATCAACCGTTTCCAGACCCCCACGGTAACACAACCATTTATGTCTCAACTCAAAGCCCACATGAGAGAATTGGTGAATTATTTCCTCATAGATGTCGCTCAAGTATATAGAGTTTATATGATTTGGGAACTTGTTCTTAATGCGGATGGGTATGAAACACATATAGTATTATTATTTTGGCTGATAACATGGGGATGTGCTAGTGATGTTTTTCCCCCTTGTTAATTTTAATTAAAAAAGGTGGACTATTGCAATTGAATTTCGTCGGCGTCTGCGCTAGCATTTCCTTGTGGGCGCGATAACATGTATCCTTCCCAAATTTGTTATGCATGTTACTAATGACCAGTTCAATAATGGCTGAAATAGAATTCAAAATGGCCGATTTATTGTGATTTTTCGCATTTTACATCAATAGTTCGACCTTGTGGGCGCGATAACTTGAAAAGTTTTTCATGTATCCTCTTCAAATTTGTTATGCATGTTACTAATAAGCAGTTCTTGGACAAGTTCAATAATAGCTAAAAAAAATTCAAAACCTTGTGGCCGCAATAATGACTTACAAGTTCAATAATGGCGGCGGGCTATTGTCGAGTGTGCTCTTGTTTAAAGATGCTACCAAAATTCAAAATGACCCCCAGAGGTCAACTCCAATTTTATTTGTAGGCGCAAAAACTTTAAACTTAAAAGTCGGACACTATTCAAATTTTACTATCAGGTCATTTTTTGAGGCTTTACTGAAATTCAAAATGGCCGCCATGGATAAACTTCATCATTTTTTGTGGGCGCAAAAACTGAAAATTGAAGTCTGT
Organism: Flabesymbios commensalis; assembly: GCA_964017125.1. Classification (NCBI taxonomy): domain Eukaryota; kingdom Metazoa; phylum Annelida; class Polychaeta; order Terebellida; family Flabelligeridae; genus Flabesymbios; species Flabesymbios commensalis. The sequence goes on along the minus strand of OZ024902.1, from coordinate 21,785,038 downwards.
AGTAATTTGCATTTTACAATCACATTACCCACCATCTGGAAATGTGCAGGTGATTTTACTGAAATTTAAAATGTCCACCACAAGTCGATTTTCAAAATATTTGTGACCTCAAAAACTCTAACCTAATTTATGGTGGGGGATGATATAGGACTGCGAGCCTCTTGCTGGTAAATAATCTAAGGTTCCAGATGAGTGATTTGAACAAAGACGATTTAAGATACCATATCTTTTCATTCTACAATTAAATGTATTATTATATACCAACATTTTCGTTGTGCTATTATCATATCATAGTAATTAATAGGCTTGTCAAGATATTATACCATTATATAGTGGCATTATAATGGCATGCCTACGTGGCATCATATGTAAGTAAGTAAGTAAGTAAGTAAAATATTTGCTTTACTTCACTTTTCGGCCAGTATGGCCATTTAAGTGAAAATTCTTGGTATTACAATATCCCATATTGTATAGTTAAAGTAGTAAAGGAAAGACAAAGCTAATAAAAGCATGTTCGTACTAAAATATTCAGTTTAAAGTGTTTGATATGATAAGATGACGATGCTCCTGGCACCTATATGTAACGAGTCTGATGACATGTTGTAGCGCCTGCACTACAACACAGTTTAATGGGTATAAAAATATCAGTATAAATAATGTAAAATATGAAGTGATTATAAAATAAACGACTTTTCAAGTCACTATATCTCTATGAAATTGGAGTGATTGTGTAAAAAACTACAAGTCTAAGTCAAAACAGTGTCATTGTCAAAACAAATATATAATATATACTATAATACTATATACTATAATCAAAAAAGTAAACCAATTTAGACATAAATATGAATGACATAAACAATGAACAGAGAAACCATTAAGTAAGTAAGTAAATGTCTTCTTTACTTCACTTTTCGGCCAGTACGGCCGGAGACATCATGAAACCACAAAAAATTCTCAAAAAATTAAAGACTTGCAGTGCCCCCACAGTTGGTAATAAGGTCTGTGATATTGGAGGACATCACAGAGCGATCACAAATCGTGAGGACACCGTAAGTCACCACAGGCTAATTGTACGGCAATGGCTTCTCTATGACATGCTGCATTATCCGCCAGGATGCCACAGAGAAACCTTTAAAACAATAAAGCGAAAAAATAATTATATGGCACTGGTTTCTTTCCATCGCCAGGATGCCAAAGAGAAACCACTGCAAACACAAAAAAAAACAAAGCATAGAGGAACTATGAGTAGACCTACAATGACCCCACAGCTGGGGATCGGGTCTGTCATCGAGAACTAGCACGACAAAGCGATCACAATCCGTGAGAGCACTGTAAGGCACCACAAGTACAATGAAAAAATATATAAAATATATAAATATGAATCTATAAAGAATATATAAAGAATTTAAACTGAAAACTATTCGAAAATAAACATAACAACCTCAGTGAAAAACCACTGGAAAGCAAACACAAAAAACTTCACGTCAAAAAAAAATAACAAAACCTGGTTCGATGAAAGGTTTGGGTGTGCTTGGCCTTCCAAGAAGTTGCCCAGGGGGGACCACGCGGAGGTGACACCCTTCCCCCCCCATGGCATCATATGCTTGCATTATTATGGTATTGAAATATCATTCGACTAAAACTATCTATTGACAAAATCTGATGAAAGATAATATCTATGTGTGGCTAGATGCTTTATTTGACGAGATATTATTTATTCATACGACAGGACAAATATAATGGTATTCAATGTCAGGGTATAATTTTAATGTTATAAATGGTAGTATAATGTTTAGATATCTATACTATAATGCATTAAGCCATTATTGGGTAACACCATCCACACCCCATAATTAGGTCGCTCCTTACAAATGCCAGACAGTGTATGTACTAGAACAAAAGACAAGTGAACATAAAATTTGTAATGCTTTGTGGCTGTGATTAATGAAAAAATGTTCAAAATGTACAATAGGGAGCAAATAGCATAAATGGTCGTAATTATTATGTTGAAATCAATTTAGGCTACAAATAAATCACCGACCCCCCCCCCCTCCTATACCATGGTCATTGCCAAATTCTGACGGGTCACATGTCCTTTTAGGCCCAGCAGTTCAAAATATACAGTAATGGATGGTGGTAGTAAACTGTGTAGAGGAGGGGTGAATTTTACATATTTCTGCGTCAGTGCCAAATGCGTCACCAGCCAAGTCAATTAGTTGATTTTCTGAATGAAGAGTTTAGGTCTGTAGTCCACTATCGGCTACTATACAAGTGGTTTAAAAGTTATGATGCAATATGTGCGGATGGCGGCCATCTTGGATTTCCGGGGCGATAAAATGCTAAAATAACTTCAGAAATGCTTTTTGTTTGCCGAGAAAAGCCGCACATACGATGGGGAGCTATATTTATTAATCACAGACTGTGAGCATCATTGTAAATGTCATCCTTATTTCCACCGGGTATAATGTGTGAGAACACCTTAAAACTACAGGGGATTTGTGACTTTTCCAGTAACAATAATATTTGTGGCAGCCATTTTAAATTTTGTTGGGAAATTTTTATTATGACAGATTGATTGGAATTTCGCACATGAGTTTTTTGGCAGCCATTCTGAACTGAAATTTTAGACTTCAGACTTCAAATTTCAGAAGTGCCCACTGAGGTTTTGCACTTTTAAATATATATAGATTTGTTTGTCAAATTATATCCATTTAGAGTGCCCAGTACCCACATTGACTTGTCTCTCTGTTGACGTAATGTTGTTCTGACGCTAGCTCAACATTAAAACAACATTGATTCATCGTTTTGTGTTTGTATAGAATTACAACTGTTATTTTAATTGTAGCATTTAAATGGTTCCAACTGTCCATACCAAATACACAATATTGGTTCAATACTAGGGCACTGTCTGCGACGCTGGCCCGAAATTAAAACATTGTAATATAATATTTTTATTATGAAATCTAGAGACTAAAGGGTGGAGTCGATCTGCACATAGGGGAAGTCTGTTCACCGTCCTGTCTTCATTCAAGCAATAAATGGAGAATCACCCCACATGTACATCATTGAATAAATATTGGACCCTATTACAGGCCCACTGCCGTGCAAGCCAAAAGGCAGTGTCTAATCACTTTACAAGTAAGCAGATACTGCCTTTTGCATTTGAAGAGCAGCATAGTGCAGTATCCGCTCACTTTACAACAGAAACTGCCTTTTGCCTTTCAAGAGCATAGAGATCCAGAAAATCTGGATAAATATGGAAGAACATGCTGGATGCCTTAGACAAGTCACAGCAGAATACACTACTCAGGAAAAATGGTGTCCACATTCCATGTTGATTGGATAAAAACTCAGAAAGAAATATCTCCTAACAAAACCTGCCCAGAATAATAGGCTCAAAGAACCGGACAAAACTCAGTCTATGCCCAAATATAACTAATGGGGAATTGTGACTTTTCAAGTAAATGGACTACGTTTTGTGTGTTGTTGGCAACTATTTTAAATATTGTTAAGTTATTTTTATTACAAGATTGATTGGAATTTTCGATTTCTGGATTCTGACTTCTTTGTTGGTTTAATGCTGTATCACTTTCTGCGACACTGACCAAACAATAAAACAACATTGCGTCGACGTCTCGTGTTTGATACAATTACAACTGTTAGTTCAGTGTTAAAATGTAGTATTTGAAAGGTTCTTCTGTTCATATCAAACACCCAATGTTGGTTCAATGCTGAGCAACCCTCTGCGACGCTGGCCCCACATTGAAACATTATTGGATATAGGCCTCTGTATTTTAATTAAGTAAAAGTAGAGGGTGCAAGTCACCGTGTCGCCTTTGACAATGGGACCGCCCCTATACTGACTGGCCTAGATTCATTCAGGGGCTTCTCTCGACATGTACATCATTTTACCAACATTGATCCACATAGTGATCCAGAAAATCCTGAATAAATCCTTAAGAACATGACTTATGACTCAGAAAAGTCATAGCACACCTTCCCAAGACATGAGAATCATTATGCAAAGGTTGGAAGTCGATTGGATAAAAATTCAGGGAGAAATAGCCCTCGACATAGAATAATAAAAGTGTCGAGATCAATACAGAACTCAATATATTTGGACCAAAACGGCCAAACATAAAAACCAATAGTGAAACTCGCATTTAGCAGTAGTAAATGGGTTTTTTTCAGCAGAGTATTACATCAGTTTATGTTTATCAAACTGTTATGTATCTCATGATTTTACCGTGTTACAAAGTTAGGTATAGAATATTGTTGTTGACAGTGTCTTAATATTAAGGGAATTAAATGAGCAGTGATTCCTCCGCTGCTGGCTTATTAGCTTATAGCCTAAACTTTAAATGTTGTAGCACCCTGATTTATTAAAACACAGCCTCAGGTAGTGCGAACGTTTAGCTGTTTAGTAACCTGTCATTCGCTAGGTGGATATCGTCGATAACGTGCTACATGTAATGTGAATGCTGTCATTGATCATGTTGCTAAGCCAATTAAAACCACCTTACATTTTGACGGATTAGGATATAAGCATGACGGGAAATGGGATGAAACATGTAAATATTGTAAGCTGGAATTATATTTACTGAACTGAGACGAATCGGTATGCCGTGCCTGATCAAAGCATGTTGTGTGCCAATTTCTATTAACATCTCAATAAATGATTACACATTGCAATGCATATAATGTAATGCAATCGCATTTCAGCAGAATTGCCACATGCTTCCCATAATAAACAGAGAACGCATGTGATCAAATGGTAATCTTCTTTGCCTCTGATTGGAATTGAGATCGAGTTACCTTAATTGGGAATAAATATCACATCCACGACGACCTTTATGTTCAGAACATTGGAATGAATTGTGAAGAATTTCAAAGACAGTTTGTCGCGTTTATGATGAAAATAAATTAAAGGGTTAGCATTGTTACAAAAATATATCAGATGTGTTATGTTAGAACACAAGACTACATGTAGATAGATTGTTTATCCCCACATTTTAAGTGTTTTGCCGACATCTTGTTGTTTTCACTTCTGAATATTTTAATCTAGGTTCGAATTTATGTTTGAATAACAGTACGCATTATATTCTAATGCTTGTCAGGCTTAGCCTATGTGTGCTCTAGAGAGGCAATTCATATCACCTAATTAATCTAGCTTAGTTGTTTTTTATTTTTAAAACTAGTTCGCTTTTTATTACATATTAGAACTCATTTGTTATGCACCAGCGTTCAAATTTGTAATAAAGTATTAAAAACTGGAAACCGTTTCAATGTGATATAAATTATTCAAATTGAATTGCATTCCCGATAAAATTGTGTTCCAATCTGTAATGAGCATGACAAAGCGTAATGACTTCCACATTATTTGCAAAAACAGGCACGAGGTAGGCGATAAGATGGCAGAGGAAAGTTTGTTGCCGAATGGATTGTATTATTGTTGTGTATTATTATGAAAGATGTTGCCATATTGATGTTGCCATATCGTTGATGATCTCCGTGTGTCTGTTTCATCATGCAAGTAATGCTAAAAATGTTTACTGCCGCATGCAGTCGTACTGGTGACGATATAATCAAGATAATTATCATGAAATGAATCCATAAAATTATCCGAAATACCCAATCACTATTAAATAACGATATTACGTTAACCCTTGCACTGGTGAATAGTTTATTTGAAATTTCAATAATTTAATGCTGAAAATTGAAAAAAATATGTCTACATAAGAAATCAAAAAAATGCAAAAATGACTTTTTTGATTAAGTTAACCAACTTCAAAAATAGCATTCTGTAGAGATTTCGCAAACAAAAAAAAATCCATGTAGCCAATCTCCCCATGTGTTTTGTTTAATTCTAAAGTAGGATAGTTATTTTTTCATGTATCAAACATATTAAATGATGGGTGAGTTTTTAATAGCAGGCATTTTTATAACGAACAAAAACATTTAAAAAATTGGAGGGGAGTGAATTCATTTGAAAAAATTGGAGGGGGGTTGATGAACCAAAACCAGCTGCTGTAAGTGTTTTTTTCAGTTTGAGACAGTCCTCAACTGAGTATCTATAGATTTAATTTGAAACGACCCTAATCCTTAAAGCGCTGGAATATTTTTGTATAAACCATGGAGACCAGAGGTAATTTTTTCGATGAAACTGGGTTTAGTCTATAGACGTCAGATTGTGACGACTCTATCCCCGTGCTGTAAGGGTTAATTAAATCGTATAATATACGTTTCCAAAAGGGCAAGGGTTAAAATACTGTTACAAGCAGTAGATTTGAGAAGCGGGACTGATACTTTACTATATCCGGTAGATCATTTGTACAGTTTTTGTCTGGTTTGTAATTTTCGGGTTACACTTATGACAATTGATCATGACATCGCTTAAGCCGACAGTCATTTTAAGAATGGGCATGCGTAGGTAACGTGTGTAGGCCTTTGGTATATACAGTAGGCTTACATGTTGATTGCATTTAGCTGAGAAGCTTAACCTGATTACAAGACTAGGGATAATATTCCAACGAGACACTCACACAACGCTGTTTTAATGTTATGTCAACGTCTGCGACGTTGGCCGAACATTGAACAACATTGGAGAAGTGTACAATGTTTGAGAGAAAGTCCTCCTGCCCAGCAAACAACACATTTGTATAACATTTATACAACGTCGGCCCAACTTCTTCGCCGTTGGCCCAACATTGTATAAAGTCATACAAATGTTTTGTGTTTACTGGGTGTCAATACAAGCTTGGGGTCAGCCAGTTTCGACATCCCCGCCAAATACAGTCAGTTTGTTTGCAAGCCAATGACCAAGAAGGGGCCAGGGCTTTGAATTATTAACTCATAGATGTAGCTTAAGTATATATGAACTTGCTGTGATTTGAGAACCTGCTCTTAAAAAGGCTTTGGGTATGAAAAACATATTCAGTATTATTATGGAATAGGGCCTTGGCCTACCCACGGGCACTATTGCATTCTGGGGGACCCTTGTCCTGCTAATTTTGACAGTTGTTCATCCCTTTAACCCTTCCAGCGCTGGGCCAACTTTAGAAGTGAGAATCTGACGTCTAAAGTCTATCCCCGCACTGGAAGAATAAAATATTTTCAATGACAGTAGACCCATAACATAGGTATTCAAATGAAAGAGCTAACTGAGACATTTCTAATGATGTCAAATTGAAGAACATTTCGTCTACATGCTTTATACAAATATATTTCAGCTTTTGTAAGAGTTAAATACAAGTAAAGAGGACTCGTAAGACGACAACTGGGAATCGTGTTTGTGCAATAATTAGGATATCATGTGGTGATCATCATAAAGACAAAACAAAGTATTGAGGTATTTCTTTTATTGCTCAAGAAATATATTCACACGTGGATCGTCTTGGCTTTGAAATGTAATCCCAAAGCATTGATAATTTTTCTGTCAAACATTAAAACAGAAGTTCATTTGTGCCCAATATGACGAAATACATTGTAAGAGGCATGAGTGATGTAGACAAACATTATTAATATAGCACATATTACCACGTGGAAGTTTCAAAAACCATGACTTCCACGCTTACCTGATGGAAGGTCTACGGTAGAAGTAGGCCCTACAATTTGATGGAGTTGATTTGTTTTAATAAAATCCAAATTCAATGATGATGGAATTCTCTCCTTTTTATCACTAATTTGACTAATGACATTTGCTAATGAGACACACGTTTTTTTCAATATGAAAAATACACGAAGCGATAATTGATATAATTTAAGTATTATAGTGGGGTTGGTGTGTTTAGCTTAAGTATTACTGACCAATATGCTCACAAGCTTTAAGTACTGTGCCCTTGTCGTGGCAATCGGCTGATTCACTGGAGGTATGATTGTCTATCCACTTTTAATTGGTATCAATGAGTCAACAATTCCAAGTGGATAGCTCATATATCTGTAGAGAATAATTAATACTGGGTGAATGGTCTATGTAATAAGTGATGCCTATTCATTTGAGCTACAGACATTAATTTGTGACAAAAACATATTCATTCAATCTCTTCCAAATAGTACAAGAAACAATAACACTCTGTTCAGTTCACCAGACACGTGACATATAGGAAGGACTTGAAACACAATATGACGATAACTTAAGTAGTAACCCTTCGAAACACTGTATGACAATAACTGATGAAATTTGCCCTTTGTCTCCTAGTGACGCATTTCCCTAATAAAATTAATTATTTAGAAAATACCACTACCCATTAAAATAGGAACGCTTTCAGCTGTAATTTGTAATACTATTCTTCAGCGTTTTATAAAATGTGGCCATTTTCATTCATTGCGAGGTGTGAATTGCTGCCGCAATTCCCACCTCGCAATGAATGAAAATGTAATGGAATTCCCAGGTATTTAAAGGTTTCAAACTGGTAGAATAATATCTAATATCCAACAAGTTTTATCTACTTTTTTTGCTGTGATTTTTTTGGCAACGGGATACTTGAATGCTTCTTTTAAAACGATGAATGCTTATTTTAAAACGATGAAACGTATTACAATCACTGACTGTTTGTTAACTAAGTCGGACTAAGAGCACCTGCTGTGTTTAATGCATGATTTGCTCACTCAGTAGCTTAATGATAATAATAATTATTTATAATATTACTAAGTAGAATGAGTAATTCCTGCCGCACTAGAACTGCGCGAATTCTCACATTCTCCGCACAATTTAACAACCATTTAGACAAATTACAATTAACACAGTACTGTTGCCATGGCAACATTATGATGATTGTATGACACTGACATAGAACGATATACACGAGTGTCAGCTGTGACTGTATAATTAATATAATACATCTGTGTCTGCCGTGCAAAGTCAAAAGACGGTAATTGCTTAATTGACAAGTAAGCAGTTAGTGTATTTTGACTTGACAGGGACAGCCGTGCAGAGTCAAAAAACAGTAAATATTTTTTTTTACTGTCTTTATTTACTATAATACACCTGTATCGGCTCTACCGTGCGAAGCCAAAAGGCAGTGACTACTGCTTACTTGAAAGTAAGAATTGACTGCTTTTTGGCTTGACACAGTTAAAACACAGTAACCGCTTACATTACTGCCTGTTGGCTTTGCATGCGAGAGCTCTTGTCCAGTCAGAGCAACGCTGTACGGACAACACCATGGAAACGCGTTGCCTAAAACCATATGGAAACGCGTTACCATGGATACGCACGTGTTGCGCTGAATGGGCGTTCGTGTTGTCAGGGCCAGCCCACCGGCAACACAAGCTCTGTGGTTTAAAAACTTCTGTACGACTCCTGGATTGACGCAGAAGTCAACGTCACGTACGTTGTCTTCCCATTGAGTTTAGTGTTTACCAAGGTATTGGGATCACTTGGCCATCAAAGAATTGCAACTCTCCTTTAAGTTTTGGTTATGGGCATTTGTTTAATATAACCAGGAAGAAGGTGAATGTGTCTTTCTTCTGTTAAACACACACAAGTTCCCTGCTGATACCATGGTGATGGATGATGTCAGAACTGTGATGGACACGTGACCAATCCAGCCGGTGTCACCAGTATATAACAAAAATAATAATAATAGTAAATAGGTAACCTGCCTACTAGTTGTGCAGATTTGGTGTCTGACTATAAAGGGGGTGTTCCCCTTGCAATCTTGACCTGCGATCAGCCAAGACACGCTGCGAGGGGGTCTGTCACATTGCAGCTTCAATGACAACACCACGCAGGTTTACTGTTTTATCTCGCAGGAGTTTGGAGGCTGAATTTAATAATCGCGTCACATTTGTCTTGTTATCATCACAACCTTGTTTTCGCAAGCGCAGTATTTTTTTTATTCCAGCACCTCCTTATGTAATGTTTGTAGAGACCCCTGTTAGTGTGACCAGGTTTGCAGTGAGGGGGCCAGCCTTCACTGATTGTCTCCCCTTCTTGTGTTCATTGCAAGCATCAATTAAATCGCCAATACTGCAGTGCAAAGCAAGTAGCAGTAACGTCTAACTTGAAAAGTATGCATTTACTGCTATTTGTGATTTGCAAAGACAAACAGCAATAATTGTAAGCCGCTAATTTCTTTTGCAAGGCAGAATGCACAAAGAATATCGCATGTGTGACATCTCGCAGAAGACTAATGTTGTTGATCACATCAATTTGTCGTTCTCAATAGTACAGTGCAAAGGCAAACAGCAGCAACTGCTTACTTGTAAAGTAAACAGTTACTGAAATTTGGCTTCGCAATATATAATGAGAGTCCTGCAAAGTTTGGCGCTATCGCAGACGGTCTTGCAGGCGACTTCACAGAAGACGTTTACAAGGACCCTCGGAAAAGACAAATGCTGCAGATGACATGACAAAAAACAACTGGTGAATGCGGCATCGGGTCCAGTACACGGGGGAGTTCTGCAAGCACATAATACATCCCGCTTCTTGTCCCACTCGTCGTGCAATGACTTCCGCGACATGCCATCAGAGCAATCTGGTTTTGTTCATGCGGGTCTTGTACACTTTTTCACTAGTCAGCAGTTTATATTCAGGCAGTCTTTCGTGCCTCTACAGCTGCGGTAAATGTCTAGCTGCGGTCAGTAGCTGAGGTCACAGCTTTTGGCATCCCTGTAGTGTGGGTGTGTTGAGGATTGATTGTCGGGCCGCCATCTGGGCCGGGGGTAACCATCACCTGCCCCCTAAGCCCGGCAAGCCGGCGCAATAACAGTCTGTAATGGTACAGAAGACATTGCTGTACCTGCAGCTGTAGCCATGGTTAGAGGTAACCAAGATCCAGTGCGTGGTGCAATGCTGCCAAGTCGGAATGATTGGATATCCGCCAAAACGGCCAGTTCATCTGTAACATCAAACAAGACAATCAGTTAAGGTTATAGTGCAGACATAACTACGTCAAAACAGTGGTGTATTTATAACTATTCTTTATCGTAATATTATAATAATAGGGAAACACGACCCGTTGGTCCAGTAGTTGGTCTAATGATGTTTACAACGACGCTAGTCCAACATGGATTCAAAGTCTCGCATTAGCACACACAATGTTGAAACAATGTTGATTTAACGCTGGTCCAACGTTGTATACGGTGTACCAACGTTGAATCAACATATTGTGTCTGTTGGGTGGCTACAGATACACATTGGTTTTATAGAGTAGTTCGGGACTGTTCATTATATATATACAAAAGTCTATAAATGTTGAAAGCATCACCTTGATGCTATATGACTACCATTACCCATTATGTAGTGTTTTAAAATAGCAGACGCAGCAGCTATGATGCTTATGATCTAATTATGCAATATCTACCAGTGCTAATGAACTTAAATTTATTCTTTATTTAGAACTTCTGGGATATAAAAAACTAGTGGGAGATATATCATAGTAATCGTGTGCTTCAGAATGGGAGTGTAGAGAGGGATGAAGGGGTCGGAGCAGTGAAGCAGCTCAGAATGATTGTTTTGGCACTGCAGGGAGGGAGCGGAACACTAGGACCACATGCTAAAATCAACCAGTGATACCGTTTCCTATCCAAGTTAGAAATAAGAATATTTTTTTTCAAACAGATGTGAATATTTCCGGTGAATGTTTTATTTACAACTTGTTTGAAATTAAGCTAAAATGCCACATGTGTTTACAAAACACCCGATTCTATTATGTTGGTCATAGTTAGCATGGAATTTGATTTCACAAAATTTCTTTCACATAACCTTGAATATAAATATTATGATAACTTCAAATGAAGTAAGCCTATGTATTGTTATTTGTCTTTGGCACAGTGTTGCCCTACTATACTGAGACTTGGGTCGCTGTGTTACATCAAACTCTAAGCGTACAGCAGACGTTGTATTTCGGCAGCACACAGCCCGAGCTGTTATCTAGATTGGTTTGGCCGCCGTGTCAGTCTAGATTGGTTTGGCCGCCGTGTCAGTCTGTTTCCTGTCTTCCAGACTGGAGATTTCCGCTGATCCACGACAGTAGATGTCGCCCTGAATTGTAAGCTGGCCAGTCTGGTCTAACCCAGAACCCTAGTCAGCTATGTAGCGGTCATGGGAAACGCTGCCAATGTAGAAATGCTTTCAGGCACCCGGCAGGACAATTTGTCGAGGTAACGTGGAATAATTGAAGACGTTTTTATGAGATCCCGGTGCTTATCTAACCAATAAACATTTCGCCAACAACATAGACTGCTGAGCTTAATAGCTTTGCCAGTAACAGCTGAATCCACTCAGGACTTTTTAATGAACTGTTCTTGTTCTATCTTATCCAATACGTATGATGGAAAGCAATGAAAAAATCCATACGGAACTAGTCGTATATTAACCCTAGTTTTAGGTTCTATGATTTAAATATCGTCTACTTCTAAAATGAGTCGTGTTAAAATGGCTTACACATGTATGTACAATTTCAAATAAAACATACCAATATAGCTATTTAAAGATCATCTTTCGCAGGATAGGATGGATAACGTAACATAAATAAATGCAACTTATGAGATCATGTAGTCAGCATCTCAAAGTGCACTGCTAAAAAAGTGTGTGTGCGTATTTTGAATTTGTAACAGTGGCAGATCCCTAATTCTGTGGCTGTCTTGGCCAAGGTATTTTTTCAGGGTGAATGTGGAATGTCAGCGACGACGGGCGTATGTCAAGAGTAAAGTGCTGACGTGCATGTGCTTTTGATAACGGCAGTTTGTGAGACCAGAGTGTGAATGTTGGGGTCTGACAGCCTGTTAATAGACTGAGGAGGAGGGAAGTAGTTTGACCCCTCCTGACCTGCCACTTATGCCCTGCACCTGGCGGCTGTGATGGGCAGACCGCAAATTGCAAGCCCCCATATGATTGGACCAGCCAGACAATCTGCGTGCGCAGGCCGGGGACGCTTTTCAGAGGGAGACCTGCCTGGCTGGATTGTGAAGGATGGGCGGCGGGTTGCAAAAGTCCCATAACTCTCCCGGCCCTAACTGGATACAGGTGTCGCCGGGACAAGAATCGCCCGGCAAAATGGATGGCTTCTTATTAAAATTGTCAAATCCACTTTGGCCTGCTACACAACTGGAAGGATTTATTGACCCACAAAATGGGTGTTTATGCCGCAGTGCCGTGGCGGGTGCCCTGACGGGTGCAGCCAGTGACACGGCACCAAGATGCTCATCTTGGGTGGCGTGGGCACATGGGACACGGAGATCGTCCTCCTTATCTCCATCCTCCCTGCATCAGCAGCCCGGGGATTTGGGATGCGGAGCTGCTGGCAGAAGCTCCGCATCCCAAATCTCCAGGCTGAGTTTTTTTCAACATCCCGATAGAAAAAGCACTTGTACGTAGTTATTTATAAAAGCTTGCGGCGCGCCTGGCAGGGCACAACTATTATCGAAAACAGTCTTATCTATGAGGTGAGGTCCCCTTGGACTCCGCGAAAAAACCCCAGGCAGGCTACCCCGCGAACCGCTCACTCCCAAATCACCAGAATTTGGCAGTTCACAGCTGGGTAGACGATGTGTCTAATCAGTCACATCGGACCTGCAGGAAGCCGGCAGAGATGAGGGCTTACAAAATGAGGCTGCTTGTGGGGCCCGCCCTCAACCCTCACGAGGCACACAGAGCATCATAACCTCACATCAACCAATCCACATCCATCAATAACAAAAAGTCCGACGCACCCACTAACTGGGAGGTCCGTTTTTATTAGGTTCAAAGCATTATTTTTTGGTCGGGAATAGACTTGTTAGTGGGCGGGTTTCAGCCGAAAAGTAAAAATTGAAAAAAAAAATGTTAGCTAAAACAGCATTTTGGGGTACGCACTAGGCACAAAAATAATAAAATATCGCAAAATGGTTATGTTTTCAGATGCACTTTTTGATTTCCAAACAATTCGAGTGACGTTACTATCATTTAAGTACCAGCTCTAAATGACATGATCAACCTATCTTTTCAGTATAATTTGTAATTATATCATGTATACAATTATTGGAAATACCTAGCAAACACAAAAAAAATTGTATAACATTCATACAACGTCGGCCCAGCGTCTTCGACGTTGGTCCAACAGTGTATAAATGTATATACACATGTTTTGTGTTTGTTGGGTATTAGACTTCTGTTGTCTATCACCCGCCCAGCCAACAGCTGTGTTTAGTAATATGTCAATTATCTCAGACACGTTAATTTTTCTTAAAAGTATAACTAAATAACTAAATTCATCAGGACGGAGATTAAGTGGCACGAGGTTCGAGCCTCACCTGTTTAGACGCCGTTTCTTCGTCACGACCGTCGCCCACGACCACATATGTACACTTTCTGCCAAACCGTGAGACGACCCGTTCAAAACAACTTTCTTTGCCTGAAAAAAAACACATTTAAATACGTGATAAATATGGATATGATGAATATTTAAGACAATGTCAATCACAAGCTTTTTTCATTAATAACTTCTAGTCTTAGAAGCCAGCCATTCCTGATATCACATAAAAGCTCAAAACGTCATTGTTTCAATTTAATAACTTGACCCACCTATTTTAGTAGCACTGTATATATTTTCTATGTTGAATACTCCCCCCAGGCCGTAGAGTAAGACTTTGGCCAGGGCGGGAACCAGCTGTGTGGTTGTGACCAGAACATTAGCACATGATGACCTGAAACATAACAATAGAAATATAACATTACATTCAGTCTGAAAGACACACATCTCTCTCTGGTAACTGTTAGCGATGAAAATGTGATCAGAGGTATTATGGGCGTCATGTGAAAATGTGGTGTTCCCAATAAAATAACATTAGAATAAAAGAGCATTAATTTTCAGTGAAAAAGAACACGGCTTTTTCTAGGGCCGTCGCAAAACACGTAATGTAATACGTATTTTTGGGATTTGCAAACTGTTTAATGGCTCATATTTGTGTAGTGTAACTGTTGAAAAATAATGTGAGTGTGTGCCTTTCTAAAACAAAATACTGGAATCCGTGAAATTTAATGACCATGGTGTGTGAGACACCCATTATTTACAATGTCAGGAAAAAAATGATTTTCACTCTAAACAACGTTTCTAATAAATGAACATATACTAATATTATGAATGACACATATGTGACGTTCTTTATAATATTATTTTATTTGTTCGTCCATGATAAGCATGGGAGTTTTTCTCGTGCGCAAATGATGTTATCATGTACATAAACATTGACCCAGTCAACGTGATTTGGCAGAATTTACGGGTCAGTCTGTCATATCAGCAACATCAGGAACCAAGGTTTTCCAAATGCTGGGCGAACGCTTGCAGCGTCGGCCCCTCATTGAACAAGCGCTGGCCAGCCCCCTCTAGTGATTGCGTGTGTCTGTGTTGTGCACCACCTGGTGGTAACCTGTGGTACTACCCCCAGGGAGATGTGTAGCAATCCGTAGAACCTGATTCCGCCGCCTATCTCCTTGGTTACATCCTGGAAACCCCCCTCCCCCGGGATCAAATAAAATCCCTGTCCGCCACACTCCCTGACACCATTCAGCAGTGTAAAGCCGAAAGGCAGTAACTGCTTACTTTTCAAGTGAGCAGTTACTGCCATTTGGCTTTACATTCACACCATGCCCTGTGAGGTTACCATGCGTCGTTGACAGTAGCACCCTGCTGAGCAGGAGTACACCAAACATACATGGGATTCATAGAGCCTCATTCAATAGAAAAATGTGACAACAAAATGTCCACAATCGACTTATCAATTTTATTATAAAGAGATGTATCCCAAGTACATTCCTTCAATATTTGAAGACATTCTTCGCATTCACGAATGAAAACGTACGTATAATACTAGTATATATTTGTTAATGATAAGGGAAACTATTTTATTGAAAGCTTATTGAATGAATGCCTTCATATCTCTAAATATTGCGTTGTGTTCGGTAATCTAACATAGAGTCTTCCAAGTCACGGTAATGAGAAAGTGAAATTATCAGGGAAAAGGAAACTAAAAGTAGTTAGTCTTACCATAAATGATTTATTTGTAGTATAATTGATATTTTTGTGTAGACAGTGTGGCTTTCTGGCCCACAAGGAGGATACATTATTACATGATAATAGTTTGACGGCCTATCTAACAACCCCCGAGGATGTAGCATCTAGAGATTAGCAAATATCATTTTCCAGCAAATAGACCGCTTTGTAGAGCGGGCGGGCGGTAGGGGGGGGATCTACAATCCTGTGTTATCAGTGTAGAGACCTGAGGCCACGATCTCATCCCTAGAGATGATCAGACAGCGCTGTCAAGGCATTGGGCCAACGTGTGAAACACGCTGGACCAATGCCTGGACAGCGCTTGTCCATAATGTATGACATCTTCTCCTATTGAGCCCATTTCTGGATCTGCCGACATGGATGTCAGAGCTACTACTGGTGTGTGATGGCGCCTTGGCTGTGTGCTATGAACACGGGCAGGTCTGCTTTCACCTCCAGGAGAACAAACCTGTGTGTGATATTCCTCCTATCTCTACTTCTACTACATGCGACTAATTGCCGGTGAAATGTCAGTCCCATGTGTTGATTGCAAATAAGACCATGTCATCATACGCTCCTGTGGCGAATTACATTTAACACGCTTTTTTTCAGTGCGGGGGCTGTCTTTATACGTCAGAATCTGACGTCTTATTCATAATTGTTTAATTTGAGACTTAAGTCGCTCCCTAATGTTTAGGCTCACATTTTATTCCCAATAACAGTGATGTTATCAGCTAATAAAAAGGAATACAGACTTAAGTCGCTCCCCGCACTGACAGAGTAGAATATTCATAATGACAGTAGACCCATGACATGGATATTTAAATGAAAAGAAATAATTCACTAAGACATTGGTGAAAATTTCACACTGAAAATAACCCTATGGTCTCCATTGTTTATACAGAAATATTTTGGCGTTGAAAGGGTTAATTTACTACGTGAATGTACTGGTTATGATAGACTGAACTATCGAGCTAAATGTTAAAGTCGTTTTAGGCCGCTGACCATTTTCTGGGAGAGAGACAATGCGTGCCACCCTGCACGTCACAATCTGATGGGGATCACTCGACAGCGAGTGTTTATCTCCCTAAGAAAACACAAGTCATCTTCATCCTGGTTTTATCAAACCATAACTTCTCCAGTGACACACATCCTCATAAAACCGGACCTCTAAAAACACGGGCCCTATCCCTGCCGATAATATCACATATGACACCTGACTCCGCCGATTGTGCGCCCTGCTTGTTTTCCTAATAGTGAAGGTGTGCTCTATACACCTTTATCGCGGGCTCTAACTCGTAACAAAAACAGCACAGCCGCCCAGTGAAAACTACCATCAGCCACGGAACAAGACACAGTGTCTCCCTAACTACGTGTCTCACACAAAAATAACCAGTTTCTTTCTGACAATCATTTCTATAGTTTTCTTATGGTCTACATGTAGTGCCTTTGTGAAGGCTCTACATGTACACCATCAGAAAATACTGCAGTGTTTAGAAGACAAGAGCACGAACAATATTTTACAGCATATTTTTTGAAAATTCGCAACTAAAAACTAGAAGTGTGCCTCGACAACGAGTCGATGATTATACATCCGCTGCAGAACTTAATTGGCACGGGCGGACATAAAGATATAAGTTTTATTTCTGTATTGACGATGTGTCTTTTTTTTATATAAATTAGGTTTGCTGATCTGACTACACCTACACATTTGATATGACAAAGCAAAAACGGTCTTCGCCTCGTACACCTGCTATCTCACGATGTTCAAATACACATCATTATTTTATCTCAAAACATTGTCCCAAGATTTAGAACGCGACTCCTAACACCTAGTGATTCTCCTATATCATTATTAGTGTCAAAACGTGACGTAAAGCTAGGAATAACATTGTAGGAAAGAATGAGAACAGCTCAATACATACTTAAGCTTTTTGGTGTAGAAAATGGCATGACGTATTAGCTGGGGGCAGTTACCGGGTGTGATAGGCTAGTCCCATATTGTTCCTGCTATTGTTCTCGGCTTGTAATGCGTTAATGTCAGATCTTGCAGACATCGAGGTTGACAACCAACTGGAGATTATGAAAAAAGAGATATCCAGAAGAAACTGACAGAAACTGACATTTCCTTGTTAAAATCACGCATTTCTAGCAGTTTTTGACACCACATTGATCACAGGAGAATCCTATTTGACAAATGCGCTGTCATCTCTGGTAGCCTAACAGCACGGGGCGTTGGTCCAGTGTTGTTTGAATGCTGGGCCAGCGTCGCAGACGCTGGCCCAGCATTCAAACAACACTGATCCAACGCTCCGTGTCTTCCAGAGTGGGAAGAGCAAGAAATGTGCCGGCGACGCAGGCTGAGAGCGTGGCAAAAAGTGCGGGCCGCAGTGAAAGCGGATCCCGGGTAAAGAAGGGGGCTGGGAGGGTGGGAGGGGGAGGGACGGGGTATTTGTTACAGAGACAAAAGCGGTGATGATGAGAGAGAAATAATGGCGCTGGATTTACCTAGAATTGATGATGGAGAGTGACTTGAGAGCCAGTGTCAGCCAGTTGTCTGTCATGCTCTCTATTTCTGATCGTAGTTGTAGCCACTGCTCCCTCTTCTGTGGCCCTAGTAAACCTGTAGACAAACACAAAATGGAAACTCTGCATTAACTGACCCTTTAAGCTCAAACGTCACATTTAGGCAACATATAGCATATCTTGAATACAAATGAAGTCCATCACAATACGGTAATTGTGACCGTTTACCTTTTAACAGCCGATTATATTCGGGTTTGCATGTTTTATTATCACTATGACTATAACATTAAGTACCACACTTTCTACATGGTCAAGATAAAACGTGGTATGAATCAGCAAAGATTGCAAAGTCGATTACCTTCATTTTGTCAAATCTGAATAATTTTCACTCACTTGAAGTTGTGGATCGCGTCAGCGAGACACAACATCAATTGGGTGAAAATTCCAATTAAATAATTCGGCGGTTAAAGGGCTAATACGAGATATCGTACTTGGGTATTTTTAAACATATCATGACATATTTGTTCACGTTGGGATAGGAATTGCGGCAGCAATTCACATCTGAACGTGAATAAAAATGAAACAGCTGGATTGAGTAGTAGATTATCCAGTGTGTGAGTTAATTCCTACACATCACCGTATAGGCCATACATTGATATTATAACACATAATTTTAAAAATTGTGGAATTTATTTTTTCGCGACTCACCCCCGAGACTTATAGGGTTGTTAAATACATAGTTTATTATGATGACTGTTACATTACTCCTAGAGACCTGGATCAACACAAAGGTTTTAGTGTGACCCCCGCCATCCTGCACACTGTGTCTATAAGGTAAAACTACACCTGGACACCCTCTGTATCCTATGTCCCTACTCGACCCTTACAACGCTGAAATGTGTTTGTATAAACCAAGAGACCAAATAATTTTTTTCAATTTAAGCTAAATATCTCAGTTAGCTCTTTTTGCTTCATTTGAATACCTATGTTATGGGTCTACGGCCGTCATATTTTACTCTTTCAGTGAAGGGATCAACTTTAAACGTCGGAATTTGGCGGCTATAGAGAGTCGGCCTCTATATATAATATTATATCAATATATATAGTGTCTGCTAATTTCCAAATCTTGCTGTTTCATGTCATGTTTTACTTTGCTATGTGAAAAATCTGACATTTAATATGATAATAAAAAAATAAAATAAAAACCAATGTAATCGCGACCGGGGGTTAATGGGTTAATTAAATAATTCAATTATAGAGATGTCAAATTTTCATACATTTAATTGAATTTTGCAATTCCAGCTTTAAATGAATAAAAAAAATACCAGCTGACAATAATTGAACAGGATAAAATTATGTTATCTAGTGTCAACATTCACTGAATTTAGACGTGATACAAATGTCAAACAAAAAGTATGTGTATCTTTGTTTGGTATTCACAGCCATCAAACAAATAACAAAAATCAGGAAATACATTATTATTTATGTTTTCATGGACGACGTATTCGTTCGTCCAATATGAAATGCTTTGTGAAAAGTACAAAACAAATTGTAGAAAGCGTAATGAGATATTATATTAAATGTTTTTAAGCTGAATGTGAAAAATGAAGGTTATCCAAGGTTTGATTTCACAGCTAAAATGACTCTCGTTTCGTATCATATTAAGATGAAATAAAATAATAACCCTCATCCTGCTCAGTTAATTGATTTACCGCGACCCACAACTTCAAGTGGCTGAAAATTACTTATTTCTTTCATTTGAGCACAAATATTTGTGAATCTAGATGTTTAGACACACATTTCATTTGTAATAACAGTGATTTGGTCGACTAATAAAACATATTAACCCTTTCAACCCTGAATTTATCATTGTCATCTTCATCCACTACAAGCCGCGAATTGCTGTCGCAATTCTCGGCTTGTAGTGGATGAAGATGATTTGATGTGGTTTAATAATTTAAGAAAGTTGCCATGTATTGGTAAACCAGTTTCTTGGAAATTTTAATTCAAAAACCCCTAGTTGTAGGAAAATTAGGTCTGTTTTCAGGGATGTAAAATGATGCTTTAATGCATCGTGAGGGCTTAAAGGGTTAAAGAACACAATGGTCGTGATCTGCAGGATAAGACGACTTAACATTTTTAATGACTAACGAGTCACCTCTGCTCACCATCACCCGATAGCGCCTATCATATCACACACATAACCTTGGCATCAAGGTGAAACCACTATGGTCAAATTACAAAACTACTCTTCATCTCGATAACAAAGACTGGGAAAATAATATTTTGTCTGCACGTGGTACAGCCATTAGTCTAGGCTTTAAAGTTGATGGTGATTTGGATTTAAAAGTTATTTTCACCGATTATTTATATTACATAATTCTAGCGAAAAAGGTCGGTATAAATGTTTACATTTTCACCATATATATGTTTATTTAATAGAAATGAATGCTTATTTTTGTTAAATACTGGCTATAATCTAAACTTTTTTTTTAGAATATAAGTGTAAAAATAGGGGATTATTATTTCAAATACACGTGTAAATTTAGTTAATACAACAATATAAAAATGACGTTTTTGTAAGAATTTCCTTCAATTGTTGTAAAAGGAAGCCACAAGAATGATATATGCACACATGACCTCGGACTTAATTTATTTGTCTAATTGAACAAACCATGGGCCGTGCGCGGACATGTCAAATAATGTAGCGGTGTCAATTGGCCAGATCCCCGGACACTTTGAACACAAGACCTTAATGAAAAATTATCGAGCTGTCAATAGTAATGCCGGAAACAAAAGGTCAAACAGGAAGCTATGTTTAACAGGGATGGAGATTGAGTCATATTCCCCTGTGAAGTCCTAGATGTATCGACCCCACCCCCATCCCTGCAATCACAAGGTGAACAAATGTTGGTTTAATGTGGGGGGGGGGGGGGTAACGGCTGGCCCAACAATAAAACAACATTGGGTCAATGTATCAACCATGAATTAAACATAACTTATATATTTATCTCAGATACAATATCGATTACGTATCGTGTCAGCGCGGGGACCATGGGACCTTCTTCAGACGTCAGAATTTGATTTCTGTAGACGTCAGATTTTGACGTATAAATACGATCCCCACGCTGAAAGAATTAAAATATTTATAATGGTCGTAGACCCATACCATAGGTATTAAAATCAACCGTAAATAGCTAACTAAGACATGTGTGATGATTTCAAATTGAAAAAACCCTTTAGTCTGCATGGTTTATACAAAACTATTTCAGTGTTGTAAGGGCTAGGATCACATAGATTAGAGTTGAGAATCTTCTTTTCAGATGATGATTTCAAATTAAAAAAACCCTTTGAAATGCGTAAATACATAACAGAGGCATGCGCTCTACTCCGTTGTAGTGTACAAATAGATCTAAGATCGTCTGAAAACTGCGGGTTCTGGATTGGAGTGAATCTACAGCATTGAACAAGAGGAATTGATTATTCACTGTGGTGATGTCCCCGGACACGTAGTTCGACACTTCTCAAATTAATTCTACAGGTCATTAGGCATAACCAGTCTGCCCTGCAAAGCAAAAGGCAGTCACTGCTTAAATGTAAAGTAAACAGTCACTGTCTCTTGGCTTTGCGCGACATCACTTTATTAACATGAAGTGATCAAATACAGATGACACCGTATCATCACTTGACACCCACCTAGTGACAGTCCGGATTGACAGACCGAGGTCGTAACAATGACAGTTGTCAATATTTGTGTCGATTGGAAAAAAGAGACTTTTAATGATTGCCCGCCGTCTACGACGCTGGCCCAACAATATAAACATCATTGGGCCAGCAATGTATCGCGTCTGTCGGTTTGATGTCCAGGGGTAGATGTAAGAGGATCTAGTCGTGATATAATAAAGACAACTGTTCTACATGAGGCAATCAGGGTGACTAGATTATATAGATTACTCTGCCATTAAGCAGATCGTTAGGAATAGAGAAAATAACTTTTACTGAGACGATCGTTCTTATTATCGTGTACACAATTGACGGGACAAAGAAAATTCACTGGTTTGTTATGTTTATCTATGATGGCTTGACATCGAGAAATATAGTTTTTTTAATATGAATAAATATCGCTTTTTTATTAAAGCATAGTGATGAACTAAAAATTCTTATATTGGAATAACAATAATGTATTTTATGTTGGAATAATTAGAAGAAATATTTCCATTTTATTAAATTTCATTTTTTAATAAATTTCATTTTGACTGCGACAAACTATTATCAGACGTCTGACTAATGGACCCGATAATTGCTTTCATAATGTAACTAATAACAGTTAACATTGTTTGCAGCTATTATTTCAAAATAATGCCATGTCCACAAAAGAACAACGTCCAGTTATTTGTAAAATGTTAAAACATTGCTCTTGTGAGGTACATTTTCTGAACTGTTATTTTAAATTCATTTGAAGCTGGAAATTCTGTTACTTTTGCTATTGATGTGAAATAGACATCTGCTAAGCTGAATTTTCCGATTAGCAATTTATCTTTTATCAATTTGAGTGTCATTTAATTTGGTTTACTTGCTTGTCAATGTATATATATATATATATTATATACACGATCACAGCAGCATAATGGTTGATGTTTCCATGCAAATTTATTCAGTTTATTTTCTTTTGTTTCTGGGGATACAAATATGAACCTGACACGTGGCACAGCATGCCACATTACACTGACATTTGAAATATCCAGGTGTCATATAGCCAGGACTGCATGGTATCCACTTTGATTGTCCTAGTGCTCATTTTAAAACTAAATGCCAGATCCAGACGGGCGTCAGATATCGGGACGTGAATCTCTGCTGTCAATGCTCCTGGTATAAATGTTAAAGGTGAAGGTAGCCCATGTTACCTATACCGGCACCTTCTCATATCTAAATATCACATTGTCTAAAACGAGAGATTTTATTCTAAAATATGCAAAATCGTATTTTTGCGCTGATCTGCGTTATTTTTTTTTTTTTTTTTTTACCCACTTCAAGTTGTGTGTCGCCACATATTGTGATATATTCCGAGGTAATCAAAGCATTCAATTTTGGAAAGTTGTTTTCATAAATATAAATATTTGTTAAATCATATTAAGCGGGAAAATGCGTAATAATTCAACAGGACTAAGAGTTGAAAAAATTACCTGATTGATATATTTGCGAAATGTAAGAAAATATAATTCGCCAGACAATCTGAAATATTGTCTTGTTTCATTTTCGCAGAAATAAAACAACAGAGTATTTGAGATTGTTAGAAATTGCATTGCTGTTCGTTTCAATAAGGGAAAACAGCGGGCAAAAGAACTAAAACATGTAAAATAAAGCTGTGAACTATAGAGGAGAAATAAATGTAAGTCCTGTGATGGATTAGTAAACTAATCGTGTTTTAATTAAATGATTTTTTATATACATCATTGACAACTCAATTTGAAACTTGTATTATGTAATGTAATGTTTGTAATATTAAAGTACTACTATTTAGGCTACATCGACTTTTTCAGCTACATATTTTCTAATAATATTATTGATAAAGGTATACAAGGCCCATTGTTCGCCGGATAGTGCCGCCATCTAGCGAATGGCAATCAATCTGAGTCACCGTCATCCAGGTGGATGTTTTATACATCATTGGCAATAAATAGTATAATTATATACTTACACCAGATATTTATTCATTTAATTGTCAAACAATGGTATAGCCTCAAATAACTACTCAAATTAAAAACAAAAATATGTTTGTATGGTAATCAAGCTAACTCTGCCATCGGAAGGGTTGGTCAATCCTTTGAATCCAACAGAAAATAAATGTAATATATAAATTATAGTCTTATCTTATCTTATCTTATCTATCTTCAAATCAAGTAGAAGAAGCTGACTAGGACATTTTTGATGATTTCAAATTTAAAAAACCCTTTGGTCTCCATAGTTTGTACAACAATATTTTAGTGCTTTAAGGATTAGATACCAGTTGCAACTTACCTCCTACATTATTCCTATAGCTCGTGTAGATCTCCTTAATCCGCCTATATCTGAACGCTAGCTTTCGCATCCAGTCTACACCGCCCCGAACCCCCGTCGCCAGGCAAAGGTTGGCGTTCGTGGCGGCCGCATGGAAACCATCAGTGGCAAAATTATAATTACTGGAAAAAATAAAGATCAATAACGATAGTTAGCATTGAATGTAATACCTTACAAATGCTGGTAACAAGTTGTGTTCTATTTTTTTAAATTATATATAAGTATATGTACTAAGGGTGCGATGTTAATCCACTCTTAAAAAATAAAATAATTTAAGTAAAACATTCAATAATAAAAAGTCATTGCTGAGTTGCTGACATATCTACAAAATTTACGCTCATGCATAAAACACACCTGCAGTTTTTTAAAAACTCTGTTCAATTGAAATTATTAAGTGAAGGTCGCCACAAGAATAGCGTCAGATGTGTGATTAATTAGTTTTTACTGCCACTTGTAGCGCAGTGTCAGCCCAAATAAACCGTGTCTCATTAACATTTTAATCATTATTGTAAATTATTTGGAGAAATAAAAAAAATGGGATTGGTATATTCACTTCAAGTGAAATGTCCCTCATCTAATTAATTATCGCCACCTTTAATACACTTTAAAGGGAGAACAAATAGGCGGAAAATTGAAACATAAAAACTATTTTCGAGCAGTCAGCCCTTACGTATTAATTAATTATTGTGTCTGTGAGCCAGACGTAATGTCTCTATGGTATATCATTATCTGACAGAGCGTTGACCCTTGTGATGCCATATCATGCACAATTGTCAGTCTCTATTTAATGTTCTTTCATTTAACCCTTAGAGGTTATATATGATGATTTCAAACTGAAAAAACCCTCAGGCCTCCGATGTTTTCTAAAAAAAAATCAGCGCTTTACGGGTTGAAGTTGGAATTGTTAACGTGAATTCCAAATGACGAAAAATATTTCCATTTAAGAAAAATAGGCATTTTCCAAATTCAATTATTTGATTAACTGAAGACTAAATGGTACGTTGATGCAATGCTGATTTAATGTCGGTCTAGCAGTGAAAGGGTTTATTATAATCACAGGTGATTTTTTAATGTCACACAGCTAACTACATCACCTAGATTGACTAGAGGCTTTTGTTATCATTTAACAATGATTTATAACAATGAGCTTAGCCTATTCTCTAATGTGAAAAATATGTTATATGCAAACGGCAACACATTAATGTAGGCCTACATGTTTTCTCTGCTGATATAAAAAAAAATGATTTGCAAACTGAGCCAGATAGTCCTTTTTAATAGTTATATAAAACCAGTTTAGAACACACCCCCATATGTGTACAATACAGTGAAATCGACATGCGTTCTAAGAAAACCAATTTTGTTTTAATAATATAGATCCCAATCGCATACGTAATTCCCACAACATGAATAAAAATATTCATTTAGAAAATGACAATTCAGAACATCATTCACCATTGTGATAGATTATACCATTTCTAAGCATACTATTATTTTGGGGGCTTAACTAGTTTGAGATTTTAACCAATCTGGTCTAGCATTTCCTCTTGCTCAAAGTTGTGTCTCGTCGCCGCAGCCCATACATTGAGGAGACCGATAAGTCAGCAGATTTGAAAAATAATGTCGTACATAAATTTCACAGATTTAAGAGGATTTTTAACTTCTAAAACTGCTTATTTAAGTGCAAAAACATTAGAATAGTTGACACCAGAGCTCTAGGGGTTCCAATAGAGTTACTAGAAAGCAGCGCTCACCTAAGATCTTGACCGTTATCGTCTGAAGAGACGTCGTCTATGTGAACTTGATCACACTCCTGGAAAACACAGAAAATAATATATATTAACACATATTTGTAGACAAAGTGTTTCAGGCATAAGTATCAAATTGTAGATACTTGATCCTTGTAATGCTGAAGTGTGAGTATTTTTCATTGATTTGAAGCTGGAGTTGCTAACGCAATTTCCAGCTTCAAATTAATGAAAAAAATTGAAAAATAGACATCTCCAAAATTGTATTACTGGATTAACTGAGCCTCTACCGAAAACTATTTTATCACAATTTTAGTGATATTCCCATTGATCTGACACACGGGTTAAGATTTCGACGGCTGATTTGTCAGTTAGTGGTTTCCAATCATTTGAAGCTAGAATTTCTAACGACCCAGTTTCACGCTACAAGTTCCGAAAAAATCTGATTGATGACAAATAACATACCCATAATTGATACTCGGTTATTCGATTAACTGAGCGTCTACCACAAATTTCTCTACCAAATTTACTGAAATTTTATATGCGATAATATATAGCAGTCAATTGTACTAAACTAGCATATTGATTCTTGGTACCATGAATAACACATTTCCAACGAATCGTATTTGGTTTAAAACTATTTGAAAACATCTCATGTAAAATGGGTATTGGGTTTACAATCGCCCAACACTTTAAGCTCTGAAATACTTTTATATAAGTCATGTATTCCAAAGAGTTCAGGTTGAAATCATCATAAATGTCTTAGCTAGCTCTTTCTGATTTATTTGAATACCTATCATGAATATGTTTACGCTTACAGTGCGGGGATCGACTATAGACGTCAGAATCTGACGTCTACAGACGTCAGATTCTGACGACTAAAGTCGATCCCCGCGCCGTAAGGGCTAAACACCCTAGCAGCTTTTGGGGACTGTACCACCACGCATGTCATGTCGCGGTGATCTCATAGTGACACAAATAAACAAAGCGCTCACAGCCAGTCAGAATGTGGCCACTTAACAAGGTCTACTCTGTATGGTAAAGTTTACAGAATCAATTGGACTGAATCCATCAATATATACATAAAATATACAGCGACCACACCGCATTTAATGTATACATTAAAGTCACGTTGCCAGTGACACCTGTGTAACTGGAATTGTATCGAAAGGGCTCAGAAAATTATTTCGAAAGGATTCGCATATGCATAAATCAAATGTTTAGGCTCAAATTATTACAAATATGAGTAACTTCCACTGATTTGAAGTTGTGGGTCGCGGTAGCGAAAATTAAAATATTTTTAGTTTCCAATTTTGCATAATATTCAAGATTAGCGTTATTTTCTATTATAAAATAATGTTTAATTATTACTTTAAATTTACCTTAAATTGATATTTAATATATACATGACCAAATCTTCATGTATTGATTGAATTCCACTGTAAACCATAGAAGAGCCTCAAAAAAAATTAGGTTGTGTCTATCTACTACCGCGACCCACAACTTCAAGTGTGTGAATATTAATCATATCTGTAATAATTTGTTTCTTAACATTTGCAAATTTGCTGTTTAAACACTCATTTAATTCCAAATAATAGTGATATAGTCAGCTGATAAAATGGATTAAAAACGAGTATAGTCATGCTTAGAGGTATGAGAGTTTAATTGTAGCCTACAGTTACCTTAATAAAATACAAATTAATTATGTGTCTATGTCCCGTTGTGCCTCCAAAATGATGGGACGTTTTGCTATCCATCTTCTTAAGAAAATGTTCACGCGGACATCCCCATTTTGACTCACATCAGTTTGTTTCACCGCATGCCCCCATAATCTAATATAAATGAAAACAGTGCGGAACATGCCACTGGGGCGTCAGATTTTCTTCGCACGTCTTTTTTCACTGTAAGATTAATGATATTCATTTCAAAGCATTTTAAACAGCGGAACGAGTGTGATTGTCAGTTTGTGGCGGAATGGACATGCCCCGCCAGCCAGCTCGCGGGCCAGCACGCCCGCCCGCCCCATCTGAGTGAAGGCAACAGCCTCTGTTTATACTGCTAGCACAGTCTATGTGCCAAAAAACACACTGCCCCCCTGTTACCACTTTTGCATAATATTCAGGTTGCCAGCACCGCGTCAGAAGTGTTTTGAAGGGCCGGGCACATCAAGGTAATGTGGTTTTTCAGCATGAAGTGGGAGGGGTGAGGAATAATATTATATTAGATTAGTCTCTGCTGCAGGCAGCAAAACAAACACTTTAAACGTATTCTAAAAGAAATGAGAAACCAAAACATAATTATTTTTTTATGTATTAAAAATATTTTTCCGACAGAACACGAAATTAAAAAAAAACACCCGCAAAAAGAACATCTTTGACATTCTACATCCCATATTCCTTGATCTATCGTACATACAATGATGTCAATTAGAACTTTGCGAATGTTGTAGTTATAAACTGCTATGCTAAGATTATTTAAAATTCACAATTTTGGATCAATGAATGCATTTTCTGGTCGGGGGGTGAGGGGTACAAGCGGTACTGCCAAGAAACTGTCAGATGCGAACCCACAGCTGGCCCAATTCGGGGTCAACATATGGTTCATAGTTTAAATATCGCTATTCCAATATCTAGACCTGGCTTAGCATCCACAATCCGACGAGTCAGTCGTCACTCCGCAGCAAGGAGGATACGTTTACCAATGTCGGTTTAATGTTGGGCCTGCATCTGCGATGCTGGCCCAACATTAAACCGGCATTGGATAAAAGTCTGTCGTTTTTCTTCTGGATCTGCTGTCACTCAGCTGCCCCGATAGCAAGGTCAGCAGAGACGGCAGCACCCCTGTTGACAAGAGACCCGTCTGCTCCCCCTAATCAACCTCTGAGATACTGGACCGGGGAAAACTTAAAAGCTGAAATCAACCATAAATTACCTCAATAATCAAGATGATCATATAAAATGATCCCATCTAGTAAACCAATATTTAGTACGTGTAGTGTGTCTTCATCAAGGCCTACAAATAGCAATGCGTTCTCAAGCACTCAAGATAACTAAATTGATTTTGTCTAGTTGTTGGATTTAAGAGAATATATTTATTAACGTGCAATGGTAACGGAAAGCGTTTAGACTGTTAAAAATATTTGTTTTATTCATTTATAATCAGTTCACAAACATCCCAAAAACTTGTTGAATATTGTATAATATTTTGTTGAATATTGTATAATATTTTGTTGAATATTGTATAATATTTAGTAATAGATAAAGTCAAATAGTGAAATGGACTTTATTTGGGTAGAGACAAACTACAGAATGTGTGTCATCCTTGTGATTATTGTGATTTGCGAAAATAAATAAAAATGTCTGTTTTCTTTGAGTAAGTTGAGTCGGTGGTGGTGTCATATTTTCATTACCACACGTGTTAACGAACTCTTACAGGTCTGTTACCGCCAGTAGAGATGCCCACCGCAGCCAATCACAGACCGGTAATATTTCTCAATTTGTTCGAACTTATGACAACATCCTGACCGAGTTTGTTGGTATTATGAGGAATCTCTGCCTGCACTTCTCCATGGAAATAGAGCATCTGGATCACAGTAGAGATCAGACACGGGACATTGACCCAATGCTGGTTTATTGTTGGGCCGGCGTTGAAGACGCCGACCCAACATTAAACCAGCATTGGGTCAATGTTTCGTGTTTGCCAGGAGGATGTGATCCAGAACTATGCTGTGTACACAACCCCCTTGCATACCATCAACCAAACACAAAGACGTTGAAACACTCTTGGTTTAATGTTGGTCTAGCGTCGCAGACGGTGGACCAACGCTAAACCAACACTGGGTCACAACCCTCCTGCATAGCGTCAGCGAAGAAGACGTTAATGCAGTGTTGGTTTAAAGTTGTGCCAACTTTAAACCAAACAGGGTGGAGATCTTGCGTTTGTGGGATACCAGTTAACACGAGATTTTGAACCAACGTTGGTTTGATGTTAGCCCACCGTCTGAGACGCTGGACCAACGTCAACACAACATTGTTTTAACGTCTCGTGTTACTGGGATACCAGTCAGTAGTATGTACTGTGCTGTTCTCAGAAACTACAAGAGATCATTTCATACGGTGAGAAGTGTCTCAATAACTGTCGAAAACTTAACTAAATCAACTACATCGAGAGGGCAATAATGTTACACAAATTACGCTGCAAATAAGGATTGATCAGCACACCCTTGGAAAGGATACGCCGGTAAATCTGGTATTATTTACAGGCCTCTAGACCTTCAAACGTCCCCAGTGACTGGGTCTGTCACTGTGTATGTCTGTGAAGCTTCACACATCACCACCACAAACCAACCAATTACTGACAAATAATTGGTCAGGGGCCAGTTTCATCAAAACTTAAATCCTTTTTAACTGTTTGATTGGCAGAGACTTAAGTCGCCGCTAATCATAAAAGTTCAGATGGTATAAATGTTGGAGAAATTGCGGAAATTTTGTACTTTAATAGCTGAGCTACAAAATCACTTCCTAAATCTGCTGATTCAGATTAACGCATAGGTTTTAGTTTTACTAGAATTATATTCCGAGAACGGATGAGATTCCATTCATATCTGGCATGCCAAGGAGTGCATGGAGCAGAAGCACGATCATCGCCATCTGGCAAGGACTTCTTCAACAAATGTATTATAGTATCCCAGATGAGATGAGAATTGCAATGTGAACGAGAACCAGAAGTAATTTGCAGCCACTTGAAGATGCGTCTCGCTACCGCGACCCGCATCTTCAAGTAACTGCAAATTACATATAAAACCTACTCATATTTGTTTATTTTGAGACCAAACATTTGCAAGTCTTGATGTTTAAACGCTCATTTTATTACCAATATTCTTAATAAGACGGATTATAAACTAATATATTCGTTGTTAGCGCCTAAAGGGTAAATCTTCCGGCGCTCTATTACATACACAATCCTGTTGCTGTGAACCCCGTGTATTCCTCTCTGATCCAGGTCAGTGGGGATATATCAGTAATATCCACGTAGTCTTGATGCGGGCGTGACAACGGCCATGTTGTTGTCATATAGACGCGGGTGTTTCTGGCAGCCCGGCCCTGACTAGGACTGACGTGGCCTGCCACAGGCAATTTGAATCCCTGCTCGTGCTGGGCCCGGACCCCCAGATCCCGGTCCCTGGGGAGGTACGGGGGTGCAGGGTCCACCCCAGACAGCCCGTCTCTGGGGGTTCCCCGCCCGTCACTCCTAGCGAGGGGAGGGGTTGTCATTAGCTCTATACAGGGCACATATTTCACGCTCATTGAGTTAGAAAATTCAAACATGACCGAAACAGTGGCGGCCACAGTCTACAAAGTCAGCAGCGCAGCGTGCTTGTTGACGGAACTCACATTCCAGCAATCAATCAGAACAGCAAAAGCAACCTTTGTAAAATTCTCAAAGATCGCCTTTATAGAATTAGCAAAGCCACCATTGTGGAAAACTCAAGGCGCCCTTTGACTGTTAAATTACCAACACACTAGTAACTTTTATTACACAAACTTACTGAAGAAAATCATATTTTGGTAGCATATGGCAACACTGTATATACAAGTACAATATGACAATACATGTACTATATCTGAAGGCATGAATCATCAACTGGAAGTGTGTATAGGAAGAAAACTAAATAAGAAAAGTTACGCGCAAGAGTTCCAAATAATGTGCAGGCCTATGCATGCGTCGTAGACGGCGGACCATCCTGGATAAATGTATTTTGATCTCTATATGAAGCCGGCAACGCTACTTAATTTCAAAATAAGTTAGATAGAATTGAACATTGTCCGCCGTGCATTATTGTATAAAACTTATCAGCATTTAATTGTTAAATTATTTAACCAGAATTTGAAAAATATTAATAAATTATGATAAATGTTTTTAATTTTGTGTATATAAACGTATATGTCACCTTCTGCAGATCAAATTATATTATCAAACTATAATTCGGTCATCGTCTAATATCTTTTAACTATTTTACATTTTCGTGTTTGAAACAAATGAATAATGTAAGTTGTAAACATTGGTTTGACTGGTGGCGTTTGATAGAGTGGTATTCTACACAAGGACAATGCTGCAGACACGCCGGTGCTGACTGGATCATCCCGTACCCTATCCTCCTGCCGCATCCTCATGCCCTCAAAATTCCCCAGTCAGCTTCTTAATTAAGTGCAGGTGTACTAACAACTGGTGAGGTCAAGGAGCACCCTATCATCACAAGAATCCAGACCCTTCAACTCCAAGGGGGTTTTATTTCAATGTAAGCCTCGCATTACATCATGGTAACATTATTAGAACTTCAATTGTTTAGAGGCCACAGACTTCTATAAATTAAAAACATCAATATTCAATAACAACAAATCAGTATATTGGAAAGCAAATGTTGGCTCAACGACGGCTTAATGCTGGTCCACCGTCCGCGACTTTGGCCCAGCATGAAGCCAACATTGGGTGAACGTCTCGCATCTGTTGGGTCTTTTTAACCCTTTAACCGCAGGTGTCGCATATATTCGGTTTTTCATTTCTTTATTAGCACATTAAGTACCACCTTTTAAACATGTTAAAGATAACATATGACATCAATCAGCAATATTTGAAAACAGATGGCCTCCTTTTGTCAAATCTGAATAATTTTCACTCAGTTGAAGTTGTGGATCGCGTCAGTGAGACACAACTTCGAGTGGGTAAAAAATTTGGCGGTTAAAGGGTTAAAGGAACATTTTTTTAATAAGAATTGCTGGTATTTGAAAGTCTTCACAAAAAGCAGATGTGAAGATGAAAGACAACACTATACCACGCTCAGACATAGAGCCGTAACTGATCACTTATTAAGTAAACAGTTACTGCTGTAAACAGTTACATAATAATGTTCACTTTTCAAGTAATAACACTGATGTGTGCATTTGGGATGACAAATAGCAGTGACTGCCCACTTTTCAAGTAAGTACTTACTGATACTTGTCTGTGCATCTGCACCAATAGCAAAGAGCTTATAGTAGTAGCATACCCTCTTTGGCTATAGCTCACAACTTTTGATCTGATGAGCATTAATTTACATCCTTTTTCTGTGAAACTCAAAAAAGGTGGAATCCATGACACACGTCAAATCATCATAAATGTCTAAGTTAGCTCTTTCCGATTTATTTGAATACCTATGTTATGAGTCATGTGTTATGTACAGACGTCAGATTCTGACGACTATAAAGTCGATCCCCACACTTTAGGGGTTTAACCATCATTGGGTCAACGTCACGGGTTTTCTAGTGGCTCTTTCCGAACGTTTTCCGAGCCGCACATCAAAATGACTTACATTTTCAAACACAAACTAGCTTTGTGTGCCTCTGCCACAACCAGTTGATACATGTACAAGTCAACAAGTTGAAAGTCTTTCATAATGTCACCAGACTATCTGCAATTACCTCCATCATAACGTATTAATTACACTTTAGGGCCGCCGTCGTGACTGAAAAAGTCATCAATATAATTGTGTTTAGAGTTCATCAGTTTTGACTATCGCTCTTCATACATTTAATTTATAAATATATATCCACATTACATAATCATGTATTCAAAGTGTATTTGTCTAAATTATTTTATCGCTGACAAATTCTGGTTATTTGGTAGATCTTATCCATGATCTTATTATGGACTTTATACAACGCACAATATGCTTAACTGGGCATCGGGAATTTCCTGAGGAAGGTGAGATGACACTGCCCTCCAAACACAGGATTCCAAATTCGAGCCCTGACGGTCTGAGGCCAAGCACGCTACCTCTCAGTCACAGAGGCTCCCCACACTACGAAATCCTTACGAATGAGCCCAGAATTGAACCATTACCGGCATGTTAGGAGCAGTCCTGTCCTCCCAGCAAACACAAACTGTCAACCCAATGCTGGCTTAATGCTAAACCAACATTGGGTGAGAGTCTCGTGCCTCCTGCCCTTGGTGGAGATTCCATGTACTGGCGTTACACCCCCTGCTCATCACATCGCCATTCCGTCACTTGTCAGTCCTCCCGCCTGTCAGAGAGAACTCTGACAAAAACACCCAACATGAAGGGAGGCATCCCGAACCGGTATCCCGCTCTCTGCATCCCGGACTGACGGACAAGTCCAGGATGCGTGGAAAAGAAGAGATATGCTCGGGATCACACATTGCACCCTGAAGAGCAGACACGCCTGGAAAAATCTGTCACGATTGGAAGTCTGGAATATGTCATCATTTTTTCGATTTTCGGATTTTAATTACGTCTCGAAATAATCCACAACTGTTATTATAACTCACCACATCAATATTATTTATAACAAGAACATTTAACTTAAAAGTCACTTGAGAATTCATATGTATTGCATGAAGGATATTAGGATGGCCATAGTTCGGCTAATATGTTTAGGATGATCCAACTGGGCATGGTCTTCTGAGAAAGGCAACAACATCTGCAACAGCTATATGATGGAGAAATAGTGCGTCTGATAAGCTGGCACAGAATTAAATTGTCACTGTATTCTTTAAACTGTGAGCCTCTAGCTGTTGTTAGATCCAGGTACATAAATTGGTGCAGCCCACAGAACAGGAGACGTTGATACAATGTTGATTTGATGTTGGCTCAGCGTTTACGACGCTGGACCAACAATAAACCAGCAATAGACGAAGTTGAACGTGTGTTGTTTTGCCTGGTTACCAGCTATAGCTGTAGCGAGGTCTGGGGGAGACAGTAGGTGTTGGCAGGTTGGCCATCCTGACTATTTGACATGCCTCTCTCCATCTACAGATAGCACACCAGCACCTGTTCAACCCTAATTACTCTTATCGGAAGCCCTGGAAGAAGGTGTGATTTGCCAGCAAATACGCCACATTCAGCCAATGTTGGTTTAATGTTGGGCCAACGCTGGCCCAACATTGAACCAACATTGGCTGAATGTGTCTTGTTCACTTGGAATTGCCATACAGTGCCTTTCACAATGGTATCTCACCAGTAATATTAGGAATACAACCGATAAAAACAACAGGTGTACATTTGTTTTCACGTCTATTATTTTACTGGTTTCGTGTCAATATATTGTGAAATGTGGTTGTTATAGAGGCTTATTACTATTGTGAAATAACTTCGCACTCTACTCCACTTTTTCATTTTTCTGATATGGGTGGTCGGGGCATCCTTTATTTTTGATGTGTGGTTTATGGGGTCATCGGGAGTATTTGACCAGTAACACACCAGACCTACACCCATCACTACACCACGTGCAAATAATCACATTAAGACATCTCCATGACGACCGACAATAAAGCTGAGGATTGATGCTAGCAGACACCAAAGGTCGAAACAATGTTGGTCAAATGCTGGGCCAGCGTCGCAGACGATGGGCCAACATTTAACAAACATTGGTTCAATGTCTCATTTTCGCGGGTACGCCACCGCTCCAGATACATCATATTGTGATGGAGTCCGTGAAAGACGAGACGTTTACCCGATGCTGGCTCAATATCGTAGACGGTGGGCCAACTAAAGGGAAAGGCTGGTATTTTTTAATTAAATAATTCCGGGCAGTCTATACATGAAATAAATAAACATGTCATAAAATTTTAAATTATCACCGCGCCGCCGAGCCGGGTTGAAATAAATAATTTGACCGCGACAAATACCCCGGAGATTGAATCGTGTTTGTTCGGAGCATTTTAGATGTTGATCCAATGTTGTTTTATTGCTGTTACACCGGCATAGACGATGGCCCAACTTTAAACTGACATCGTTAAAACGTCTTGTGTTTATTATGTAATAAATTATAATATCTTTGTTCGTGTTTAGGCCCATACAGCTACAGCGCTGTTTCATTAAGATCATATTGTCCTGTAGCGGCGCAGCTAGCAAACGTGACTCTGCCATGCCATAATGTTAATTTAATGTTGGCCCGGGGTCTGCGACGCTGGGCCAACATTAAACCAGGGCGGCAGATAGAAGAGATTATAGATAATACAGGGCTTAGATACTCCACAGATTAGAATGTGTTAAATCGGCAGTGGATCTCCATGAATCATAAGTCAGACCAGGCAGACACTCTATATATATATACCAGAGGTAGACGTGAAAAAGAGCATTCACAACACGAGGCACAGTTTGTGACCCAGCAAGCTGAAGAAACCTGCCAACGTTATTTTAATGTTGAGTCAACGTCGCAGACGGTGATCAAACATTAAAACAACATTGGGTAAAGTCCTCAGCTAAAGCTAAAGATGTTTTCAGACAAAGTTCAATATATTGGTCGGTTCAATGACAGGCGTACTTTCCACTTGGGAGGCCCTGCTTTTAACATAATGTTTTCAAAACCCTTTAGGTGCCAAAAAATACACGTTGCCCCAGCTGCAAGTTGAGGCTCGCGACAGTGCGCCCCAGTTTGAATCTGGTGAAAGTTTGGTTCAAACTGTTCCGAATTACAATGCATTGCTTTCTTTAGAAATGTACGCTAGGAAAGTGAATTAAAATAAGACATGTTTCCCGTACAAAGACTGACAAGGGTCGGTCGGCGTCAAGCGTGCCGAAGCGAACTGATTCCTCTGAACAAAAACTAGCGCAAAACAGGCCACATGGCAGTGAATGCAGGGCGGGCCATCTAGGCTGATGCCTTTTTCCAGTCAGTGCTTCTGTTTAGAGTAATGTCGTGCCAAGTTCAGGCTCGATAGAACAGACGATCATTTACATAATTCAACCCAGGGTGTTCTGCTGCCATTTTTATTATCATAGTGTTACTGCACTCATTTATAGTCATCTCTCAAATAATAGTTCTCTATTGTCATTTCCAACATATTATTTCTAGAGACATTCCGATCGTTCCAGGATTTATTCAATGTAGCCAGTATTGTTATGTTTCTAATGCATTGAAATTAGATTTATGATTGATACATATATTATTTATAGTATAATTATAATATTGTTTTATAAATTTAGACAACAATAATTATTTTAGCGGGAAACATTGGGATTTCAAAAAATGCAAATGTCTAGGCCGGATGATGACAACCTTGGCAAAAATGCATAACTTTTTCGACCAAATAACCAAAAATTGTAAAGCAATATTTGTGTATATTATGTTGAGCTCTGTGTACAATATATAGCTGCAGTGCAAAGACAAACAGCAGTAACTGCTTACTAGAAAAATAAGCAGCTACTGCTGTTTGTCTTTGCGGGTTACAGTGGCACTTGCAGGTTGTGTTTGTCTTTGGTCGAGGGGTTGTCGCCACTGTTTGTAAGCTCTATCATAACAGCTGGAACAGCTAGGCAGCCGCCAGAGCTGCCTTTGGGTAAATTTTGAAAACAAATAAACACACACACTTTGTGAAATCACTTATAAGTCTGCGTATAACATATGCGCTTTACTCACATCGCGGGAGGGGGGGGGGGGGGGGCTGTATGTAAAGACGATTTGAGTGTTAACCAGGTGAAAGCCTTCACATGAGACAAGGTCTTGAATACTGGTGGGACGACTTGCTGGTGTGAAGTCGCCCCCTCTTATCTCGGTTCATGACAGGAGCTTGGTTCTTGTCAAGATTCAACCGATTTTTGCTGGAATGATGGAAAAAATAACAGAAAACGCCTCGGTATGCCAGCAAAGTGTTTTTACGCCACGTCAAGTTGTGTTTAACATTGACTTTAAGCCTTTTGCGATAAGTCGACCCCTCGTGATGTTTGCACGCAGTCAGATGTATGTATAATCACATAAATGCATGATATCATTGAGAACTTTGTTATGACATATAATTTTATAAATTACCGTATTTCAAAATATTTGGCATTGTTTAATTAGAGCTTTAAAATTATCTTTACATAAAAAATAACATAAACTAATGTTTATAGGTTGAAAAAATAAGAATTTTTCGCCAGTAATGGGTTAATAGCTTCGGCAAATATTGTCACAGAAAGGTCTGGCGGGCTGCTCTAAAACCTGCTTACCCGGGCGCAGAGGGATTTACATAGAAAAATCCCCCCTAATTGACAGGGTTTGCCCCTCTGCCATCTATTGTGGGGTCTCTGTCTGTGCTGACTCGTGCTTCCCCTCCCCCCGGGCCTGTGAGCTGACTGACAGCCGCCGGTGGGGGTGACCACCATTCTGGTAGCAGCCTTATTACCTATTCAGACTTCCACCTGTACAGAGCGACTCAGACTTGATGACGCTCCATGATAAACAAACTGACAATGCCAGTGCATCATTGCTGGATCGATTCTGGGCCAGCGTCTCAGACGCTGGCCCAGTATTGATCCAGCAGCGAATATTCACACTCATCAGAATAATACATAATGTTCTTAAGTTGGTGCTTATCCGTATTCTTCCACCCAAAACAGAGATAGGGATTTAAATCTCGACAATCTAAAAATACAAGATCTCACGCAGACAAATAACTTTTCAAACTCATGTTTATTTAATTTGAATAGAATCAAGAACGTGATCTTTAAACCTGACACCACAGTGAAACAATGGAAGAGCCCCACATCCTGGAGGGAGATTTATCAACTTTTGTTTCACATTTAGATCATGCTATCCGTATGGGCCTCTTTGTCGATGTATTTTTGATGACATTCGTTGAGAATTTCAAATTCCGTTGAAAATTTTGCATTTCTGCACTTTCTCTCTATGATTATCTTTATCTGATTTCTATTGAACAATATTATATATTCGCTGATGCAACTGAATTCTAAAATGTAATATTTGAGCCGCGGGTTTAACGGCAGAAACGCAATACTTATGAAGTAACGAACATGATTTAAGGAGTGTACAACTGAATAAATCCACGGTTTTCAAATCTTAAAATTATCTTTTTTCCTGAAAAATATATTTGTTTTTCCTTTAGCAGCTTGGGAAATTATAAAACAAAATGTCTACAGAGGTGTATGTACATAGTTGAGAGAGCGCTTTACCACTAAACCCCTATACAAACAGCAAACACTGGTGTTGTTCCGAGTTAGTGTTGACAATTTGAACGGGCATCAAATCAAACAGTTAATGATGGTCAAGCCACACAGTGAGAACAGAAGTGTAGCTGGCGGCCATTGTACTCAGATAATAGCCCTGCCTCCCAGCCCCCTACCCCTCTTAGATCAGCCGTGACAGCTGACGGCAGGGGGCGCTACACAAATTTGTTCCCATTCGAGTAGCTTAACCCTTGTCATGCTGAATCCTCATTTAGTATTTTTCTCGACATTTAGCGAGAATTTCAGGCTTCAAATGACGAGAACTATTTAAATTTATGGAAGCTGCACATATCTTACATTTTATTTGGTTTGCATGAAAAACGTTAATATACATGGTCCTAGCAGGACAAGGGTTAACACTTTAACACCAATCCTTTCACATGACAATGTTATTATTTAGATATAAGATAATCATGTTTATCTGTATAAATATTGTACCAAACTGTATTTGTCACATAGAGTGATAGCAATTTTAATATTATTTTCACTTTTGAGTAATCATTTTAAACAATACCTCTATATAAAAGCAAACAGAAAAAGATATAACTGATATATTTGCTCTGATTATTAGCCTCGTGAGGAGATAAAAGTGTGATTTATACGGATACTTCAGGGTACAGTGGGTTAATCCAAGAGGACAAATCAGAGAGCTTTTACTTTTGACTTCAATGTCAAGTCGGCTGTTAGTAAAAGGGAGCACATTTAGCTCATGAACCTCTCATCAAAGGCTTCAAAGCTACCCTCTCAACCCCAGGGGCACGAGAATAAAACATACTTATCAACCGTCCTACATAAATTAATAATGCCTCCATATCATTGTTACTTACAGACAAGTTCGTGTCAAAATCATTGTGAATTGTAAATATATTTGGGGATATTTTGACAGAGTACATACTTAAATCCACGGGGGGCATCGTTAATATCATTGAGGTTTTACTCAGTTCTACCAAGTGGGTGGCCATAGATGATGGCAGAGGATTAACCTTTCTGTCTCCGTAGGCTCCCCATAGCCAGTCTTTTATCATGTTATTATTAACCCTTTGGGTTTTAATATACAATATTGCATACCATTATCCGCAAATATTTAACTTGGTTCTAAATCAATAATGTTTCTAAATCTGTCGTAGCCCTTATAAAATATATGTATATATTACTATAACCACAACAAAATACAGATTATATCTTAGCTTTTTCAAAAAATACAACGCAATTCTAATTTATTTTACAAACAGCCCTACAAGTGGTAGAAGAACTTACCGTAGATACAGTATAGTGCATTGGACAAAAATAATAAATATACATTCACTGATAAATTCACCAGCGCCAAATGTGATTTGTAGTTAATTATAGCCGGAAAATATTATACAATAATAATCTATGAAATGTGGCAGGTTATTATTTGTGTACCGTTAGTTCACTCTGGATTATTTCAGTTATCCCACCTGACTGACTGCATGATGTTAATATTAAGCTGCTTAGCACAGAGGAGAGATTTTATGCTCCGGACAATGTTATCTATATAAAACGTAATGTTTTGTCATATATAATAGTGTAATGTCTGTCATGTACATTGTTCAGAATTGATAATTTTTCAATTCATGGTTTTTCATCATTTGGGGTTGGAATTTCAAACGCAATTTCCAACTACAAATTACGAAAACTGTTTTTTAAAGAAAATAGAGATTTCCCGATGTGTATATTTAGATTGCCTCAGCAGCTACCACATAATATTATTTCATCATTTTCAGTGGTATTTAATTGTGTTTGAAATTGTTTTAACCATTTTTAATCCATATCATTAGCTGATCAAATCACTGTTATTGGGAACGAAATGTGTGTTTAAACAAACCGATTAGCCAAAAATTTGATATCAAATTAAACAACATAATTTTCACCCACTTGAAGTTGTGGCTCGCGGTAGCGAGACACAATTTCACGTGGGTGAAAATTTAAATTACTTAATTCAGCGCTTTAGGGTGCAGAAGTCTTATGTACGTAGGCCAAGGGTGGAAGTGTATTGTACACAATGACAGTCTACAGAGTGAACACAAACAGAAGCCAGGGGAGTTATTATCTCCAAGTCTAAGCTGGACGTACACTGTTAACAACCACCGAAGTCTCTGATACGTTTAGTCATCTTAGGTTGTTATACCCGTTATTTAATTTAAAACTTCTCATTGATTATGCCGTGTAATTGTAGGATATGTACTGGTAGGATATGTATAACAGGACAGTTTGAGACGTTGATTCTGATATGGATATGTCTTTGAAGTGTACCTCTTACAACTGTTTGTCATCTTCTTCATTCTGTCGCCTTTAACCCATACAACGCCGAAATATGTTTGTATAAACCATAGAGAACAAGGGGTACAGTTTGAACTCATCATAAATGTCTTAGTTAGCTCTTTTCGCTGAATACATATCATGCTTATGGTCTGGGTCTACTGCTGGTAAAAAAAAAAATCTTTTAATACGGGGATCAACAAATTTAAACGTTTAAGGACGGTTCCCGCGCTGAAATGGTTAATATGCTGAGTGTCCCAGTTCACATAAATATACCTGTGATACACCAAGTGTCAAGAACAGCTGAGAAAAATAAAGACAAGGTAGGCCACTCCTATTATTGGATTGCTTAGTTATACCGTTGACCGATTTCAAGCATTATTTTAAACTACTTGCTCATGTTGCTAGATGCATTCATCTAAATATAGAAAAAAAACTATTTGATTTATATAATTCACAATTATATGTGACATCTCAATGGTGATAACATAGTTGTCAGAACGAGGCTGATTGAGCGTTTAGGCCACCTGGTGGCGTTGACAGAGTCATTGGATATATACCAGATACCCACAACAGTGGCCAAAGGGCGCACTTTATCCAGAAACCATTCCTCCCTGACCTGTGACGCCATACATTATACATTATCCTCCAGGACTCACGGATCCCAGTGAACCCTTTGCGATTGAACCGCTGTTATTGGGAATGAAATGACTGCTTAAACATGAGGATTTGTAAATGTTTGATTTCAAATTAAACAAATATGAGTAAAAAAATGATCTGATGTCCGTCTAAAGACGGTCGCTGCACTAAAAATATAATAGCTCGGAATGTCATGTTTGTGATAGATTATACCGTTTTTTTATTCAATTAATGTTTGTTCTATTTTGTTGTAGCATGGGGTACATATTATGCAACGTGGTAAGAGATGTACGTGATGCACAAGTTTAATATAGCAATCTAATCCGTGCTGTGGATCCGCCACACTGATGTATGTGATCTTGAACAGCAGAGAGTCGGGATCACGTCATAATCATGACGACAACTGCTCCGTGGTGAGTGACGAAACAAACGCCGCTTATAATGGCCCACCCAGCTGAGAGTAGAGGGCCAGAGGGCGATAAACCAGGGTAAAGTCCTAATACTGCCTCTGGTGGCCCACCCAACAACACTAGATGTGGCCCGACGCTGCCACTGCAGCTGGTCATATCCAGTATTGGCTGGGCTGCACAGAAAATAAGACCTTGACCCTGCGTTAATTTAATGTTGGTCCACCGCCTTAGAAGCTGGCCCAGCATTTAACAAAATTGATCAGCGTATTCTGCTTGCTGGATATCCCAAGTAGAAGACTTGATCTCTGTTTTGTTTCCAGGAATCGTTTCTGAGAATGCAGAGTGACTCAGTCTCAGTGCTGGACTGGGGGACGACTGGCATTCTCAAATACTTGTCTTGCTGTTTTGATTAGGTATAATATTAGGCTATTATTGTATGCTGGGTATTTTGACGTGATATGAAAAAGGACTTTGAAGGTTAATTGTTGTACGGAACTATATTTTACCACACAGCAAAGAAACCGTTTTCTAAGAATTTAGGTTTAGAAAAAGCATCGGAATATCAACCTATGTAATAAGCTCAAAATAGAGCTCACACTTCCAGAATAAAGGTGTAAAGTCCAATACAAAACATCACTTCCTTCGGCTTTCCCAACACAGAAACAGCAAAGGCTATTCGTCTGGTGTGATGGAGTTAATATAGAATGTTTTTGTTATCACTATGCCGGGAGTGACTGTAATGTTACTCATGCATAACACTACATCGTACGTGGTGTGTGGTTCACTATGTAACACTCATATGCCATGCAAAGCTAAAAGGCAGTAACTGCTTACTTGAAATATAAGCAGCTACTGCCTTTTGACTTTGCAGAGCAGCACAGTCATATGCATAAGATATTCTGGAAATGATAAAAACGGTTATGCACACACAAGGGAGGGTGAATAAAATATTTTTGCAAATATTTAAAATATGGAATTATTGAAAAACAAGTATTGTGAAATTCTTAACATGTCAACTCTTTACCCATAGTAAA
The DNA here is from genome assembly GCA_964017125.1 of Flabesymbios commensalis. Classification (NCBI taxonomy): domain Eukaryota; kingdom Metazoa; phylum Annelida; class Polychaeta; order Terebellida; family Flabelligeridae; genus Flabesymbios; species Flabesymbios commensalis. Next base: position 21,741,367 of record OZ024902.1, on the reverse strand, counting down.
TGTCATCTTATGAATGAAAAATACCGAAGTATAACATGTCATAACGTAAACTTGAGACTTTTCGTGCAAATAGGCTGTATCATTTCCTCAGAAAAGAAGTAAAGATGAAGAGTAGAGTTTGTGAAACCGCTTTATATGTAAAATTTGAAAAAAATATCCTAGCACGTTAGACGATTCTCCCTGAAGGAGCCTAGCAAAGACATCAAACAATGATGGCTTAATGTTGGGTCAGATTCTAAGACGGTGGCCCAACATTAGGCCATCATTGGTTCAATGTCTTGTGTTTGCTGGGAATGCGTACGCTAATGTCGTACCCAGCATCCACTAGACGTTGACACAATGCTGGTTTAAGGTTGTTCTACGTCTGTGACGTTGGCCCGACATTAAACCAGCACAGAGAGAATGTGCTCTGTTTTCTGGGTATATACCTGGCTGATATGTGACCACCCCGGTGGCCGTCACCATGGCAGCGGCGTGCGCCCGGCAGTACCCCGCGTGTGATGTACCCGGTCTACCGGGGGTAATGTGGGGGCACCAGGATCGTCATGGCACGTCCTGCAGGGCAGCCCCGGCTCCTCTGCGCCCCCGGGGTGTCTACTGGCACCCCGGGGTCACTGTGGGCACCCCGGCTCTCTACTGGCACCCCCGGATCCCGGGGGTGCCAGTAGAGAGCCGGGGGTTCCCAGAGAGTCCCCGGGGGTAGCACACGCCGTACTAGGCGGCGAACCACCACACACGAGGGCCGGGCACATAAACCCCACTTCAGGGGGTGCCGTGTGCCGCCCTTCACAAAGGATAGCACCCCACGTGCACAGTAGGCTAAAGTCAACTAAAAACACTACTATAACTAATGAATTATAATAGGGTCTACAGTGCAATATAAAGACAAATTAGAGGAACAGCTCACTTGAAAAGTAAGCAGTTACTGCAGTTTGACTTTTTGGAACAGACCAGTGATATGAACGAGAACAATTCCCCTTATTAAGCAACGTGCAAATTGGTCCAATATATGTCTCACATATATTGAATTTTTTCACCTTCACATAGAGAAACCGAGTAGGCTCTATTTAATATAATATCATGATCATGTATATTATATAATTATAGGCAAGAAATCAAACATATTTATAACGGGTGTACCTATTAAAAAAGTATCAAGCGAATACATGCCACCGTAGTGTAAGGCAATTTTAAGATTGACTAAGATGATTCACTCTTATGTCTTCCATTCACCCAAAATAATCAAATAGCTAGGCCTATTTATATATATTTCCCAATACAGAACAATACATTTTGTCATTAGATATAACGGCATCCAGTCCCGTTTCTCTGGAGGAGTAGATATCAGCCAACACCTCATTTATCAGAGACAGATACGGTCTTTTGAAGTGACACGTCACGGCGTTGAAAAAAAACCGCATACCTCTTTAAATTCCACACATTTATTAACTGTGTCACACTAAAGACATATGATATATATTTTAGCAAACCCTCAAACATTTATGTGACAAAGAACGATCGCGTCCACCAAGCCCCAGAGTAGGGCCAACATCTGCGATGCTGGCCCTACATTAAGGCAGTGGTAGTCGTTGATGCTGGTTGCTATGTTTGTTGTCACGGTTACCGCATCAGAAGCGGGGGTAGGGGGCGGTAGGATATTCTATCCGTCTTTTGTATCACGCACATAACAGGAGCAACAATAGGCGTGACCGAGTCATCCCCCCCAGATAAAATATCTGGTCCCAACTGGACCAGAAACCTTACCCCGGGAATGTGATCCCCGGGGGTGGGGGTGGTAGATGGACGGGGAGATAGACGGGAGCCTCGCGTGCTCTACCCCCGGTACAGGCTGGATGCTGCCCCGCCGGGGTGAGGGGTCGTCTACAGCCAGGCAGACGTGTCTGCAGCATTAACCGCATACACAGTACTCAATTCGCGTCCTATTTCAGCCCTCTAATAATAATCCATTCTTATGAAGTGTTCACAAATGGCACGAAACCAACATTTATCAGACTCGAAATTTTGCTAATAATAATATCATGTGTAGATGTTTTTTTTACTAAATACAAAAATCAACTTCTTTTAAAAAATCAAGCCCAGTCTGAAGACAAAGGGTTGTGTTACACAAACGCATCTCTTATTTCCCAGTGTCGACGTCAATCAAAGGTCCTGTACTGACGCCATAGCAAAGAGGTTATATAAAACCTCATCGGCAGCAGTAAATAACTATAGGTTATTCAGAGAAAAAACTGTTGTTCTAAAAGTCAGCTTGCACAGAATACCACTATACTATAATGATATATAATGAGAAATGGTATGCTTACAACTGTTCATTTAACATTATTGGTTTCTTCCGGTAACACTTTATATCTGGTAAATGTTTTCTGTCTACAAGTTGCTGATTTCTGTTTATTTTGACCACTGCATTTCATTGTGTGTTCAATTTAAATAACTTTACTGTCATTCAAAAAGAAACAACACTCACTGTTTCATTGAAAAGTCAGCAATTACTTCTACTGCTGTTTGTCTTAGACCTACAGAGTAGTGTGGTGGGGCGATTTCTACCACAAGATACTTAATAATTATTTAATTTGTAAAATAAACAGATGCGCAAAAATATGTGAATAATGGCGTCAATAAACGTTGGGAAAGCTCAAATACCAATGTTTTTTTCTTTACGTTTGTCGCGTGACAGAGGTTGACAGCAAAACCCGGAGGGGGGCGCGCCGGTCAAGTGGGGGACCTTGAGCACATATCATGGACACTTAGTGATGCATGCAGCCGGGGACAAATCTGACCACCATCACACTACAGGGCACATGGCCTCCCCTAGTAACCTAGACCCCGACTCTTCCCGTGGATAGTCTCCCCTTACAAACCATTATTCCTTTCTGGTCAAACGCCGGTTTATTGTTGGACCAGCGTCTGCGACGCTGGCCCAACAAAAAAACAACGTTTGACAGTTGTCTCGTGCCAGTTGTACTATAACAGTAGCCACAGCTTCACTGACACAAGCCACCGTGACATTCACCATGTCTATGTGAGAGAAAGTAACGAAACACCGTAAAATTCGGCGAATCATTCCCACAAATTTATGACTGAGGTCTGCCCCCACCTGAGCGATGTATGGCAGAGCATGCAGTCACTAACCTCAAGTAACATAAATACACACGCGATTTATTAGAAATAGTGGAACAGATCATCTGTGATTTCTGGCACTGTATCTTTAGACGCTCGGGTCATAGCATACATCACAATAACTCGTTCCACACAAAGAAACCGACAAACGTGATGAATTCTTATTCTTTGTATGATTATTGAGTAGCGCGATCATATCATAAAAAGTGAATATAGCGGATTGACCCATTGTATTATTTTAGTTCCATTACATAATTAGGTGACCTCCTCTTACTGTACTATAATCTTATTGGGTTTGAAAGGGTGTATGATCGGAATTGAAGGGTGTTATGTAAAGTGGGAAATAAATCTTTCAATCCCAGATGCATGTGATCATATATAGTATCAGGAAGCATTGGCGGATCCAGAGTCATGACCACCCTCTTCAAATTAATATCCACACCGCCATTGACATTACCTATTGACTGGGGTGGATCCTCAAACCCATATTTAGAAGATGAATTTAGGAGACTAAGAAGGCATGGCTGACACCTACATGTAAATTGATCATTTTTGACCATAGGCCAATCAAACATTCATCTGGACCCCCCTTTTTCAAAAGTCTGGATCCGCCCCTGGAAATACATTATCCCACCAAACACAAGGCGTTGAAACAATGATGGCTTAATGTTGGGCCAGCGTCGGAGACGGTGGCTCAACATTGGGATGATGTTTTTTTCTGAGGGTTATAGCTGGATGTAGGAGGTTGTACATTGTAGGGGGGGGGGGGGGGGCTGACGTTGTTTTTTCACGTAATACGTCAAAATGGCTACGGCTGGTTGCTCTAGTCACGCACGTACCTCGTCATGTAACGTCATGCGTAATGCGATACGTTACGTTCTTTCCCCACTGTCATTTTCTACACGAATACCTTGGTTTTAAAGGTCTCACTCAACACAATAGCTGTCAGAAAATGGGTTTCAAGGCGGTCTTTATTAAGACAGAAAAGCATATAATTATATGCATTATTTAATCTATCGTCATTTGCGGAGGTCACATTTAGAAATGAGTGCATTCAATAATGTTTTTATAGCCCTTTTTATGCTATTATTGTAATAATTTGCCCAAACTATTGCCCAAACTGTCTGTTCCATGCAGTGCTGCTTCTAGTATATTGTAATGAAGCAGGCTAATGCTACATGAGACCAAAGCACAGCACAAAGCAGGTGAATGCCACATGGGACCACAAGGCAGTAAAATGCCGCTTGAGAGCATTGCGGTACAATGCAGGTAAATGCCACAAGAGAGCATTGTTGCGCAATGCAGTCAAATGCCGCGTGAGAGCAATGCGCCGCGCAAGGCTGTCAAATGCCGCGTCGGAGCATTGCGCCGCGCAATGTAGTCAATGTCCGGGGAATCAGCTGTTTGCCATGCGTCCATTAAGACCAATTATTCTGGTTGTTTGATCTGCACAACATTGGTTAAAGGTGGTTTCCGGGCGTCAATGGCACTACACTCAGGACGTCTACACCGCCCTGCAAAGTCAAAAAGCAGTAACTGTTCACTTATAAAGTGAGCAGTTATTGTCTTTTGGTTAGGTGCTTCAAGTCAGAAGGCAGTAGCTACTGACTCGTAAAGTTAACAGTTACTGCCTTTTGGCTTTGCATGGCAGCGCCCAGTCGACCCGCCGTCTTACCATACGAGTTCTGCAGCATTAGCGAGTATTTTAGCAAAACATACGTTTCGAAGCTATGTAGTTATCGGACATTTTAATTATTAGAACTACTTTTTCGGTTCTCATAAAGATAATTGTGAGATAGTTGTGAGATACGATATTGGGAGTATTTTTGGATTGAGAGGTTATAATTCACTACATGAATTGTAGAATACAACATTCAGCTAAAACATGACACATATTTCTATACTAGTTTGAATTTAATATAAACAAATAAATTAAGACTTGGGTGATGTTATAAATATTCACAAAAATGCCTGTCTATAATTTTTCTGATATTGAAATAATTTCCATGCACACCAAGCCTTGAAGAAATGGGAATTTCAGGATGTAAAGACTGATCAGGCGGGCCCTGTCAGCGACAGCGGCAAAATTATGGATTATGAAATTTGCTCACGCTGTGTGCCCAGCCATTATTTAGCATTATCGACCTCGTGGTGGGAGGGGGATGCTATAGGTGATGCGGGCTGCAGGGATCCCAGCCATAGTAGCAGAGATGCTGCACTGCTCAGTCAGCTACGTGACCAACGTCACAAAAAGACGCAGCCAGTCAAGACAAAAACGGCAAACCACACACCACCTGTGCTCCGCAGAACGCAGCAGTTTATTGTAGGCCGAGACGTCTACCCAATGTTGGTTTCATGTTGGGCCAGCGTCTTCGACGCTGGCCCAACATGAAACCAACATTGGATCAATGTTTCATATTTGATGGCCACCTGAGCAGGAAATATTTTGTATTTCGTACTTGGTCATTTTAACGCAAATCCCGACTATTATTCTTATTAGGCGATACTTCGGTTATTGTTAGTGAAGCGATGTATTTATATAACAAAAATGTCAAGTGTTTGCTACAAAAATCGCATAATATAATTCAGCGCGTCAAGGGTTATATAGGTAATATATTATATTATTCAATTTGTTGGTCATTTAATTTTATTTCATGATGTATTTACGAACTAGAATATTTGAAACAAAAAAGAAGAAAATGAAGCATACGCAATCCGATGGTATAGTCATATTATGACTAACATCGGCTTGCATAGGTTTCATTTTCTTATTTATTTGTTTTAAATAATCTAGTTCTCTAGTACACCCCGAAGTAAAATAGAATGTGATATCGCTGAAAGCTGACGTAATTATATCCCATCTGATGAAATAGAATATAACGCACAAGTTATAAGACATTGCTCATGTCCAAGACGTAGCGCATATTACCAACAAATAGGTTCAAACTCTTTTGTTTCAACTGTGATCAATAGGTTGGTGCAATGTTTGAGACGTACTATGTCCAACATTGAATCAACGTTATAATTCTACTACAACCACATAACATAACCATCTAACCAAGTAAAAACGTGCACGTGCTTACTCATTAAGTAAGCACACAATGTCAAGTAACGTTTACTGACCTCCAAATCATTGAAGAATAAGTGTGTGTCTGCGAGGTTAAATATCATCTCTTCCATCCGTAGACCTAATGATACTGATCCGGGAGGATCCTGAAAACACACAAAACAGTATGTCAACCATAAAATAAAATATCATAATACACACACGCGTATGCATGGGAGTAGGGAAACACATTGGGCACAAACCTCACACAGTATGTCAATTATTAGAACAGAATATCATAATAAAAACACATATACATGGTGCTACACTTCTTCCACAATCACTACTCTTACATAGTCATAGCATTAGTAGTGTTATTAGACGTTACGTAATATAGAGTATTCTTTATTTTTTAAAACTAAAAAGCTTGTTATGATTTAATTTAGATGGGTAAAATATTCAATTACAAGTGCTGCATATCAAGGAAAACGTTCTGAGTCTATATAAGAGTAGTTATTGTGGAAGTGCAGCCCTGGTCGGTGTGTGTGGAATGGGGAACCCATTCCCTATTTCTATGGTATTACCCAGCAAACACAAGACATTGGTGGAATGTCGGCTGAATGCTACTTGCTCAATAGTTAGTCAGCCTTGGATAAGAACCATAAACAACCAAGTGTTATACTCTGCCAAATGTCAAGTTTAATCCATTGTTAGCTCTACATTGAACCACATAGATCTGATAATAATGGCCTAGAGTTGAGTAAGTTTTCTAATTTTAAGGTTTCCAGAAAGCACGAGACTCAATGCTGGCCTAACGTAAGACGCTGGCACATAGTTGAGCCAACATTGATTCAACGTCTCGTCTTTTCTTGGTTAGATTTGTGGCTGGTCGACCGCGCACCACAGCGTTGCTGGCTTCTGATTTTCCCTCCACTCTCATCCTCTCTCTCTTCCTGCCTGTTTCTCGGTCTACTCTGGGCTCTCTCTGCAGACCTGTCAGCCTGACATGAGACTTGACATGTTTGTGCCGAGTGAAAATTAAAAGAACACATCTCCCCGGGTCTGCGGGGCTGGTGGCGGAGGCCTGGTCCGGATCAGCGGGGCTACGGACTCCCCGCATCCCACCCTCCCCACCCTACCTCTCCCGGCAGCTGCCAAGGCTTAGACAGATGCACCTCTCCCTGAAGTGCTGCTTGTCTCCCTAAATTACTTCCTGCTGCTCCACGGCTAACCAGAAACACTGGAAATTGACCCAATGTTGTTTCAATGCTGTGCCAGCGTCTTCGACGCTGGCGCAGCGTTAAAACAGCTTTGGGTCAACCTTTTCGTGTTTATTGGTGAGGTGGTGGTAGGGTGGCGAAGACTGCATCACTGGAAAAACACAGGGCATGACCTGTTGTCTTGTACATCAAAGAGGGTGACAGGCGTGCCAAGGGCGTGCTATCACCCAGGATCCCCCGTCCTGGTGGGGGCTCCCGGCATGTGGTGTGAGGGACAGGGACACTCTCCGCTCACCCCCGGGGGTGCACACCACTCTCCCCTAACCCCCGGGAGTGCCCCCCGGCCTACGACACACCGAGCCTGAAACAGCATAGACTTCTCTCCCCCGGGAACAGAAAAAAGGCAAAGTCTTCTCGCCCTAGGGCACAGCAAAAACTACTAGTTCACTCCCCTGTGTCAGCCTCGAGTAAGCCTGTTGCTAACTCTCCTGTCATACCTCGTAATAACTGACAATATTATTATGACTATATACAAGCTACAGGAAGAATACTCAACAGCAAAGCATGATACTGCAAGCTAGTACTAATGTCAATTACGTCGATTCTATCAGCTCGCAACGATCATATATTTTTTTTAACCCTGTAAGTGCCCGTGTGACATTCATACACCACGTGACGCAGATTTAATAAGATTCTTTGATTACAAACAAGTGTATAATATACCAGGAATAGGATATTTGCTATAAATAGGCGTTTAAAAAAATCAATCAGGTAAAAAGTACGGTAAAATATCTCATGGTGAATGAGAAGAAGAGGAAAACTAGCTGAGATTTAAACTTTACAATGCTGAATTAGTTTTGTTTAAACTATGGAAACTAAAGGGTTTTCTTCAATTTGAAATCATCATTACCATCCTAGTTATGTATTTTTATTTGAACATTTGAACTACCTATGTTATATGGGTCTACGGCCATTATAACTATTTCCAGCGAGGGAATCGTCTTTATACGTCAGAATCTTTTATTCACTAAAGTCTGGTATGAAGAGATGTATAGCGAGAAAAATCTAGTTTATGTACTGTCGATGCATTTGTATGGTCAATAAATATAGATCTTTAATTTCTATATTTAATCGGACGATGCTTTGCATTAATTCGGAGACAATGAGATTCAAATAAAGAAAAAAGTGACAGTGGAAGATGGGAAAATGCTGAAATGCGATAAACGAGTGATCTTAAGCGCACAGTCGGTGGAACTAATTGGCCTGCTAAACACATTAATTGGGTGTTAAGGTTTACAGAACCTGAGGCAGACGCGAGAGGAAATGGACGGGAGAATTGGGCCAGGATCCGCTTACGTATGTGATTAGATTTTCAAGGCAGGACTCGCCAGGACCAGAGATTGGTTTGGTGGTCGTCAGATTGAGCGGTCATGACGCGGAGCGACCGGGAGACAATCCACGTACGGAGAGAACCGTGTCCTGAATACACAGGCGCGGACCGCAAAGTCCTCGACAAAAGTCACTCTGATCACAACCAGTTACGAATGCAGCATCACAACGCAAACTGCAGATCTCCGAGAAAAGTCCCTGTGATTGTGTGTACACGATAATACCCGAACGCAGCATCTCTAAAAATATCTGATCATTGTTGGTTCAATGTTGGGCCAGCGTCTGCGACGCTGGCCCAACTTTGAACCAGCAATGATCCAATTGTCCATAATTGTGGGGATATCACGGACTTTAATCAAGGTTTATGAGGGTTGGGTAAACTCTCCGACACAACCTCCTGAATTGGCTACGTGATTAAGACGTGCGTTCTGTCAGGATAAAGGACCAATCTGGTCCTCTCATCAATACAATCACATCTCATGTGTTTGTATAAGCCCATGGCTAACGTGGCTGCCAATACGCACTGTACAGTGACAAAATGTGTCTTCAAAAAATAAATGCCTAAATAATTATTGTATACTCAATTTTCCAACACAAACTGGTTTAATGACTATTAGTGACCATCTAGATCCTTTTTTTAAATTTATAAAAAAAATGATTGGGACAAATGAAAGATACTTTGAAATATTCTGATTGCTGTTATATGATTTATCACAACTATCGCTGTTCGAAAATTCAAAGTTCTGTAAGTTCTTAAAAAAGTAGGAAATATTTGCTGCGCTTTGTTGACCATCACAGGTTACTTATAGTCAATGCAATCACAGTTAAATTACAACGGACACATAACATGGAATTTTTTTTTACTGAATCGGATGCACAAGTTCAACTAACATTTCATGAGTCTTGAATCTTATTTTCTACCAGTATGTTCGTATATGTGTGCCTTTTTTCAAAATAAAGTTCCACCCATATTGTATACTACGCTTTGTTCTAATAACACGGCAGGGAACCATACGGATGCATGGTTGTGTCATTATGAGGTGATCTATCTGCCAGAGTAACCCTCGTCATTATGAGGTGATCTATCTGCCAGTGTACCCTGGCTTAAGTCCCCACTCAGCACACCAGTCAAATCACCATTAACTCGCACCAAACACTCCTAAATGTCGTAATCTGGTTAATGACAGGGTTTGATTAATTAAGTGTGGTAAAGCGAGCCCTGGCGGGGTGCGTGCGGGAGACGTGCCAGCCATTACCACAGTAATACTGTGCAGAACACACTGATATGGCTGGCTGGATGGCTGCTACTTATAATCCACTCACACCCTCCCCAGCCTGCAAAGTATCTACACGTGATAGTTCTATAGGTAAGGTTTCAAATTCAAGACAGTGAGCCAACGCATACAACCACGATGATGCTACGACGGTATACGAGTATTTGTCCTTAAAATACGACAAACCCATCTACATCTGTCGCATTTGCATCCATTTTACGATAAGCATCTGACCAATCACAGACTAGAGATCCATTGACTGCCCAACAAACAGACACGGTAAACCAATGCCAATTTAATTCAATTTTGATATTAGATATTAAGTAAATAAGATTTTAACTAGTAAAGATAATCACGATCGTAAACAGCAATAAATATAAACAAATATAAATAATATTGTTAAAACGACTTCTAGCGAATCGATTCGATGACCAATCACAGAGGGCGGAACAACAGGTTACTGGCTGTGATCCAATCCAAATGTTTGGCACAACAGGTTTCTGTCTGTAGCCAATCACAGTCTGATATAGAGAGGCAGCAGGTCGGCTGTGGTCTAGTACTCGATGTGATTTATGACGACTGTAAGACTATCTCATGAATGGCTGGCTGGACGTGGTGGGTGTGCCACATGCTACATACGTCGGCCCTGTGTTGGTTTATTGCTGGCCCACCGTCTGTGACGGTGGCCCAGCAATAAACCAACACGGTGTTAACGTATCGTGTTTCTGAGATGGCTATATCAGTGTTAAATGTGATTCTACATCTCTGTAATCATGTAACCACACACCAGGTCACACGAATAATCAGCACAACAACTCATTACAGCTATATAACACATGTCTAACATGTTTACATGAAAACACACAGCATATTTACACACCGCAGTCAAACATTTTTCAAAACATAACACGCTATTTGTCCTATTTTCTATTTTTGATTGGACGATCCCAGGCCTTATTATCGCTGAGGAAGTTTTTTTATCTGTTTCTCCTAATATTTCTTAATGTAATAAAACACTCAAATATATGTGTTTTAGAAACAAATGTTCGAATTAAAATAATTTAGCAAACACCACATAATTTTTCGAAAGTACATTTAGAACAAAACAAAAACCTTTAAGCAACCCAGAAAACCACGAGACGCCAGCATTGACTCAATGTCTCGTGATGGCTGGGAACATTACCAGTAGCTCTATGGTGGCCATGATGAAAGGGATCAAGAGTGTATACGATTGTGAAGCCCCACCCACACACCTAGAAGCGGGACGGGATCCCTGAAAATAGTTTTATCCGCGCACTTGGACCCTGGGTTTCTGGGGTAGGGGTGGGGGTGTCAGTGAGGTCCGGGGGTCAGAGAGACTGAGTGAGCAAAGTCGCCAATTAGTGACAGACAAAGTCAGGGGGCAGACCCCTGAAACACCAATATTAACGTGTTCACCCCTTACATTCCAGCCTCACATTTATGTGCCCCATGGCATATTTTAGAAAAAAAACCCTTGAGTACCGTAATGACGCTATACATAACAATGAGGACGTTCATGGCTTCTGTTTCAGATTTATTGTGCATCATGAATTCAGGTCATTTTATTCTCCTTGAGAATAAAAATAAGAGTAAGGCTAGGAGGGTGAAGTGGTGAGCACCCGAGGAGCTACACGACTCTATTTATAATCATTTAGCCTGTTTATTTATCATTAACGTGTAAAGAACAACTGTGTTTACACCAAGGACAAATCTAGATGAAGCAAAGTAAATTGGTGATTGTAAATCAGAGCAATTGCAATCTGGTCGAGTAGCTGGGTGGTGCACTACTTGTGGTAGTTAGTGATTTTCAAGTATCACCTCCTGGCCAGACAGTGTTAATTGTTTACAGTGCTGCCATGATGGACCTGGGGTGAGGGGGTAAGGTGCTGAGATCCCGGGGTACGGGGGAGGCCGGGGGCAGGCCGGGGAGAGGCCGGGGGCTTAGTTAGACCCCTGGTAAACAACGCATGGCAACAAAGTTTCAACAGGGGCGTGTTTTTGGCGGTGGACCAGTCTGGTGGACTCGCAGGCGAAAGCTAAAATAAACACAGTTTGTCGGCCGTGCTGTCAACAGTCACTTGGCAAGACTGCCATTCCAGACGAGAGGGTTCCCCGCTTTAGATAAACCCGACCTCAAAGGTCATCCCCCGGCCCTAGGCTCACACCAAGAGAACCTTACTGAGAACACCAAGACTGTAAGCAGTGCTGGAATGATGCTGGTCCAGCGTTGTAGACGATGGTGCAGCATTGATTCGGCATTGGATCCATGTATCTGACAGTGTCTTGATCATATCATAGAGCTCACTACGGTCATGATCCAACTACACTTTCTTCATGCAAAAATGAATTACCAGGGGAAATAAAATAGCAGTCAAATTGAAAAATACACTTTTTTAATAAAAACCTTAGTACCTATGTTGTGTGTAATAATCGCTAAAATGTTTCTTACAGAGAGAACAGCTGGTAGAATAATCGAACTTTCATGTGAGATGTATTACGATTTCGGTGAGTTTGAACTGAATTTGGGGCAGATAATTGATTCAGAATTATTTTATAAGGCCTTGACCATGCTGCTGATGTTAAACCACGGCTTATCTACTTCTATATCAGGATACAGTAAAACGGATATAATACAATTCTCTTCTTTATTCACAAGTCTGACCATTACAGGAAGGGCCGTTTAGCTCCTAACTGGTGACCAAATGTGGATATTCCAAAGAACCAAAACAGTCTATCAAACATGTCAACCTAAATCGGGTAGCTAGTTGTATAATGTGAACAGTTCACATCACAACAATCATGACGGCATCATTGGTGGTCCGCCGACAGGTCTATAACAATGTCGTTATCTGCTCTAGGTGTGAACAAAAATCCGTTAATCATTGTTTTTAAAACTGAATTATGAGCAGTTTATGCTCTGTTCGTCCATATTCCGTGTGCCGACTCCACAGACGATAAAGATCTCAGTTCACAGCACATTAATCACCGTTTATTTGGTCATATTCTCCTCCGAGGTGACGCTGTGGAATCAACACTAGTAAACATCAAGACAAGTGCTGTTTGGGCAATTCTGGGTACAGGTTCAAATAAAAAGACGTCGTTCCCACCGCTGGCTTAACGCTGGTCCAGCGTCGCTGACGCTGGACCAGCGTTAAGCCAGTGGTGGGGACTTCTCTGCAGGGTCTGGCATAGTCTGGTTGAAGACAAGGCAGATAAACAATTAAGATGGAGATAATGGGGTTGCCTGCTGTCCCGATCTCTAGACTCCATCAACGCTGAACCAGCACTGTCTCCCTCCCACCAGCCTCCTTGCTCCTACTCTCACCAGTCATACACTCACACTCTCAGTGCATGTACAGAACTGATAATGCAGTATTCATGGTATTTACGGTGCAGCAAGCGACAATGAAGTCTTGATGATTTCTAATCAATAATGCGTTACAGTTCTAAAGAGTTTGTTACAATAGTCACTAATACTTCACTCTCATAGTTATATATCATACTGTGAGTGACTGTATTATGGTCACACACTAGAGGACTGGCAATTATGATATTTCAGTTGTGAGGCCATTTCGCATTTACCACAAGGCATGTATTTTGAGTGAGTTATATAAAGTTTGAAAAATATAGAATTTTCACCAAAACGTTTGTAAATTTCGAACGATTACAGAAAAAAACGAAACAAAACAAAAACAAATTTGCGACATTTCAGAATATACAGTAGGCCTAAGTATAAGGGAGTGGGGGAATGGTCAGGACACACACAAGGCATTCGCCCGATGTTCGCCAAATCACGGGTTATCGTCTACGACGCTGGCCCAACAATAAAAAGTTACTAAGCATTGAGTGAACGCCTATACCCCCAATAGTGTCTGTTGTGTTTTGTATTTCAGCAAACAATGGACGCTTACCAAGTGTTGGTTTAATGCTACGCCACCGTCTGCGACGCTGACCCAGCAATAGTCAAGCATTGGATCTTCGTCTCTTGGTGAATGGTATGTTATCTGTGGCTGTCAAGACTTTCGTGGACCTGCAGCCATTGCCACTCTGTAAACTGTCGTCTGTCTGTGTCAGAGGCTGAGTGAGGGGCTGCCCCCCGGACCCCACCCCCGGGCTGACTAAGAGCTGCCCCCGGACCCCCACCCCTGGGGGCTGACTGAGAGGCTGGCCTGACATCCACAGATCCTGCTCCGGGATCGGCTGGACTGCCTCCGGACCCCACCCCCGGGGCTGACTCAGAGCTGCCCCGGACCCCCACCCCCGGGGGCTGACTGATCCTAGATCAGCTGGACTGCGCCCGGGACCCCCACCCCCTGGGTCCCCTACATACAGCCCCCGCCCTCTACTGACACCCACACCCCAGGGCCAGTCCTTCTACCTTATGTTGTAGATGTTCATACTATAACACATTTATCACAGAAAACCCACAGACAACCCATTCAACTTAAAAATTACAGCTATATGACTATATTTTGTTATATTAATCCCTGGCCTGAAAATAATTTGTCCAGATTAACTAACCAGGCAAATTGAGTTCAAATATAAGCATAACTCATCACGGATTATTGGAAAATAGTATTGGATTATTGCAGAATATAATTACAAATGAAAAAAATTATTCCGAACCGCATTCACAGATTTGTAAAATCACAGCAAAGAGGATACGTAATTGGTATAAATAGCAGCTTCCTGTTCTCAAGATCCCAGCTTAGCCGTAACTATACCATATCTAATTATTATGCATTGAAGATTAATAGCATTAAGTTTGTATCGTTATAGTGGAGACTACATATGCCTTGGCTATAGTAGCCCTCAATATTATGTTTGCGTTATATCTAAATGTTACAAATGGGGGAAGTGTGTAAGATTTTCCAGAGGGAGCTCTTCCACCTGACAAGTCAGGCCTTCCGGGGACAGTGATTGGCTTAATCTACCACAATTACAGCCTTGTTCCTCGCCCATTACCCACAAAATGAAACGTATTTAGCCTGAAAATTGGTGCACCCTCCCGAGGGCATGTGCGCCTAATTATGCAAATCAGGTGCGTTTTTTGCCCGCTAGGATGCGCCCGTCTGAGCTAACAAACATCAGAGGGTCGCCCAAGCCAGATAAATATAACAGAGGACCAATGGAGACTGACCGTTGGGCCGGCGTCGAAGACGGTGGCCCAACGGTCAGCCTACATTGATCCAGCGCTTTGTGCTGTATGGGCCAAGTGACAGGTGCTTCGCTGAGGTGTTAAAATAAATAGCGGTTGCCATGGGAACGAGCGCTGGCAGACTTCTAGGCATTTCTAGGAGGTTTTGGAGGGCGGTGTTAAGGAGGAGAGAAGATGTGGACCTGAGGTGGATTGCGGACCAGCTGCGAAACATTACAAGGCTCTCATTGGCCAAGAACACCGCTCTGGTTTAGTCGCAGTGAAATCAGCTTTCAATGTGTCCTGAAAATACTGTGTTGTTTGTTTAGCCCCAGTGGTTTTCTTTGTATATTTTCCACACTTCCATCCAGCAGCATTCAAATAATAGTAATAATCTTTTTATTGCTTTTCATTTATATGGTATGTTATTATGTGATGACACAAGGGAATTCATAAAAGCACTGTCTCTAACTCTCCTAATCAATAAACATATTATTAATTGGCTTTACAATGTAAACTTTGTCGCATTTCTGCACCACATGGGGAAAGTTGACTAAGTACATTGAATAAAAAAAATGAATAATCCATCCCTACTGTGTACGTTATTGCCTTCAATTTGAGATATTATACTTGGGTATTTTATCAAATCAGGTCATTTTTATATACACCTTGAGATGAGAATTGCGGCAGTAATTCACATCTCAAAGTGAATAAAAATGAGCGTGAAATGTTAATACAATGCTGGTAGTAGGGTTTAATATGTTTGTATATCATTCCGTTATCCAGTCAGCGATATTCGGTACAACATTATCCTAAACATTATTGCTTGACAAGTCCGTTATGGGCAGTCACCTTGAATTAGCAGTGTTTTATTCTATTAGTTAGAAATGGCCATTAGCTGTATTTTATTATATCAGTCACAGTATTAGCTGTATTTTATTATATCAGTCATAAAATTAGCTGCATTTTATTATATCAGTCGGAGATGTCAATTTCTGGATCGTCCCCTGATGCGACCTTGGTCCAGTGGACAATATCCTGACATGGTTGACACCCAGTGAGCACAGGGCGTAGACCTCATGTTGGTTTCATGTTGTGCCAACGTCTACGACGTTGCCACATGAACCCAGTATGAGGTCAACGCCTCGTCACTACTTGGTACAGATCTGGTTCCGTATTGGAAATCAGCGCTGGACAAGCTCTTGTCAGTTTACACGTTGACCCAGATCTGAGGCCTGCGATTGGATTGCATTGGCATCTCGTCCAATCAGAGGCGTCGGATCTGGGCGAGTTGGAATCTCGTCCAATCACAGGCGTCAGATCTGGGCGTGTATTCTGGGCTGTGGTGGACAGGGTTGGGAGTTGTCATTAGCACGTGGAGAATATTGTAAATGGCTGGCATCTCATATTACGCAAAGGTCAAGGCCGGCAATGAATGAACCAGTCAGCACTGGTGGAGTTAGCAGCAGAAGCTGGTATGGAGCTTAGGACTTAACAATACTGACGTGCCAAGTCAAAAGTCAGTACATGACCAGTTCATAAGTGATCACTTACTGTCTTTAATATGGCATGCATAATGCACGATGAGAAATGTTGATGTAGCATTTATTTTGCTGCTCTTTATGTTGAAAAAAAACATAACTTGAAAATATACAAGTATCTGTTTCATTATTTTAAAGATATACTTGATAACTGGACATGTTGTTGTTAGGACCTGCTTCTAAATGGCAGTAGGTTGAGAATTGTTTCACGATCCCCAGCACTGCTCACGAGAAGAAGCAACGTATGATATTATGTTGTCAAAAAGTGTTTTAACAATTTTTATTGTTTATAACATCGGTCATCTCATTGAAAATATTTCATCTCATAATCAGAGGTAAAATTAAGATATTTTAATGCTAGATTTGAAGTCAGGTTGGTATAATGGTAGTCAATGTCGACCATTTGAACAGGCTTTTGATGAACATTCTCGTCAGACTATTGGAAGGAGCAGGATGGTACTGTGTGTTTATGTTATGACAGGGGGCGTGTCCCGACGTAACTCTCAACGTCCAGCCAGCAAACACTATTTTTTTAAATCAATGTTGGGCCAATGCTGGACCAGTGTCGTAGACACTGATCCAGCATTGAGACAACACTGGTTCAGCGTCTTCTTTTTGGCGTGGTCAGCCGCCACCACTGGGCGTAATCATCTCTACCCTAAGGCCAAACTAAACTAATTATCTGTTATTGTAACCTATGTATAAAGCCCATACCCTGCAAACTTGAGACGATGGTCCAACGTTGGCTTGCTGTGGGACAACGTCGTAGACGGTGGGCCAGCAGTAAACCAGCGTCGGGCCAACGTTTCATGTTTGCTGGGTAGTATCACCCTTGCGTAATACTGAAGTAATGCAACATTATGTATATTTGGCATGGCCTTAAGCCATGTTGTAATTAGGGTGAAACTATTATAATTATTATACAATCATTTCTATTATTTAAATTCTGAGATTTTGAAATTAGACAAAAGAAAATGCTACAATAAATGTATACCTAATGCTAGATAAGGACAGCATTAGGAGTATATGATATGACCTCAACGTATGCTTTCAGTATCGGTTTAGGTGGAGCAATTAATATAATATGTATTAGATAAATAAAATGATATTATGTGAAAATGTGTGATTTTGAAGCTTTTCATTGTCAGAAAAGAATCTACATGGATATCGTATAAATGTGTGTATTTTTTGTGAACTAAAAGCGTGTTATACTTGGTCAGCCCCGTCAGTGCGGGGACCATCTTTAGAAGTCAGAATCTGACGTCCATAAACGTCAAAATCTGACGTCTGCCCGCACTGAAAGAATAAAATGTGTACGACGGCCATAGACATAGGTATTCAAATGAATCGAAGAGACAGCAAACTGAGACATCTATGATGATTTCAAATTGTAAAAAACACCTTTCATCTCTATAGTTTACAACAATATTTCAGAGTTATAAGTGTTGCACTCTGTGTGGACTTGATAATACAGACTGACCCTGCGAGTCATGTGAGACAGACAGTAACAGGTGTGGTCAGAAGGTCAGTATACAGAAAACAACAGACGTTCAACTAACATTGGGTCAACGTCCTGTGTGGTTATAACTAAGGCCAACCACCATACTTCACAAGAAGTAAGAATGTCAAAGATGGTAAGTACTGAGCCAGCCAGAACACAATGGATTTTAAATATGGCAATCCGATATAGAGATAATTTGATTAAATCAATTTTATACTTTTCACACGTCCTTGTCTATGTATCAATCTAAACTAAACTGCACTGAGAGCTTAACCCTCACAGGACTGGGATCGACTTTAGACGTCAGAATCTGACGTCTGTAGACGTCAGATTCTGACGTCTAAAGTTGATCTCCGCACTGTAAGAGTAAACATATTTATAATGACCGTAAAGCCGGAAAGAACTAGTTAAGAAATTTAAGACGATTTCAAATTGAAAATACCTTTTTGTGACCATGAGATATACAGACATAATTCAGTACTCTGAGGGTTATTTCAAGCAATAATATGCTTAATCATCTTTATATACTAATCAACCAATTTTATTTTAGATAATATACACATCCAATCTGTGACAGTGCAGTTTTTATCATCTTATTTTTATGTAAAGGTCTCGTTCCAATAATCGTCTCTTACAGACCCCACGGGAGTGAGTGGGTACAAATTTGAGAGAAGTTCAGATCTATAAGGGTCAATCTGTAGATGGTAATTTGATGGTTCCACGTAAGCTTCTCGATCGTGTGCTACTTTTCATACCGTCTACTTCCCACTCGCCTCCCTTCAGACTCCTTCAGCCTAGAATGCATCCCTCTCTCAGACAAAAAACAACTGCTGTGCAGATGTGAGAGAATATCAACAGGCTGATTAGAAAGTGGGCGCCCCGGCTGTCAGCGGCCCGGTAAGGGGCCACGCCAAAAAGGTAGACAAGAAAAATAATAAAGAAGACAGCCTTTACTTCCCCAGAAAACGTGGCAGTCGAGTTGATGATCGCGGAAACATTATAATCTAATATAGCTTGATGGACAGCTACCGCCTGAAAAACGAGGTATTTCTTCAGAAATTAAATTGAATTAATGACATTCTGATATTCTCTTCTCTCACTGATTCAGTGTCCAGTATCAGCCCCCCCCCCTCCCCACAGCACGAAGGCTCTTCTTGTGCTGCTAGGCCCCCTCTATATACTTTTAAAGCAATAGTCGCACCAAATAAAATGTCACTAAAATTGATAATATAGAGTTGGATAGATGCTCAAATAAACAAATTAATTCGAGATACATTTAACCCGTAACCCTAACAAATTTGAAGTCATCATAACTGTCTTAGTTAGCTCTTTCCGCTTCATTTGAATACCTATGTTAAGGGTTTATACATTCTAATAGAGTTAAAATGCTAAAATATAATGTGATATACACGAAAGAGCAACCTTCACTTTATTTCGGTGAAATGGCTTCATTACATCATGACCAGCTATTGGTTATCTCCTGCGGGTCGTCTAATCGTTAATCAAAATTTTGAGATGACCCCGGCATGTATATATGACCTGTGACCTCTGTCAGGGTCACGGGGTCATGACCTTCAGAGACCCAGCCACTCTCCTTCTCCTCCTCTGCCCGCATTCCTCCACACTGCATCTCACGGTTCAACTCAACTCAGCTATTCCTGGTTGACATAAGCTTAGCCTCACAATACAACGCTATCTCACCAGCAATGTACATGTACTGCCATGATAGAGGGCTTGTCACACGAGTCCAGGAGTGTTTTAATTTGAAAATTAATTGAATAATTAATTAATTGGTAAATTAATTTGCACTTAAAGTTCAATTCATAATTTATATTCATATTTTGTGTATTTTGGTGGACTGGTGTGACATGGGTACAAAGTCCAGGGGCTATGTCGCCATGTTTGCAATAGGGCTCATCCCAGTAAACATTTGAAAAAAATGGCATATTAATTTTCTCTTATTTCCATTACAAAAGTTGAGATGCTGAGAAACTAAGAAACATGAAATATGGCAAAGTTGAGGTAATGTAAATCTAATATTTCCAGTAGAATGGACCCCAGAATCCTCGTCTTTCTACAGATATTTCATCGATATCATTAACCCTCGCAGTGCAGGGACCGAGTTTAGACGTCAGACTCTGAGGTCTGTAGACGTCAGATTCTGACGTCTGAAGTCGATCCCTGCCCTGAGAGAGTGAAATATTTATAATGGCCGTAGATCCATAACATAGGTATAGTCAAATGAAGCGGAACGAGCTGACTAAGACATTTATAATAAACCCTTTGGCCTCTTCGTTTATCTAAACATATTTGAGGGGCTATCTAAGGGTCAGCCTACTGGGGCTCAAAACGTCCTCCTTAGGCTATTGTCAGGTACGTATTCACAAGGGTCCTCAACAGAACAAAAAAGGTTAATCACATCGACCACCAGAGGGCGGTCAAATCAACACCAGAGGGCGACAATGACATGACAGGGGTAGATTTAAACTGCGGACAATTCAGAAGCCGACAGTGCTTTGTTCTGAGAGGGAAGGGCCACCCTGATGATGGGGAGCTCTAAACGGAATTCAAAATAAATGGATCTTAGTGGAAGTTAATCTTTTTAAACCTATAAACCTAGAGGCGCATCAGGGGGGGGGGGAGCAAACACAACTCATTAAGCCAACGTATCAATGTTGTTCCACCATCTGCGATGATGGCCCAGCATTGACCCAACATTGGTTGAACGTCTCATGTTTGCAGGGCTTATTGAGTTAAGGCATCAATATGTTAACTCGAATATAATGTAAAATCCTTTGAACTTTTAAATCACTACCCACTCAGCATAACTTGTTACATCATTGTCACCGCATAATCTCTAGCATTGGCTGAATGCTAGAATAACACATTATCAGCGCTGATATACCAAACGGTACATTAGGTCTTGCTCGGCTGTGTTGTGAGATAGAATTTTAATAATGCAGAAATAAAAATGGTAAATCGTCAATGAGACAGGTGGCACCAAATAACTTTCAACTGCCTTTTTAAAAGAATGTAAAATGAATGATCCTAATGCATCCTACCACAGCGAAAAATAGAAGAAAAAAACATAATTATTTTCATCAAATCAGATATGCGATTCGGCGGAATTTGCACATCATCGCCGTGGTGATCATGCATTCTGGATCAGAGAGAGATACTATGTTGAGGGAACTAGTAGAGATCCAGTATGGGACATGCAGCTACACCTCTCAAGTGCCTGCTCCCCGCCGCCGGCGACACAACAGTTTACATCTCAGCGCGGATTAAATCCCTGCCGCGATGGCGGCGCCCCATGCCGTTTTCCGCGAGAAGTCACATTTAACCCTCTGCCTCCCACGAGCTCGACGAGTGTTTTTATCCAAGAAAACTCACAATTTCCAATATAACACTGAAATTAGGTACTATTGATATGCGATTATTTTCGATTATTTTAACAAAATTTATAGTGAAATTTTCAACCGCGGTGAGTTAAGAATCGCGGTCGCGATTCTTAACTCACCGCGAATGAAACATACAATTTTACATATCCTCGCAGTAAGAGGTCTAAAACCTTAGAAAAACAGCCGTCAGCCGCCCTACTCGCCGGCAGGGGCCGAGATGGCGGACCGAGTGTCAAACAGCCCGAGGCCACCAGCGGGCCCAAATGGGCCATGTCTTAGGAGAGGCGACTATTTTAATAACGCCTGTTCTGGTGATCTTAGCCTCGCAGGATACACCCTGAGTCCTAGATCCCGCCATCTGATCCATGTTTACATTGTAAAATAGACACGTTCAGATCCCGTTTTTACGCGGCAGAACTCTGGCGGCAGACACAAGACGTTGAATCAATGTTGGGTTAACGTTGATCCAACGTCGTAGACGGTGGACCAACGTTAACTCAACATTGATTCAATGTCTTGTATCTGGCGGCGTCTATCTAACTTTTCACTGAGAAATGTATATGTTCGCGGAGATAAATATATATGTTTGTTGTCAATAATATGTATGTTTGGTTACATATCTTCAGATGCCATCAGATTCGTCCTCAAATAGAATGTCAGATCCGGAATTCCACTACTCAGTCCGACACTTTGATCCCTAATAACCACCATTGTAGTTTTTAGTATTTTAGCATCAAAAAGGGTTGTCAGACTCCAGAATGCAGTTACTGCCTTTTGACTCTGCAGAGGTAATAGATTGGTTGATATGTGGCTGTGTGACTGCTCGGTTTGTTTCTGGGTGCCTGTAGTTAGCTATGTATGTATTAGTGAGGGAGAGTGTACCTACGTGGCAGCCAGCCTATCAATCACAATACAAGGCGCTATATGCCCCTCTACTTAGTGATACACTGTCACAATGCTGGCTTGATGCTGCGATGACTTCGCGGAAGGCTGCTCAGCATTCAATCGACATTGGATCAAAGCTTCGTGATAGGAGGCCTGACAGTTACTTTATGGTTTATGATATGAAGAAATGTCCAGAAAGTTTTTTCTTCAATTATACAAACGCCGCGGGTGTGCAGTTGACCCTGTGAGACCCAGCTGCTATAAAATAATAATATATCTAACCCTTGTTCAACTAGATCCGTAAATATACGTTATAAAAGGCGTTTCAATTCAAAGATAAATTGCATTGATGCAATAGAAAATAGCTGGCGTTAGATGCTGAATTAATGAAACAGCGACAAATATTCGTTTTTGGGAATGTATTTTTTCATAAATACACATTTACGTTAGAAATTAAAGGTTTTAGTGATTGGATTAAAATAATATATTCGGAAACATGACAACAATTATGTCAGATGTTTTGTATTGTGGTTGGATTAAGATATTTCCAGTGCAGAAAAGTAGTAGTTATTATTACTACTAGTTGAGATACTATACCAGACAAAATACATGATAGCGTTTAGCCACATGGACTATAAAGAGGTCTGGATTTGTATTTATGTCGTATCTATGTAGCAGCATAACATAATGTAGTTTAGAGAGAGAGAGAGAGAGCGGTGAGATGTCAAGATTTGATTGATGGGGATGCTGGTGGTTGATGCGGCTGCTGAGACAACTCACATCCATAGAGCACAGAGAGGGAGGGGGTTCCCCATCCTCCCGGGTGATAATGCCCATCAATAGGTGTCAGATCATTAATGTGGTCACACCTGATAAGCTTGACCATTAAGGTGCTGGGACCAGCGTTGGGGCTGTAAATACCAAGGTAAATTGTAGAAAAGTTCGCTAATAAGAAACGTTCAGTTTAAGAGTTAAGTTATTAAGCAAGTGGTCAACCGCATTATCCCAGAACAAACGAATTAATATATTTAAATGATTATCACAAAAAAAATCTAGGAAAAGAAAGTGCTAGAAATTGCTAAAGCATTTTTCAGCTTCATTTTATAAAAAAAACTAACTGGTTAACGTGTCGTGGCTAAGGGGACATTTCCCAAAGAGTACAACGCCCAACATGTCCACCTTAAAACCACACATCAAAAATACACATCTTATTCAAGACTACGCCCGTGAATGTAAACCAGACGACAGGGAAAAACGGATGCAAAAAAAGCAGTCATGGGAGTGAGAATTTTGTTACCATGAAAACGAGAAGGTGCGGTGGCTGACGATGGCTCTGGTATTTAACAGGCCATTCTGATAGAGGTGTAAAATGTAGGCTAAGGTAAACTGACGGTCCTGAGGTGTGTGTGTGTGTGTGGGGGGGGGGGGGGCAGGGAGTTATCCGGATGACAAATGGCATCCAGGTGATTGGGCCAGCTCGCAGACACTCCGCCGTAATGGATATAAACGAGGCTGCAGGATGGCAGGATGGGCGGCTAAGCAAGTGGTACAAATTTTAAGCCCATTTACCCGTCGTGGGGGTGTGTGGGGTGGGGTGCTAGGAATGCCAGTCTACCTGTACGTGCCAACCCCCCCCCCCCCCGGCTCCCGATTGAGATGTCCACGCACCCGGGGTCCGTACACGCCTGACGTCACCATGGTGACGGATCCGGGGTGTGAGCTTGAGACAGTGGGAAGCATCAGACCATGGAGATTATCTCTACTATCTCCATGATCAGACTACTGGGGTCACAATAATCAGGGGGGTATTCCTATAGACTGTTACATCGTCAAATTAGGATATCAAACCCGTCCATACATTATAATTAAGGAATGACGGAATCCAAAAAATGTGTTATTATCTACGTAATCGACTGAGCTATACTCTCTAATGACTAGTTACCATGGTAACGCCTCCGGCTCATTAACATTTTTGTGTTGCATTTTTGTGATGATGACATCGTGTCTAATGATGCAGGATTGTTAGTGAACAGATTAGGCCTACAATTGGTGTGGTAAACTATGCATAGTTGATTGTATGGATCAACCTATCCATAAAGTATTTTTAAATTTGAAAAATACAATGCAAAAATATTTGATTGATGTAATTGAACGGATTAAACCTGTAACAATTTTTATGAGTATGGAACAATCCGTAAATAAAATAATGAGTAATGGTGAGAATATAATTCGACGGTTAAGATTAAAAATTAGATTTATGAAAATTAGACATCTCCAGATAGAACTATTTAATTAAATGAGCGTTTATCACAAACTCTTTTCCCAGCATGTGTGGCATTTTATTTGGTTTGAAATAATCTTTTCATATATCTAGACGGTGCCAGCAGCAGAAGGGTTAACCCTTAGAGCGCTGAATGATTTTGTAAAAAAACATCGCAACCAAAGGGCTTTTTCAATTTTAAATCATCATAAATGTCTTAGTTAGCTCTTTCTGAATCATTTGAATACATATGTTATGGGTCTACGGCCAGTAGAAATATGTTAATTCATACAGTGCGGGCATCAACTTTAGTCGTCAGAATCTGACGTCTACAGACGTCAGATTTTGACGACTAAAGTCGATCCCGGCGCTGGAAGGGTTAACTCGCTGGTGATAAATAGCGTAATCTCTGGAGCACGTGTGATGCCAGTCGAGGTGTTAAGACACTCTTAGGACGTCCTGATTTATCACCACGTCAGCCTCACCAACTAAATGCCAGACTCGTTTCTCATCTAGCAATACAAAAACAGCCATCAAAGCATAATTTACCATACCTACAACCGTTGCCCTGACATTGGCTAGATTCCCAAAGAATGTAATGGAAATGATGAGTAAAACAGGAAAATATACATCCATTAATGTTTTTTTTTAAACAAAACTGAAATTTACCGCATGTCTGCAGTTTTAGTGATGTTGCTGTTATGGTGATATTTCATTATAATTACAATATAGCCTTTATTTTTTCTAATTTCGACATCTTACATGTCGTAAAAATAGTATGCTGCAAAAAGTCAACCTTCGGAACATCTATTAGTTCTGCACTTTAATTAATTGGTTTTGTCAAACAGTGTAAAAATGAGGGATATTAGTTTAGGCGCTACAGCCATGGCATCATAGATATAATAAGTAACCTGGGTAGTTATCTCATTAAAGCTCGGAGGTTTTTGCTTGTGAAATTAATGTTCGATGTGTTGGGAAGTTGACATTTACATGTAAAATGAAGAATAGGGTAGTCTACAATAATTAACGATTTTTTTTTCAATTGATTTGATGTAAAATCAAGCTGAAGACGTTCGGATATAATAAATGTGGAGGACCGTGTGAATCTAAACAAATATTAATGTTGACAAAAAATCAGGATATATATATAAAGTGGCAGATACACCCTTTCATATCCAAGGGGACGATGAGTAACCACAGCCCCCGTTGTATACACCAGACTTTCACCCTGTGTTGCCTCAATGATGGGCCAACATTGAACCAGAAAAGGGTCAACGTCTCGTGTTTGTCGGGACCCTCCTAGCATCGATAGATTTTGAAATAAATAATTGAATCAAACATTTTGTCTGGTCAGGTATGTTTTTGGCGCGTATTAGGAGGGGTGCGGTGTCCACCTGTAACAGCCGCCCTTCTGTCACCTCCAGTTATTATCGCCCTTCCAGTCCCCGCCCCCCTACACCACACCCTGTCTCTCTGCCCTGCCCCCGGGGGCAGCCCGCGGGGCCAGTGCCACCTAGCGGGGGCCAATTTTCCGGGTCATTTGCTGTGACCCCCTGTGTACATGACGTCTGCTTGACCACTGGTCAGAAGGACAGAGTGACCATGACAATCTCTCCAGACACAGGACAATCTGCACATTGTAAGCAGCACATCTGTAAGGCTGGACACCCCAGAAAACAACACATGTTGACCCGAGGCTGTTCTAATGCCGGGCCATCGTCGTAGACGGTGGCCCAGCATTGAAACAGCATCGGGTTCACATCCCTCGTTTGCTGGTCAGATTGTAATCAGTCATGTCATTCTCGTTAGAAATAGATTCGTATCAAAGAGAACAATCCCACTCTGACAAAAGATGGCCATCGTGATAAATGTCCTGAATCTCACGGCTACTTCACAGCAAATCATCCAGTAAGATTAAAACAGTCTTCATGAACTTAACACAGGGAAATTCCCTGTGTCAAGGCACAAAATCGTTGAAATTATTGCTTTTAAACATTGACACAGGAAGCCCGGCCCAATTCAGCGACGTCTAAAGTCGATCCCCGCACTAAAATAGTAAAACATTTATCATGGCCGTGAACCCACAACATAGGTTTTCAAATGAAGCGGAAAAAGCTAACCAAGACATTTATGGTGATTTCAAATAGGAAAAAAACCTTTGTTAGCCAAACATATTTCCGCGTTGTAAGGTTTAAGAGTTGAGAGTGTTGTTCTTACCTTGCCGTATCTCTGTGCGTATGACCCTGTGAGTAACGAGTGGAAAATAATGATCGTCTCATCCAAATCCCAGATGAAAACCCGCTCCAGATCGTTCTCAGGACCCGGGGAGGGGTTGTTCTGCCGCCGCCCCCGACTCCTGCCACGCGCGCTGGCCGCTGAAAAAGACAAGAACACCTTATTAAAAATAATGAATCGGGCATATATACATGGCTTTATAATCACACTAAAAAAAACGAAACACTAGACATTACAAAACGATCATGACGTTGTGTGTTTTTGTTAATCTTCAAAGCGCTGATGTCGTCTACAGTAGACATTCTGTCTTTTTATTAACACCTGTATAACCCCTGATAACCAGCTGTTCATAGGAAAATATGCCTTCAATCTTGAAACACTGACATATTTTGGGTCTTAAATTTCACAAATAACATAATTTTTCACTCACTTGGGAGTTGTGTATCGCGGTACCGAGACACAACTTCAAGTGACTAAAAATTAAAATAGCTAAGTGATCTCTCGTGCGACATATCACAGCGCTAATACGAGATGAGCAAAGCGCACTACACACTAAATTTGTCCAGCCAGTTTCATAATATTCCTCTCCGAGACAATTACCGCTCCCCCCATATTTTCCTAGAATTACCAGGATAAATTATATTTTACTTTACCCAACTTTAAAGCAGAATCACTCAATATTGCATTATATACATATGATAGTATTTACTGTTGTATGCCTTACATTGAATTGTGTTTCTATATTTTATAGCGGAAAACACAACGATTTTTTCGAAGAACAATTGATTGGATGGCCTACTGTTGGTTTGATACCGGGCCACTGTCACTGAACAGTGGACAGACGTGTTGTATTTGTTTGGATGTGGCATATTTCTATGACGGTGGAGATACAGGTGTAGCATACACATCGTCATAGAGTAGTATCGCAGGTCACGTCGTGGTATCTAGTTTTTTTTAACCCCGTGGTGGGAGCAATAGTCCTCAGAAAGATTGTGAATAAAAGAAGACGTTTAGATGAATAAAAAGTACTTTATTATTCTTTGTTATTTTGTCGCACCATGACAACCCGCTCAGCTATCAGGCATTGTCCGCAACATAACTTTCCCACATTTTGTGTGTACGGCGGACAAGGGGCCGCATTTAGAAGCGAGTCACCATAACTGGCGTTTTCCTTTCTTTGTCCGTAATCCAAAATAATGACCCACAACTATTCCGGTGTACACCCGGGGAGATAAAAGGCCGGAGGGTGGGGTCATGGTCGTGGGGGGCGGGGGTGAGCGGGCGGGGGGTGGGCACGGGGTACAAGAGAGCAAAAATTCATAAACTGCCAGAAATCTGTGGGAACGTTTTGTGTGAGCGGTGAGCAGTATGCTCACGATGGCAGATGCTATCATACTCTGTGACAGCCCACCCTACAGCCTCTACAGGCCACATAATACACACTAAATACTCACCCAATGATGGGGTAATGTTAGGCCAGCGTCACAGACGCTGGCCTAACATTAATCCAACATTGAGTTAACGTGGGGTATCTACATCTAACCAAAGCGTCATTTCCGAATTGCTCAGATTCAATAGTTCCAATCTGTGCACCTTCACTTTATAAAATGCATAACAATGGCGAGAAACGTTATCACAAATGAAAACACCCATTACTGGATTTTTAATGATGTGCTTTAAATATGCTTAGCTATATACTATTGCGATTAGACTATATGCCAACCGGAGAGTGATACGTACTACTGCCACAATATGTCGTGGTGAATTTATAAAATATCATAACCTACAAGATATGTTAAAACTGTTGAAATAATCATAATCGATCGTTAGAATTCTCGTTTATACACGGTAAATTCCTTTACCACTGATCACATTGACACGTGGTAAATGCAAGGCATTGGACCAAGCAAACACGTGATGTTGCCCCAACGGTAGATAAAAGCTGGGTCACCATCTGCGACGTTGCCAAGCTTTTACTCCCAATGGTTTGTGAGATTGCTGCCAGAGAGTGAACTTATGACAGTTATTATGGTGGTTGAGGCGTGGTGATTGACAGAGACCTCTCATGAAAGGGCTACTGTAACAATACGACAAGCCTAGCTGACAGCAACCCACTGCTATCATGAGGTACAGTAAAGACCAGGCCTGATATTTCTGTGTCGGGAGGAGGGGGGGGGGGTGAGACCTGTAGTCCTTTATCAGTAAAGCTGATGAATGTGATAAAGCCACTAGACGGGGCAGAGAGAGAGAGAGAGGCGGCCATTGTTAGCATATATCTAGATGTACGGACAATCTGGGAATTCGACAGAGTACGTGTTTTCTCTGGTGTTTACAGAAGCTCAAACCCCCGTCTAAAATATTTTACTGAAATTATAAAAATATATGTCCTATAATACTTACATTATGTTTGAATATATTTTGATATATATTTCAATTTCAACATGACACCATTAGCTCCAGCAATGCATATTTCCATATCGTGACCTCGGTGTTAAAGGGTCGCAACTGCCTACTCATAAAGTGAAAGATAAAACCCTTTAACCCTTGGAACTACAGTAGACATTCTGCGTTTTTATTGGCACATGTGTAACCAGTTGTTAAAAGTAAAATGTGCTTTCAATTTTGAAACACTGTTATATGTTGGGACTTAAATTTCCCAAATAACACAAATTTTCAGTTGTGTATCGCGGTAGCGAGACACAACTTCAAATGACTGAAAATTTAAATTGAATAGGTCAGTGTTCTAAGGGTTTATACCCAGTCGATATAGGCTGCTGATGTCTACACTATTAAATTAATGAGTGTGATGAATGCTAATATAATATAATATATCTTTAATTTGCAAAAAAGCACCCAGAGATGACATACAAATCGTATTTTGAAGAACCCCCCTCTTGCCAACAACTGGATCTGCTCTTACAAAACGCGTTGAGTTTATGTGATTTTTCTGCTCATCTCAAAAAAATAAACTATAAAAGTGCCAACTAATATTAATATTAAACATAATAAATCTGGTTTAAAAATCAATTTCATCCTTTCTTATACCTGCATCATGGGCATAAAATCAATAATGATATTCGAGGAATCCACTGATAACAACTGTGGTGGGAAATATTTAAAACCCACTATTGTGAAATGATAACAACGGTGACTATATGTGTGTGAATAAGATCTATCAAAGGTATCCTGGCCGCCTAGCTACACATAATAGCCTGAATAGGTGACTGAGAACCTGGTAGAGTTAACTCCATGATGTTACAATAACGACAGGGTCAATACCCAGTAAATACAAAACATTTGTTTAACATTTATACAATGTTGGACCAACGTCGAAGACGTTTGGCCGACGTTGTATAAATGTTATACAAATGTTTTGTGTTTACTGGGCACAGTGTTTAATACTCAGAACTTTTATTATAAGTTGGTTTACAATGATAAGTCTGAGGTCATTATTGTAAAGCAGACAACAGTGAGGAATGAGCAAAACACACGGCAGGGGAAAGATACCACAGTTAATATTTGTAGTTGTGAAGATGTATTCTCATAATATACGATTACGATTATAAACTTGATTACCCACCCAAGAACCCTTCTTGCCTACCAACGCTCACACCAGCTACCATGTCATGCTCACCCCCTTAAAGCGATCCACAGGTTGAAGTGGTCACAATTATTGTGATTTGTCAAAATTGAGATCAATTATAGTTAAACGCATAAAACATCGGACACAAATTCCATCTCCACAGGGTGTAATCAAAAGGGCTACTAAAAATATTAAAAGATTAAAACAATCAATCATTGAAGCTCACAGGGTTAAATCCTATGGTTCTGTAGGAGCGTCGGTTATATTTGTGGTAACTTACATTTAGGATCTTCTGGCGATGACGACCAGCCCTTGACGTTACCATTGCTTTCTGTTTTTACTGGCGGTGACGGACTCGGTGGCACTGAAATCAAAACAACATCTGAATAACTAAAAGTCACACTTTGTAATTCGTCCCCCTGAAAATTAAAGGGTGTATAATTATGTCACTTTACTCCAGTGGCACATACACCCTTTCATTTCCAAAGTGACAATATGTCAATTGTTATTTCACAAAAAAATTTACACTTGAATATAAATATTTTAAATAAAATATTATGAAATGATGCAATCACAATTTATCAAAGTCAATCAAATTGAGGTGAATTTAAGAGTTGGTGAAGACATGTTCACTTTAATAACTCATTTAGCATACAATAACTCACTGGTGATTATCACAAAGGAGAAACACGAATATAAAATGTTTACAAAAAGTTAAACAGCAACAACAACATAACATTTGAGTTTGGTATCTGGCTCACTTTGTTGTGTCTGACCTGAGGGTACTGGGGGTATAAGCTGGTAGGTTTGCGTTGAGGGTACAGAGGGTGACGTTGTACAGCCGAGTCCTGACGTGGCTGAGGGCATGTACGGGTAGTAGTACGGGTTTGTGTACGCAGACTGGTTGTAACCTGCAGGATATGTGTAGTCTCCCGTCTGAAAAACACAATTAAAACAATAAAACACTTATGAAACGCATTTATCAATCAATCAATCAATCAATCAATCAATCAATCAATCAATCAATCAATCAATCAATCAATCAATCAATCAATCAATCAATCAATCAATCAATCAATCAATCAATCAATCAATCAATCAATCAATCAATCAATCAATCAATCAATCAATCAATCAATCAATCAATCAATCAATCAATCAATCAATCAATCAATCAATCAATCAATCAATCAATCAATCAATCAATCAATCAATCAATCAATCAATCAATCAATCAATCAATCAATCTATCAATCACGTCAAATAACACTTCACGTTCCTGAACTGTTGTTTAGATAACGTTATGTACCAACCGAATTAAACGGTTATAATATGCGATAATATCATTCTAATGTCTTAGTGCAGATTAATTATCCAATAGGGCCTGAAAGATCGTCTTCATGTATTTTAGAGCAGCACTAAAATGTCTGGAAAACGAGCAATTTATTGTGCGTTCTACTATGCAAAGGAAAACAGCAGTAACCGCTTACTTGCAAAGTAAGCAGTTGCTACTGTTTGCCTGTGGAAGGCAGTGCTGTAATTGTGGTGCTCAGAAGTCAACTGTCCACCAGGCAATGTTTGCTTGATTGAATCTGGGACAAAAAGTGACTGGGGCGCCGGCCCGGTCAAACATGCCAGATTTCCCTTGACGGAAGCCAAGGCAGCGCGCCACCATTTACTGAATTTGTTTTGTAAAATCACAAACATTTGCCCTGGAGTGCCGGGTCTGACAGGCCGGCCCGGGGACAGATCAAACACGCAGGGAGCTGCCTGATTAATTTTGACAATGATAAAATATTTGCTCAGCGTCTAAGACAATGCGGGGCGGTAATGGGGAACGTGTTTGGTAAGCACATTAGTACACCGCGCCCAGATCGATGCCGCACTGACGGCTAGCGTCACCTGGTGGCAGGAAAAGGAACTATATAGTATCCGCGGAAAAAGAACAACAGTATCTGCGGTACTGTCAGATATATATGTATTTCCTATGGCTGCAAGGAGACATTTGGTCAGTATCGTAAATTCTGGCCATTTCCTAACCAAATTTAAATTTGATCGGCGAAATATTTATACACCAATGATAAGGATAACGTTCAAGTCAGGTTTTGACGGAAACATTGCTAATCGATAATAATTGGCAACAAAATTTTCCCTGTAGCCGCTAATAAACAATTACAAATATGTATGCGATTTTAAAAGCCTATTTTTGACGTGTTACACTTCCATATTTTATATAAACATGATAATATCGGGTAATTTTAATTTGCTGTGAGATGGTAATTGTAGTAGCAATGCGTAACTTACACTATGTGAAAATATGATAGGGATTGTCAGGTAGGACCAGCACCATGCATTCACCCAATGTTGTTTGAATGCTGGGCCAGCGTCGTATACGGTGGCCTAGCATTCAAACAACATTGGGTAAATACTTGGTAAAGGGATCACTCCTTCACTGCTATTCACGACTATAATAACGTTTTGATCTCTTTTATTAGTGGGTTAAATCACAGTTATTAAACATCATGATTTGAAAATGTTTGGTCTCAAATTCAATCATTATGAGTAATTTTCACCCACTTGATCGAAAAAGATATTTAAGAGGGTGAAAAATTAAATAACATCACTTAGTGGGAAAACGGTCTAGCCATCACAAACGATACCAATCTTTTATTTCTATTTTTGTCATAATTCGCTTTATTTATCTACAAAAACACTGTGAAGGATGACAAAACGAAAATTAAATATAATAATTATACGCCCCACATAATAGTATCAGAATATAAGGAAATAGACATAAGATACGCCTGATTTTAAAGGCTATAGTACACAAACCGTGCTAGCATACCATTTATTTAAATAAAAAAAATAATATTACTATTGTTGTAGATTTAGTGATTTAATTATCGTGTCATACAGACGAGATTTCAAGTGATCAGAGTCAGCTTATATGGAGTGAGCCGTGCTGACAAATGTGGGCTTTGGGTCGGAGAAGGCGCTATTGTTGGCATCCCAGCAAACACGAGACATTCACCCAATATTGGATCAATGTTGGCCAACTGTCTACGACGCTGGACCGGCATTGATCCAACTATGAGTGAATGTCTGGTGATTGCTGGGAATTGATCTATACGGAGTGCGCTTCCCATCCTAATGACAACAATGAGGCTGCCAATTACAGGTCCACAAATACACAAGAAATGAGGGCCACATTTTAAGTGACAACAAACATTGCTCTAGAAAGTGCATCAAAAGATCCTCCGTGTAATTATAATGGCCTCTGTACAGAGGCTGGTGTGGCTGTTTAGGCGTGTATTTAGATTTGTCAGCTTAGAGAATACAACTATCTATTGAAATGGTAAATCAATAATTGCAGCATTTTAATTGGGCGTGTGATTTTTAGCTGAAAATGTTTAAAAAGTTATAATTCACGACATTGTGCATGAATTGTGTTTAAACGTATAAGAGAATAACAATGGATAAACAATGGACAAACAATGAATGAACAACGCCAAGACGAACTCGCTGCTTATTTTCAAGTATGTGTTATGTTTTAAATAAGATGTGTTTTACCCCTTATCCTGCTAAGCTAATTTATTTGAATTTTCAACCACCTGAGGTTGTGTCTCGCTACCGCGATCCACAACCTCAAGTGGTTGATAATTACTCATATTCATATGTTTAAGTTGAGACCAAACATTTGCAAATCTTGATGTTCAAACACACATTTCTTTTCCAATAGCAGTGATTTGATCGACGAATAAAATAAAGACGACAATAGTCTTGATCAGCAATAAAATTCGTTAAATGACAACTTCAGTAACTAAAAGACTGAACATGTTGTACTTACTTGTTGCGTGGAGTTGAACCCAGAGCCGCTGGAGGATGTATTTGTGGGTGTGAACCCGCTACCGTAGTACTGACTGGAGCCGACTGCGGCATTGAAGCTGCTGCCATAACTACCCAGGTAATTACCAGACGCCTGACCGTTACTCTGCTGCTTTAATTTACCTGAAAAAAAATAAACAATATCCATGACAAGAAAATACATATAAGCAGCGGTATGTTGGCCATAGATATAAGCAAAATATTATAATAACTCATGACATGGCATTTGCATTGTTTTGAATTTGCATTGCATTACATTGCATTGTATTGCATTGAATTGCATTGTATTTGCATTGTATTAAAATGGCGTTGTATTGTGTACATTTGTTTCAAAATGTATTTTTTACAATTAAAAAAAAATGACAGATTCCACCAAAAAAACTCATCTGTCACTTTACTTGCACTAGATTGTGCTCCAGTTGAAATTGATACTGATCATATCTAATTGGTCGAGTCATCTATTTCACAATCAGATGCCTTTAGCCTAATGCTTAAACTAACGAATACAACAATTTCTTCCCACAACTAATCATATCAAAATCAAACAAATAAAAAAAAATCTATAAATTAAATCACTGTATATATACATACAAGCAAGACAGAGATATTCAATTATTATCTTTTGCAAACCGGCTCGGCATTCGGGATGAGAGAGGCTGCTATAGGTCACATTCCGTAGCACTTCCTACTTATGTGCCTTCAAAACTCATCTGTCCGCCCCAACATACACCCAGCGATATCCCCCAGTGCTGTTCTAATGCTAGCTCAGCGTCTCTGACGCTGTGCCAGCATTAGACCAGCACTGTGGTGATGTTGTGTGGTTAAGATGGCAGCGTCAGGAGTAGGCTCCCAGGATAAACAAACCCTGACAAAGGCCGAGTGCTCCTTCAATTTGTTTAACAGGTCAACACTTGTGATTTTGACGTTCTCCTAATGTTTGGGGAGAGGTTCACCCCCACCACCCTCAGTGGAGGAGTCGAACCCCACCGCCTGATAATGGGTGGCAGGCGAATATCTCCTGACAGAACAATGTGACACGTGTCAAAGCCAGACAAAACATTAGAGAGGGGTGGGGGTGGGGGGGTACTGACACAGCTACTACTGTCAAACGCATGGTTACTGGAGTACTTGAATGGATACTTAACCAGAGTAAAAGCAAATAATTAGAACAATCCACATAATTCAATACAGTTCTCAGTGAACTGAAATATATTTCAATCGGCATGATTTACTATTCATTGAATGTTCGCTTATAAAACTGTAAATAAGGATATAATTTAAAAAGCAATTGTATTATTTATTGATTATTTTAAAATATGAAATAAGGGAGACACTGCCAGTATAAAGTTTTTCGCGTACATAATAAATATAACAGCCGTTATTTAGACATTTTGAAGCCGAATCCTAATCGTAGTCACATAGGATAAAAATGCACAAATTTGGCAGAATGAGAACAAAGTAATATTTGCTGAATACTTTCAAATTGATTACACTAAAATGTTTTATATATAAAGTTTAAATATTGATTGCTACTGTATTTGAAATTCAACGGTTATAAGGTACGACGTGAAACAAAACCTAACTAACTGATCTCTAAATAAGGTATAGTTCAGCTTCGTTATCTGCAGTCATTAGTCTGCCCTGTTTAGGTTGTTATTTCTGCGAAGAGCTGTCATTATAAGCTTGGCGGGGGGTCCACAAGGTAGCACCAAATCACAAACACATCAGTGACAAACAACAACAAGCCTACAGCCACAACTCAGCAAGCAGCATCATTCGCCCAGCATTGGGCAGAGGTTTGGGAACGTTTTCGTAATTGTTGAACTATCTATTTTTGAGAATACTGGGGATAACTTTACCACATTCTTACATATTCAAATTGAACCGACGATCACTTTGAACTCTTTGTGATCTCATTCGTGGTAATTTGATCTTAATAACTAGGTTACAGGTGTATACAGGTGTAAACGTTGCCATTTATATTATAAGATGGGTAATATTTTCTAAACGGTAAGTTCATTTAGTTTCTTTGAAAAATAAAATATTACAATTTTGCAGTGTCCTCGTTTTGATAATTTTATAGCAAAAAATATTACAAAATAGTTAATTAAACGCCTTTTAGCAGGTTAACGATAGGGTACGGTTAAGTAGAGGCTCTAAGTGTGTTATTATAAATTTACCATGATATCAGTGTCCTCCTGAAATATAGAGTTATTTGATCTCTGTTGCCCTCTGGCGGTGTTAAGTGATACTACATCCGCTAGGCGGGGTGGCGGCATAACGGGGTGGCTATCTTCACCACCACATACAGCTGACAGTTTAACATTTTGAATGACAACTAGAGACAGTTATATATTTTTTCTAAATATCAAGCGTCTCTAAAATGATTATGACTCTGCTGTATAAATTATAAGTACCGTCCGCACACACGAACGTAAACATTTGGATGTGTAAAAAAGCGTAACTTGTTTTAGCTTTAATCGATGTTCAGTAAACATAAACTGGCGACAGATTTAAAAGATAAAATATTTTAAACACTGTTTATGACTAATATTTGAAAAATACAATAGAATGCAAAATTCCTTAATGAACATCACAGGCAAACGTGAAGAATCACAAATTTTGCAATGTGTTTGGAAAATTCATAGTTATAAACATCTGATAACCACATGTCACATTAACTTATGCATTCTATCTTCCTGATGCCGGTTAGTGTTATAAGATAATGTAAAAAGTGAAATATATGAATCT
Organism: Flabesymbios commensalis; assembly: GCA_964017125.1. Classification (NCBI taxonomy): domain Eukaryota; kingdom Metazoa; phylum Annelida; class Polychaeta; order Terebellida; family Flabelligeridae; genus Flabesymbios; species Flabesymbios commensalis. The sequence continues at coordinate 21,704,100 of OZ024902.1, read as the reverse complement.
TTCACTCTCCCTACTCCATGACTCTACGCGAGAAATTTTGAGGTGAGAAATTTTAATCTAATTGAGGATTAATTGGACCCGATTATCTCAGTCTTCACGCAACACTATCGGAATTGTGTAGGAGTGTGTAAGATGCCGGCCAGCATTGAGCCAGCATTTGTCCAGCGTTGCGTGTCATCTGGTCAGTCACTGCACGGTGGACCATGTCATCTGACACATCTGACATGACAGCAGGGTCTGTGACCCGTCAAACCCACATCACTGTCAGTCCGACATTACCCCGCGGACAGCACTCTACACAGGCCGAGTTCACTCTGCGGGATCAATCCTCAGATGCATTATATACGTGACTCATGGATGAGTCAGAGATTAAAAATAAATGTAATTAGGTAAATTAATTATTAATTAAATAACGAACCCGCTCACACAGTGTTGTATTAATGCTGGGCTGGCAGCTCAGATGCCGGCCCGGCATTAGTACAACATTGGTGAAATTAACCCACGTTACTGTCCTAATAAAATGTGAGTATATTTTAAGTATTGTATTATAGGCATTAGAGGCTCAATCATCATAGACGACTTCCAGAAAATGGAAGACGTTCAACCAATATTGGATCATTGTTGTAGATTGTGAGCCAACGATAAACCAACATTTTGGCAATGCCTCTTGTTTGTTTTCAATTAAATTAATCCTGAATGGAGATCTGATTCTGTTTTGTTTTCAAACAAACTGTGCATTAATTATTATGATAGTTTGCAAAATGAGCTGATAACCTGCTGCATTACTATCAGAATCAACAGAACCGTAAAAATATAATACCATTTTCACTTTTTATTTATTTTACCAAATTTTATTTCACCTAGCAGGATGTAGGAAAAAAGCAACCTCCTCTCCTCCCGTTATACTTGCTACACCTCTTTCATTGTATAAAGTTGTCCTCAATACGATGATAGAATATTTTCTATAAATCATGGCATAGGTCCTTACATTTACCAGGATGGAGGATGCCTCGACCTCACCCCTGGCCATCCCTATCTATTCAATTGTGTTTCTAGTGTTGACGGATGCTGTCTCCGCGATCCCTGGGGGTGAGTGAGAGAGGGGGTAGGTTGACAGACGTGGCCAGTGGCTAGAGACAGGCGGGCGACCAGTCTATCCATCTAACATACACAGTACTTCACCTCAAAACTGACACAGGTACACTGATTTAATGCCGGGCCAACGCAGAATTTAACTGGGCCAGAATTGAGACGACGGTAGTTTTATATCTGGAGAGTTACAAACAATCCCCTCACACCAGTCATCACAGACAGGGCATTTAATGTCTGATAAATCCTCATCTACGTCATCGTCGACCCACAAACACTAGACGTTGACTAGTGGTGGCTGATGTTGGGCCGACGGTGGCCCAACATCAGCCACCACTAGTCAACGTCTCGTGTGTTCTGGGGACTTCCATTTAACTATATAGGGAATAAATTATATTTTCCAGTTGAAAAAATAGTAAAATAATTACTCTGTTGACTTATTAGAACAGGTGACACTTTTATGTGGATATCTGCTGGTAAAAAAGCTTTAAAATAACTATTTTCTGGCATGCAATAGAAGCTTTACATGGTTAAATGTTGTATGTTTCTGAATTTCTAACTCACTCCGCAACTTCAAATAAAAAATTGAACATAATCATAAAGATCAACAACAGGACGACATTTAAAAGTTAATTGGAACGTGTTAATTAGTCCTCTTCTGCCCGGACATTGTCACTCAATGCGAGGTGTAAAATGTATGCTGTAATTTACGCCTCACATTGAATGAGAAATATCTAATATTGTCAAATACACAAATGTGATAGATAAAAATTCAATATGCGAACATCCATATTCCAATGTAGGCCTACACTGTTTTGTCGAATGAATGTGATTGAAAATGTTGTGCGCCACTGACCTTCTGTGCTAGGATACTGTTGTAATACTCCATAAGGACTCTGTGCTGTGGCCGAGGGGTAAAACGCGGCGTTCTGAACGCCAAAAGCGGCGGCGTTTTGATAGGCGTTCATCGCGCTGCTGGCGGGGGTCTGTAGACTGTTAGACGTGGTGGGCTGCTGTAGACCTGGGGAGGTCACCTGCAGACCTGGGGTGGGCACCTGAAGCCCTGGGGTAGTGGGGTCCACCCCCGGGTGGGGGTGCAGGACGTGACCGGGGTGGCTAGATTTGAGGTCTGTGGTGAGATGGTCGGCGTCTCCACTGCTGTGACTGCCTGCACTGCTACACTCCCTGCTGCTACCAGAGTCTACACCCACAAGGTGCGAATACGTGGCCGCCGCCTCAGAACTACTCGTCTCACTGGAAAAAGAAACAAAAAACAATTTGTATATACATGACAAATGCAAATATGCAAAAATTCTACAATGGAGAATATTATCATCGCTAAGCACGACAATATTTGCTGTCGTTTTAATCCGTTTTGGTTGCAAATATTTTGTCTCAAATTAAACAAATATGAGTATTTTTCATTCAGTTGAAGCTGTGGGTCACGGTATAAGGCATACGTGCATAGAAGTGAATTAAATCCATTCGATAAATCATTACAAATTATGATAAATACAAGTGTTGTTAAACCAAACCAGTCAGCATATTAAACTAATGACGGTAGGCTAACGTCCATTGTTAAGTCTTCATGTAGTTTGATGGCCTAGTGAACCGCCGAGACAACAATAGGAGACGCACATCTCCCACCAATTGTTCCTGCAAATCATCCTTAAATAAGCAGGCGGCCTCGAGGCCACTCAATTGGGAGGCTTAAGAAAACATTTACCCTGTAGATTGAGTTCACGTCGGTCGGCCACCTCTTCCCGGCCCGGACAATCATCCGTTTTGCCGCCAATAATGGGTGGAGTTTGATTTTGCGGGGATTTAGCAGGTATTATGGGGAGTTCTCAGGAAGTCCTCAGGCCAGCTCAGCCTGTCTGTCCTCCGCATAATGCACACGTGACGTAGATAAGCCGCAAAGGACCACATTCTGGGCCCTACAGGCGCGGTATTCTCACACTCTGTACAGTGGTTTTTACAACTAGTCATAAGTCGGTAGGTTCCAATAGCGCACTCTATAGCTGCAGATTGAACTGCAATGGACAGCAGTTATGCTATTTATGACTTGAGCGTATAAATACAAATGTTGTTCATACTTAGTGCGATATGAGAAACTACAGTAGTTAGCATAATACTCAAACACATTGTCGTCCACTGAATAAGGTGATGAGTGCTGTAATTTCCCATATCACACCCAAACAAACATCGTTTGCATATCTTCTCCTTTTTCTTTTAAATAAATCGTGTATATTCTTGAATGTGTTTTGCTGTATGGTGATATATCAGATATCCATGCAGGTGGCCCTTTCTTCATATCAAGGAGGTTGAAACTTTTCAACCTCCTTGCTCATATTAAGCATATATAATGCAGAAAATAGACTTTCTTTAAGAGTGTTTCTATTATTTTTTCATACGTTATAATATTATGCGCTGCATTGTTATACTAAAAACACTAGTAACTACTAAAAAACTTAAATCAAGACTACAAATGTCAAGGTCTATTATTAAGTGCTCTTAAGCACTCTTGATCATAGGTTAATGGGGTGTTTTCTAGACGTAAAAACACACACACAAAATAAAGGTTTTTGTATTGCATTATAAACAACACGCGAGCAAATACAAATGTTCAATCCATTGAGCTGGTAGAAACAATCATGTGTTTCTATATCTCTGAGTATCATTATGAGGTGATGATGCTAATGGAGAAATATTATAGGCTACTGCACATGTACATCTATGAAACGTGATGCTCTAAAACGTTTATACAAATTTAACAGATAATTAGGACTTTTTTACCGTATAACAGCATGAGTCCGCTATTTATATATATCCATAGAAGCTCTCTGTGTAGTGACTTTTCTGAATCCTAGTGATTTAGCATCCAATGAAGTACTGGTTATAGATGTAAGGCACTTTATTATATATCAGAGGGTTTATTATGTGTTCTGCTGTCGCCTGAGGCTCACACGCAGCACGTTGAAGATTGTGCTGCTCCTGGAGGTCATAAGAAGGTCTTTATGTAGGTGACATTATGGCAGGTAGCCTGGTGGGCAGCCTCTTCTACTCACTACCCGTCCACCTCACCCCCGGGCCGCCGTACCCACCCCGCCGGCCGCTTACTGCCTACCACCCCGCGGCTACATCCACAATCCCCGCCGGGACTCCCGCCGTAACATTTCAAACATCTCCACTTGTGTTGCGCGGCTCTCTCCTGCATGGATCCCACCCAGGGAGGTAAAACGCGGGGTGATGCGGGTGGGATGCTAATCTACAGGCTCGGCGGGAACCTGCTGATTGAAAAATAAGTGAGGGCGGGTGGGCGTGGAGTCGAACCCCCCTCCCCCGGCCTCGGTGATAGATGGGACTTCAGCGGTTCTGGATCTATCTTATCTTTACGGGTACAGCAGCAGATAAGACTGGGCTGGGAGGCCGCCAGGTAGCGAGGGCCGTACCTGCGGCGGGCCAGCATCGGGACAACACTGGATCAACGTCTGCGATCTTGGGCCGGCGTTGGCTCGGCGCTGGGATCTGTGTTTTCACTGATGCGGATCATGGCAGCTGAGGCCAGTCAGTCAGTCAGCCTTCCTGTGCCAGATCCAGATATACTCAGAGTCCTTACCCAGCAAACATCATACATTGAAACAATGTTGTTTTAATGTTGGGCCGACGTCGAAGACGTTGGCCCACCGGTAAAACAATATTGTTTCACTGTATCGTACCTTATTCATGTACGAAACCTTCACCCAATGCTGGTAGAATGCTGGCCAACCATCGCAGATAACGGGCCAGCATTCTACCAGCATTGGGTGTGAGATCCAGATATATTCAGATCCTGAGATGCCGCATAGACACGAATCCTGCCTTATGGCCTATCTCGGGAAGCAACAGATGCCGGCCCAGCGTTGGTATAATGTTGGCCAAACGATTAGCGCATCGTGGATGCATGTAAATACAAAGAAATGTAGATCTCCCACATGTCACTACAAAATATTATACAAACATTATCAAGGTAAAAAATCCAATAAATCACTTCAATAAGCAACAATAATTGTCTATTTTTTAATTTTATTGTTTGGTATGGTATCAAGGTATCACATAATGTAATGCAGTGATCTTGGCCATGCAGTTAAGTTCACAGTTGGGACTTTAGTGGCAGTCAGTATGTACGAGTTGAGGCATATTCATACAAATATATATTTGCTTTATTATATGATTATATTATGATATTTTATTTCGCTTTTATTTGTGGCTGTGTCTATAACTATTGAATTATTTATTATATCGTATTATATAGTATGTTGCACTTATTACGAAGTTGATTTGTTAAATTATTAATCAGCTATAAATGAGTCATCTGTAATGTGAAATATACAAAGCGATAGTTTTATGAAGAAATAATCCCATGTCGTCTCGTTAAATGCTAAAGGACCTTACACTATTCATCATAGGTGAAGTAACCATTAGATATATGTCAAGACGGGCATGTGAACTACTAGGATATACTCCAATTTAATGTACCATATGGTTGACGATCAACACCTACAATGTTATTTTTTTAAACCAAGAGACCAAATGGTTTTTTAATTGAAATCATCATAAATGTCTCTTTCCGCTTCATTTGAATACCTATATGTTATGAATGTACAGCAGTTATAAATACTTTACTATTTCAGTGTGTGGGTCGACTTTAGGCGTCAGATTCTGAAAGGGTTGAAAACGACACAAAACAAACCATTCCACTGCATAAATGAATGTTATAGAAATAGTCAATCTAATATTGAGATAATACTATTTGTGATAACAAGGATTGACATCAACCAGTAATATGGAATTTAGCAATTAAAATGTCTGAGCAGAAAAAGTCCAGAGTCTGTCCTTTAGAGAACTTAAAAATGATTTGAGAAAAACGTCATTTCAAAGAGTAGTGGGTGTGCCCGCGATACTGGCCTAAAAAAGTCCCCTGTGTCAATCCGCACTTCTAGCTGTTTGTCAGTGATTTCTCCGCCTGCGCTCTGCCCACTCATCTCTCAATGTCCAGATTACAGCAGCAGCAACAACACGTACCCAATGCCGGATCAATGCTGGCTCAACGTCGGGGACGACGTTGAGCCAGTATTAATTTCGCATTGGGTGGGAATTTTCCAGGACACAACCTTCCATGCAGAAGGACTACGTCGCAAACAAGGAGTACTGCACCTGAGGTTAGTTGGCCATGGTGCCACCAGATGTCTCTGCATCATTAATACACATCATCTCTCCTGTGAATAGATTGGTTGGCTATTTGACGTGTAGATTGGTGGTATTTGCTGACTATTTGCTGGCGTTTACCTGACCACTTTACACATACTACATCAGGGCGGAGGGTGTACAGAATGCCGAGAACTGACGTTAATGTATACTGAACAACAGACAGATCTGACGCAGGCAGACCGCCTAGACCACACAGTAGATCACGGCATTAAAAAACAGCAGCACATCATATTATATCAGTTATATAGAGGCTCAATGATAAACATATGTGACTGTGCTGACAGAAAAATGCGAGGAAATTTGACTAGTCTAGAATAGTATGTTCGAAAATCAAAAGATGTGCGCGAGAGCGAGTTGTTGACATATTGTTTGTTGATCATCTGGAATATGTAGAACCCGTATCCTGCTAATTTCTTTATTTTTTACCCACCTGAAGTTGTGTCTCGCTACCGCGAACCACAATTTGAAGTAGGTGAAAAATACTCATAGTTGTTTAATTTGAGACCAAACATTTACAAATCTTGATGTTTAAACGATCATGTCATTCCCAATAACAGTGCACGGATTTAATCGGGTGATAAAACAGACTAAAAACGACTATTGTCGTGATTAAGAGAATAATTAGGGTTATGTGACATTTACATGGCGAAGTACGTTTAACCGTAGCCCTGTGAACAAATTTGGGTGAAATAAATCTGTGAAGTAGCCAAAATGGTGGGCTTCGAACAAATAGATGAGCCACTAATCTAATAGATTGTTCCTTGGCCCGAAACACACCTCTCGTTAAATTTTCATGCAAATCAGTTTACTACTGTTTAAGTAATCTGACGGATAGACAGACCAACCAGCAAAACCAAAAAGATAACCTTCCTGATGGGTTAGGTGATGATATCGTTAAAGTCTAATTATAATAAGTATAGAAATCCTTCTCACCAGGTGAAGTATTGCTGTACAGTGTGTTTATGTTGATATAAAGCCATGAATAAACACTAGCTTATATCGTTGATATCCAGTCACTGCAGATTCACACGCTGCATGGAATAGAGGCCGCTAGCTGCCAATAAATGGTGAATATCCGATTATAAATGTGATACAATAATATCCACTGCGATGTTCACGGTGCTCAGAACAGGGAGCAACTGCTGCCAATAAATGCTCAACATCTGATATTAAATGGCTCATATAATATCCACTGAGATGTCCACTGTGCAAAGAATAGCGACCAACTGCTACTAGTAAATGCCTATGCTGACCAGTCACAGAGATTGACCGGATAGGGCCTTGACCAGTGGCTATCGTGTAGATTAGACCAGTACCTCCTGGGTGGCTAATACCTTGCTCATCTGACAGCGTGTTATTACTCAATGGTCAGCCTGGTCAAGATATTTACCTGAGTGACGGACAATCGCTGACCAGGTGAGCGGTGTGCACCCCCCGCTAGTGTCTATTCATGATGACCATTGCGGTTAATTATACAACAGCTACTTAGCAGTGGTCAGTGTGGGGTGGGGTAGTGGACAAGGCCTGGTGAATGGGCACACGCCCTGCTCATTATCAGCTCCTTCAACCAGAAAACAGCCCCTACTTAACCCTAGTTATGCTAGGGGCTTCAGCAAAATAGAAGGCTCTATATTTTCTCAAATGGAAATATTTTTCGTAATTTTGCTGCCGGAAACCGTATTCAATAATATTATTTATCATTAAATATTTTATATACTGGTACTCAATATATTCAATACTTATTATATGTTGTATACCTCATTTATATATCTTAGCATTATCTGATAAATTAACACAATGTTGAAAACAAAACATCGATGTGCAAATACGCGCTTTGAAGCATTGCTTACGAGATATGTAGGCCCTCAAGCCTTAAGAAAATTTAAAGTAACTGAATTAATTGACCAACATATAAATGGGCACCATAAAGATGATGATACACTTTGGATATAATGTGGATTAACTAGCTTTATAATTTATAGAAAAATACAATCTTGGTGATGATACTTCCTCGAGCACACAGAAGGTTAGCCCCTGTGCTACTCATTATGACGACACCACCGCTGTCACCCCGGGGGCATCCCAGAGGGGATTCCAAGTGTATGACGCGCGCCGTGGAACCGAGGCCAGCGCGGGGAACCCCCCGCGCTGGCCGCGGTTCCACGACCCCACGGAGAGTGTTGACCAGTGACAAGAGCACTGAGAATGACCATTCAGCGGCAATGACACCTGCCACCAGACCATTGTCCAGTGTATATGTAACAGTGGCCGCTGTAGACTTACAGGGGGGGGAGGGTACAGGAAAGGCTACTGTTCACAGCACTTACGTTCAATTACGTATTATTGCCGGACAATACTACTATTTTCTGCATCATTAGGGAATCTTCACGGCCTAAAACACCCCACCCCCTATGGCTGATCTAATGTGCAGGATAATCTGTCATTTGAAAAATTTTTAAAATATAAAACGTTTCCTAATTTTAATTTTAATTCAAAATAGATTAATGTAGCTTCTGTTGGAAACAATGTACTCCATGATTTGACACGTGACGTCATATCAATGATCTTTGAGAATATTATGTGAAACTCAATAGCCTTGACCTCCAATATTTTCACCGAGCTGGTTAATACAATGAAGTATTCCCACGAGTTGCCATTAAAAACGGTTTCCGGTAACGTCACTGCGTTTCACAGAATTGCACATATTATGTATATGAAAAATAAACAAATGAAAACTATTTCTTGGGGAATTAAATTTGATATTCGGTATCTCTTATTGTTTTTAAAAATAGAACTCTGGGTAAATACAATGACGTACACAATACAGAATCAGCTATGAAAGACTGAGTAACCACCATGGCACCTTTTAAGTATCGCCTACATATTTTAATAATGAACGTATGTTTTCAACACCCCAGTGTTGAAAATTAACACCACCGAAGCTGCTTTGTCGCTGTAAATATATACAGCTCTGAAATAAACCCAAATGTATTCTTTATAGAGCACATGCTAATTTCAATTATAACATGTATTTTTATCCATTTTAAGCCGGAACTTGCGACAGCAATTCCAGCATAAAATGGATAAAAATACAAATACTGATGACAAACCGAAGCTAGAAAAAGCGTCTGCAGTTCAGCATTCAAATGATAAAAATAAATGATAAAATCCTGTCAGAATTCCAGGTGTAATGTGGTGATGTCCAATCAAACACAGAACATTCAGCCGATCCTGGTACAATTGTACCAAAGTTGGCTGAATGTCTCGTGCTTGTGGGATGGCGTTACCAGGTGAATGTAGAGATCCCCTGGCAGATTGGGGTGACATGTCACGATCAGGAGGGGTTGCCCACCCCTCATCTCACCCCCTTTGTCATCAGCTGATCACTTATCTGGCAGACAGGACTTATCTGTGACGTCACCATACACTTATAATTAACACCATTCATTCTGCGTGTCTGTGTATTTTGTAATTTGCATTCAGGTGTGAACTTGTAATCATATTTTTTTTCTATTCGTGAGTTGTTTTATCTCTGGTTTCTGTAGAAATAGCTTTAATAATTCTTTATCTCTTTATATTTATGACAAAACGAATAAATCAGATATAACATAGACTACTGTAAGTTGTCAATAAAACATCTATCTGTATCTTTTAAATATGTTAATGATAAAATGTGACATCAACCAGCAAGATTTGAAAAGAGTTGACCTCCATTTTGTCAAATCTTAATAATTTTCGACTTGGCAGCTAAAGGGTTACTGAAACGAATGGAACTTAGAGGTTACTAGCACACCTGAATAATTTGAAAAAGTTATATTTTGAAAATGAAACACAAACTATTGAATGAATATAATAGTGTGAGTGCGTGTGTGTGTGCTTGCTTGAGATTATCATGTACAACAGGAAATACATGTATATATATGTTTGTCTATAGTTAGAATATTGTATTCGCCATACACTAGAAACTTTCTTGATTGTATAGTCTACATTTTACAGTATAAAAATCATTGTTTAGATACATAAGTCTGTATAGACTCCTGTCCATGTATATCGTATGAGAATCTGTACATGATTCAGCGAATCTGGATCAAAAACCAAGTCACGATCCACACAAAGCACGTACTGCAAGACAGGAGAGAGCTCAGCAGGCTCGAGATTCTCACCCAATGATGAATCAATGCTGTGCCAGCGTCGTAGACGCAGGACCAACATTGACCTAGCATTGTGTTTATGTATTAGACTGGCTGGGGGACATCTGGGTCTCATTGTACTCTGACAGTACTCTTTGTACAATAAAAAAAATCACTCCCCACAGTGGTCCAATGCTGGGTCAACGCTACATACGATAGCATTAACCCCTTAAAACGCTGACATATTTTTGTAAAAACCATAGACACCAAAAGGTTTTTTAATTTAAAAATGTCCCAGTTAGATTAAGGAAAATAGACAGATCAGATTATATTTCCCTTGGTTAGATCTTCACGATTCATTTGAATAATTACCTATGTTATGGGTACACGGCCATTATAGGGGGGAATTGAGAGTGATTGGGAGAGGAGGTGCAGTGCAAACGGCGAGAGCAGATATTTTTTTGGAAGGGGGGTGACTAGTATCATAAGGTGGGAGACTCCCCCCCCCCCCTCATAGTAATAGGGCCTCCAAGAAACCCTGATCCTTTCAGTGCGGGAACCGACTTTAGACGTCAGAAACTGACGTCTATAGACGTCAGATTCTGACGACTAAAGTCGGTCCCCGCACTGAAAGAGTTCAACCATCACTACTCATCAACTCTGAACTATCGCCCAACAGTGAACCATCGTTGGGTAGTGGTTGTGTACCCTGGGTTCAGTAAGGCTTCAGTGGTTACCGTAATATAAGCAGACTTGGGTACACTCACGGCGCACACACTGGTGTCAGCTCATATTCCTATTTTAGGAAGGGTGGACGCTGATCTTATCAAGTGATGTGTAAAATGAAAAGTAAATACAATATTTGTGTTTTGTCATAATCGTGCACGTTCCCATATTATTCTACCATTGAATATCGTTAGCAGTATCATTAGCAAAAAAAAACTTAATATAGGTCTATAGAAGAAGAAGATCATTATTAAAAAACGGGTTTGAAAAGGTACATTCTGGATCTCTTTGAGCAAAACTTTGCCGGAATACTATATATGAAATTCTGAACGACATCGACGGTTTGTCGGAATGATTTCAGTTGCCGGTGGTGAATTATACCATTTGGATATGTTTTTCAGGATTTACTTCAAGCCTTCCATTCACATACAATACGTTGATTCAATGTTGGACAAGCGTCTGCGACGCTAGCCAACATTAAACCAACATTAGATCAATGTCTCTTGTTTGTTGGGGTGTTTTGCACAACTAGCACCACTTCTCTCGCCCTGGCAGGCCATAAGGTCTACACAGCCCACACTTCACCGTCTACTCCTGGATTGACAGTTAGCCTCTTCAGCCCCGGACCCACCCACCCGGACTCTATCGATCCCTGTGCGCCTCTCCGACCAGCTTATAAGCTGCATTTGCACCTTTTCCACACTGGGTATGAGCGGTTGATCATTTATTTCTCGTCTAGACTTGTGCTGATTAATTAAAATTGAAGAATAACTCTGGACGACTCACCCGAGATCCCAGATCAATCAGTGAGCGATATAAAGGCATGAGCGTGAATGAAATGAGCAACAATGGATTCAGTACATTGTTGATGACTCCATCTTCACATTGAAATCAAATTGCATTGTGAAATTTCTGATAAGTTTTAGACAATTAATTATAAAATAAAATGTCCTTATCTGGTAGAGGAGGGTGTTGGATTATACCATTTGTACTTTTAATAAGCCCAGATTGCACTTTAATGCCTGGTGCTCTAATCTACAATACCTACACTTAACTGTAGTTATCTGACACATTAGGAGACCTCTGGTACGCGTAAGGTTAACCCTTCAACCGCCAAATTATTCAATCCGAATTTTCACCCACTTGAAGTTGTGTCTCGCTGACGCGATCCACAACTTCAAGTGAGTGAAAATTATTCAGATTTGACTAAATGGAGGTCAACTGTTTTTAAATATTGCTGATTGGAGTGACATTTTATCTTTAACATGTTTAAAAGGTGGTACTTAATGTCCTAATAAAAAATGAAAATCCAAATATAGGCGGCACCGGCGGTTAGAGGGTTAATGGCAATACGCTGTAGATCTGGCAGCGATTAGAAGAGGAAATTGTCTCGTTGGTGGGGTAATGGACTCTGGCATGCGCCATGTTTGCTGTCCACAGTTTTGTCCACCTTCCTGAATGCCTGAGTCAGTTGACATAGTGCTGGTATGCCTGGTGGTAGCCAACTGAGTGCCTGTGTTGAGGGTGCAGCCATGAGGTAGTGACCACCTCATGCCTGCACAGGCATGAGGTAATCACTACCTCATGCCTGCTCAGGCATGATGTAGGCACCACCTCATGATGCTTCTGATTCAGACAAATAAAACCGTCAAGCGCAGTGCGTTTAATATTACCTATCAACACGAGCTGCCAGCGGATAGGTTTTGACAATTTTGTGAAGAAATGACTCACCCAGTTTTAGATTTTGTTGCTTTTGCTATCATTAATGATAAAATATTGTCTAATCAATTCCAAGTTTGGTCGCCAATTGACCGAAACTTTATAGCTTTTTCCTACGCAATACTGCACAAATGTTACCCTGGCTCTAACGAAGCTAAAATAAAGTATACGATAAAATACATCAATTTCCACACTCAATGGTCAAGACACGAAATATGACGACGCTGTAAAAAAATCTGAATTTCAAATTTGACAAAAATAATAATAATAAAGTAACGTATTTACCTGTTGAAGTAATTGGACGGATGATACTGATGATGATGATGATGCGCCGCTGAGAAACTGTTGGCGGATTTCTCCTCACCTAGAAACACACAGTAAAAAGACGTTAAAATACAGTTTAAAAACAGTCCTCAAGTGTTCAATATAGATATTAACGTTATGCATACAAATTGCGTCTACATAGTTTTTAAGTTGTTGACTAATACTAAACAACTATCTAAAATTCCGGAATGATTTGTATAATAGGAATGATAAATGTGCTTTCAGTCCTCAACGTTCAATTTTGTCGTACAAGTGTTGAATTCTACACCTGACCAATTCTAGCCGTCATCTTGGAATTAAAGAGTGGTATCTGCCACTTTGTGGCAAATACCATGCACCCTTTAATACCAAGATGGAGCAGCTCGCTATGTTATTTTCTGTTAACATTAATTTTACACATATTAAAGATTATTATGAACATCAGGAATTTTTTTCGCTGACTGTATATTCTGCAATAATTATAAAAGTTATCTAAATAGAAAAGCTGTCACCTCTTTTAAGTAGTTTTTTCAAGCCTTTAACCGCCAAATTATTCAATCTGAATTTTCACCCACTTGAAGTTGTGTCTCGCTGACGCGATCCACAACTTCAAGTGAGTGAAAATTATTCCGATTTGACAAAATGGAGGTCAACTGTTTTCAAATATTGCTGATTGATGTCACATTTTATCTTTAACATGTTCAAAAGGCTGTACATAATGTGCTAATAAAAAATGAAAACCCGAATATATGCGGCACCGGCGGTAAATTGATAATAACATGTTTTCTCTGCATATATTATAAATTTGAATTTCATTTTCCACTGGATATTGTGAGCTGATTATACGTGGTTGTGTTGTGGGTTATATAATATATACACTGATGATAACTGGCTGTCAATTAGTTTATTTATTTATCGGTTTATTTATGCTGTGTTCGGCGGGTGGTCAAATATACATAGCTGAATCCCGATAAACACAACAGACATAGATAGACAGAGAAAATAGACAGGTGCCAATAACTATATACTATCACCTATATCATTAAAACATCATTGTGCTCATTAAAAATTATAATTGCCATTTACAATTGGTAGCTCTGACATCTTAATTTAGCTTTCGGCACAAAGATCGAATATATATAGTGATTAATAAATGCAAAACTAATTTAAATAATATAATATTTGTTATGGAATCACGAAAAACCAGATACTATAATATTCGAAAAGTTCAAAAACACAAAGTAGTTATATTTAATTTCTAGTTGGCGTGCAAGCAATTGTTTTCGCAGAGATTATTCTCCTATTCCGTAATTTAAAGACATGGAAACTATAATGTGGACGTTTGTAAACTACAACGGAAATTATTTACTTCCATTTTTCAACCATTTAGATTACCATGTTAGAATAATTATATATTGTGTGTGAATCTGTGATCTATAATAATTACTGGAAAGTGAACGACGTTGAATGAATGGAATCAACCCTTCAACTGCATGCCAGTAGCATATATGCTAATAGATGATAGGGACTAGGCGGTCGTCACCTTGAATTATCACGAAAGCCAACGTTTAATTAGGATCTGTATGAATATCGCCGTAATTCTGAAAAACATTTCCGATTGTACATGTTATTTAGAATTTTAATGCCGTAGAGTCGTAGACATGAATAACTACTTTGAAATATATTTAGCCAACACATTGTCTTCTGTAACTTATTTGCATTTATAAAGTCTACACAAAATAGAATATGTTACCACATCTATAATACAGTCGTCAGCTTTATTTTTCTATTTTGATATCACTTCACTTGTAACGAAATACAGTATAGGCTCAGTTAATCAAATAAGTCAAATAGGAAAAAGTCTGAAATTAGAGGAATATAGTTTTCGTCAGTTGAAGTTGTAAATTGTGTAAGCAATTCCACCTTCAACTGTATGAGAAATAATTGCAGACATTGGATTAATGTTGTGACAGCGTCGTAGACGGTGAACCAACATAAAACCAGCACTGCGTCAACGTTTTTTTTGCTGGGACATGAGTTAATATAATTATTCTGTAACACATATGATACAAAGAGGATTACATGGACCATACGCAGACAAAAATAAAATGTCATCTTTTGAAAAGTGAAAAGTAAATCTATTAGAGGACGGCACTTTGTCAAAGTACATGCATTGATTAATAGGTTAAGACACTCCATTCGTTGTCGTATATTACGACAATCCCCATAATTCTTTTTTTTTACATAAAACCAGCAGTATCTTTAAAATGGATACAATGAGTCAAAAATGGATACAATCAGTCAATTAGTTTATGACATCAATATTAAATAATTTCATTGAAACCTTGACTGAAAATGTACCTAATAGAACAGTAGTTCTACGACAGTGTTTATCACAGTGATCGTGTCATTTCGTTATAAAGAACAAATTCCGTTTCCAATGAAGTCATTAACAAAACATGTTATTATATGTAAATGTAATAGTTGGGGTAAAGTGGATAATTATAATATTAAATATCATTTAGCATGTTCAGTTGTACAGATAAATATTTTATATCTGATTTTGAATTGCAATAATAATACTGGTTCTTGTATGTTATACCAGAAATATCAGAACTACATGTATACTTAACTGTAGGCAATGAGAGGCGTCATTCCGTCAAGTTAACTTATAAAATAATAGAGTGGGCGTGGTTTGGAGCATTGTGGGAGGTTCTGTAGCTGAGACACATTATTATGTGACCCCCCCCCCCCCCTCATCCCCCACACACACACACACTGATAAAGATCGCACACTCAATAATAAGGAAATACATGGCATATTTGTCATCCCAGCAAACAGAGCCATTCATCCGATGCTGTTTTAATGCTGGGCTCGCGTCGCAGACGCCGGCCCAGCATTAAACCAACATTGGTTCAACCTGTCGCTGTAATATCACATTTAAAGTGTGAAATGCTGATTATAAAGGGTTATAATAGCTACACCTTCTGCTTGGCGCTCAATATAACCCCTAGAACACTGATGTCGACCACAGTACACATTCTGTGTTTTTATGAGTACCTGTATAGCCCCTGCTAACAAGTTGTTAATGTAAAATATGCCATTATCTTGAAAAATTGATATAATGTTGGGACTTGAACTTCACAAATCACAGAAATTTTCAGTCACTTGAAGTTGTGGGTCGCGGTAGCGAGACGCAACTTCAAGTGACTGAAATTTTAAATTGAACAGCTCAGTGCTCTAAGGGTTAATTTTCAAGAATCACTCTCAACATGAGAGGCTCAGCTATGCCTATGGCATTGTGGTGGTAGAAACATAATGACTTGTGTTTTTGCACAGAGGAATGTGCTATATGGGGTGACACTAACAAGACTAGTGTGCTATAGATTTATCGATTCCTGCAGATAATATCATTAAGATATGTTTTCAAACTACTTTACCATAAGTGTATATTTTTGGTTGTAATGTTAACGTAAACAAGTATTTAAAATTTATATTCTGCAATATCTGTCATTAAAATTAAGAAAAGGTACAGCTTAGAAATAATTGACTGGATTATCCTAGCTAAATAGCGGCCTGTCATTTCTACATTGCTGACAGCTTTCAGTAGATTTGGAAGTTAAACGGTGCGCATTTATTGGTTACATTGTTGTGGCTTTAAGTAGATTTTATATTTAAATGATGCGGGTTTCATGGTTATATTGCTGGTAGCTTCGAGTGGATTCGGGAGTTAAATGGTGCGCATTTCATGGTTACATTGCTGGTGGCTTTGAAGTCTTTACAATGAATTACATGTAATTACTTCTGTGTTTCTGTGTTTCTAATCCCAGTTACACTAACAACACAAGATAAACAAAATGTCCAATGCTAATCCTTTGACCCTTACAGCTCGGAGATCAACTTTAGTCGTCAGAATCTGACGTCTGTAGACGTCAGATTCTGACGACTAAAGTCGATCCCCGCACTATAAGAGTAAACATATCATGTATAAGGGTCGTAGACCCATAACACAGGTATTTAAATGAAGCGGAAAGAGCTAACTAAGACGTTTATGATGATTTGAAATTGAAATAAACCCTTGGTCCATGGTCCATGGTTTATAGAAAAATATCCCAGCGTTATAAGGGTTAACCCCTGTATCACTGGCACCGTGTATATATAAGTTTTCAAAGAAAGTGTTAAACAAAACTCAATGCCACGGATATTCAGAACATATTTTCTTGTATAAATAAAAAAAAAATATGACATGCTCATCAATATAAGTAGTTTTCGTCAACAACACCTAATAATATTAGTAAGTTTAACCATTCGATTTAATATATATTATCAATAGCTTTGCTGTGCTCCAGGCTGAGCTTTTTTAAGTGTGGTTGTTTTATAATTGTGTTCGTTATTAGTTGGCAATTAATATTATAGTATATTTCACGGGAAAAGATTTTGAATAACCTAAATAATTACCGTTAAGTTTATCACACTTATTTTACACTTAAACCACCTTACATATTTAGCCACGTCATTGTTTTGCTTTATATTATTATTGTTATTATTATTATTTTCAAACTTATACTGCACCTTTGTATATATTATATTTATAGTGACTAATAAGCCCTCGAGGGCTGGGTACTTTGTTTAACAATATTTCATGCTCCCATGTATTTGTTGTTGTGTAGCACATGTCACTGAAATAAACAATATATATCTATCTATCTATGTACTGTATAGCCTATTGTATTTAATGTCATTAAACCATGTCATATAATATAAATCAAACAGAAAATCTACAATAAGAAAAATAAAAATAATATTAATAAAGGGGAAATATGCTGTGTGATGAATGACATGAGTGTGTATATTGGTTCTTGTGCCTGTAGGGTGGTTGGACTAACAGGAGAATTGGAGCGTACAGCGTAATCGGTTGACGGCACGCTCGTGGGCTGGGTGTAAAATTGACAAATAATTGACTACAAACGGGCGCGCATTTAGCTTGGCGAGCATCCACCTCGGATCAAAGCCCGCACAAAGTAAGCCTGTTGGTCGCGGGCTAATCATTCAGGGGGGGCTGCCCAGATTTCCATGAAATCGCCAATGTGACGTGTAATTAATTATGACGCATTATGCGCGGCTCGCGGCGGGGGTCACGAGGGAGGGGGCAGTCCACAACGGCAGCTGTGGCTCCAAAAGGTTATCACGTATGCGCGGTGTCTGTATAGCATCGGCCCGGCGTCTCCGACGCCGGGCCGATGCTATACAGACACTGCGCCACCCACCTCCCGATCCAACCCCATAATCTGGCTGCAAATAAATATTTAGCATTTGCCAAATTAATAGGTTTGGCACTGGTTTGTCTCCTGTGTGGTTGTGATTTAGCTGAGCTGAGTGAGTGACCAGTGGTCAAAGGGACAGGTGTGCATCTCCAGGGTCCACTACACCAACACCAACAGTCCAACACCTGCCTCATCCTCAACAAATCTCACAAACAAAAGGCAGAATTTATTAACATTACTCAATTTATTTGTTTGTGTGTAATTATCCGCCACGCTCACTACATTTACATTTAACAGATTTAATCCTATATTGGACACAGAAACGTGCAGTTACATACAACAACACCTGCCTCACAATCAGCATCTCTCTCAACAAAAACACGCACAAATGAGAAAAATAGTTTTCTCTTGGAACGAGAAGCAAATTAAATTATCGGAGATAGAGTGTAATATTCTATCCCAGAGTAACGAAATAATTATATTTTCAAACGCATGATCCCATCATTTAATATATGAATATATGAAACGATTTTGAGACGAAATAAAATGGCAGTGATATTCAATAATTAGTTTACTATAAATCATTTGGGAGGATGTTTATTTTCAATGAAGACAAATATTGTTTGTCACTTAAAGCTGAAAATTGCGTTAGCAATAAATGCGTCCGTTATTCAGATTATAGTTTGAATTTATATTAGAAAACAAATTCTAACAACCTAATGCTAAACAGTTAATTATATCAACGTTATATCTGTTGTTCACCGCGTAAATGCCACTTATTAAATTGAAAATAAGTTTATAAACGTATCCTTAATCCAATTTATAGATACATTGGTTATTACAATTCATATTGGCCTAACAGCCCTGGCTCAGTAGCAATAAGGCAAATTGATTTGTTTGGTGTCCTGACCCTATATACACCTAATACAGAAAGATCAAGCGTCATTCCGTGGTCCATGTGTCACAATGTCTGTGGCGATGCTACAAAAACCCAGCAAATATCAATAGCATTGTCAATTACATATTTGTCTAAACACTGGTTTAATGTTGGCCCAACGTGTCACCACGTTGGGCCAACATTAAACCGATGTTTGGTTAGAGTCTATAATTGACAGAGATGTATGTGTATCATATGTCAATAAAACGTGGCCCTGTTGTTAATATATCTATTATTACCCACCATTATATAGATATGTGTAGCTCGGCTTTGAGTTTAGCCCCGGCCTCACTTCTTGATATACGTGAACATTTTTTCACAATGTATGCTTATTAGTTATCGATGAGATCTAACTTTAAATTATATAATTAGCATATCACCATTTATTATTATATAAAAACAAATATTATTTTAATTCTGCAATACATGTAGCTGCTATTAGGGGGCCTATTTAATAAAGTTTTAGCAGAATACACACCGCGATATTTCTCTGCCTAAATTTGTAAACATAATCAGCGAGACTTATTTCAACTCAAACTTGGATAATATTAAAAATTAAATTATTGTCGTTGACAATAATGTTATATAACGCGTGGATCATTTATGTTTTAATCCACTTTGATAATATTGTCTAATATATTGGTGTATTTAGTTGCTAGAGATGACAGAAGAGCAAAATGATTCACTATCATCAGTTTATTGTCTCTCCATTAGGATTAAAAAATCACTTCAGCCTCTTTTCATGTTCGGTGTGATTTTCAATTTAAAGCAAAATCACGCTTCTTTTTATTCCTTTTTTTATAATCTCACATCCTTTGATAAAAACAGTAATAACACAACGTGTTGAAAGCAACATTAACAGCTACATTAAAACAGAAAATGTAAATTGCAGTTTTATAAAAAAGTAAAAACTCCCTTTCATCTATCAGTGAGCGTTTTTAATTTGTGTTTTAATAAATCCAGGTGGAAATACAATCCCCTGGAAAACATAATACATCCACATCGCTGACATTTACCAATGGACGGACAGAAATACAGCAAACAAATTAATTTGCGACGAGGCGGGGGGGGGGATGTTGTAAAGAAGAATGGCTGATGATAAACTTTCCCAGAACCCAGCTACAGCTATATAGTGCAATTTTTCTTCACTTTGAGATGTGAATCGCTGCCGCGATTCTCATCTCAAGGTGAATAAAAATGTGCTGATTTCCTGGAATTCCCGAGTATAATAGCTAAAATTAACCTTTTAAGAGCTGATTTTTTTATGTAAAAAAATAGAGACAAAGGTGTTTATTTTCAATTTTAAATCATCATAAATGTCTTAGTCAGCTTTTCCCGATTCATTTAAATATCTATGCAATAAGTCTACGGCCCTTATAAATATTTTACTCTTATAGTGAGGGGATCGACTTTAGACGTCAGAATCTGACGCCTCCAGACGTCCGATGTTCACCCTATGTTGGCTTTTTTGGGGCCACCGTCTACAACGCTGGCATAATGTTAAACCAACATAGGGTGAGCGGCTCGTGTCTGGTGGAATGGTCTATATGGTGCAGGGACAAAGGGGGTAACAGTTATTCCGGATTTAGATATATCCACGAATCACAGATCCCTCTATCCCAGTAAAAACAAGACATCAACTCAATGTTGGTATAATGTTTGGCCAGCGTCTACGACGCTGGCCCAACATTAAACCAACATTGGGCCAAGTTTGAGTGGACGCGGAATTCCTGGCCCAGCTGCTTCACGTCACCAATGTCAGAGAGCTAGCCGTTTTTGACGTCAAGCACGCAATAGCATTAGTCGAATAACTGAACGCTCCCTAAGGCGACAGCGACCCTATGACAGCTAAAACAGGAGTGTGGGGCCAAACAGAAAAATTCATATGGCCGAAATAAAGAAAAAATCACCCAAGTCGAATGTGCAAATTGTGAGTAACATGAATAATTTTCATACTTTTATCATATGAAATAATAATTTAAAAAATGACATCTTCACATAGCAGAGTGGCACAAGTCAACCTGCACAACTAAAACATGTAGTATAACATTCTGGTCACGACCCAGAAAACACAAGACACTGACCCAATGTTGTTTTGATTTTGGCCCACCGTCTACGACGCTGGCCCAACATGAAAACGTTGATTTAACGCGTGGTGTTTGCTTGGGATGGTGTGACTATCTCATTTTGCCGAGAAATGACTATAGGGCTACTTCTGCTTCAGTGCGCGTGACGATATATAAAACCGCGTAATTCCTATGCTCAAGCCCTCTGATGCTGATTGTCCTTATAGTTTTCATTCATTTGAAGCTAGGAATATCTAACGAAATTTTGGGTTGAAAATGACGAAAATTATTTCTACTTGTGCAAAATTGCATTTTCCACTGTGAATTATTATATTAACTCATTAACTGCCAAATTATTTAATTAGAATTTTCACCCACTTGAAGTTGTGTCTCGCTGACGCGATCCACAGCTTCAAGTGGGTGAAAATTATTTCGATTTGAGAAAAAATGCAGGTCAGCGATTTTAAAATCTTGTTGATTGATGTCACGTTTTATCTTGAACATCTTCAAAAGCTGGTATTAAATGCGTTAATTAAAAATTAAAACCCGAATATAATCGGGAGGGACGGTTTAAGAGTTACCTGAGTATTTATCAGAAACTATTTAATCATTTTCATGAACTTTTTTTATGTTTGAAGCGTATATGTACATGGTCCCAGTATTACAAGGGTTAACACTTTAAGCGCTAAATTATAAGATAATTATTAGCGCTAAATTATAAGATTATTTTTTTACCCACTTTAAATTGTGTCTCGCTGCCGCGAGCCACAACTTCAAGTGGGTAAAAAAGACAAAACCTATGCCAATTTAGCACATTTATTGCTTATTTTTCCTTCAACTTTTCTCGTTTTCCTGACAATTAATAAATGTTAAAAACGGCTATAGACGTGATTAGCACTTAAAGGGTTAATAGAAGTACATACACGGTTTTACCTCTCAGTCAGAACAGAGTATGAGGACAATGCCAGAGGTCCTATTACACTCTGTTATGTTCATTCAGCACAGCCTGCCTAATTAAACTTCACCATCAGGGCTGACGTAAAATAATTAATTCTCTTCCCTGGGTGTGAAATTAAATTTTAAGTTTGCAATCTGTTTTACACTTTGTGCACGTCGCTGATTATTTCCTGTACATTCGTTAATGCACACGGTTTTCATCATAAAACTGATAACATACTTTAGAAATATATATATCTATATATCACCTGGATGGTTATGTATTTCCGCTGCTATACAGATGCTCTAAAACCATTCAAAATAATTAAATATAATGAGTCAGATATGTCACCTCACGTTAAAACCAATTCAATTTAATAGATCAAAAATACCAACTCACATAAAAACTAATTAAATTTTAAAGGTCAAAATTGTCAAACAAATTAAAATTAATTAGTTTTGATGAATCAATGTTATATATAATATGCTGCTGTTTACTACGATGCCCTGCAGTTTTGCTTAGATATAAATATTGATGCCATGCGATTAAAGAAACACACACAACAAATGTCTTCTTTTGATCAAGGTCTATCACAAATTTTGAAGATGCATGACATTAAAAAAACATAAGCACTGAACATTCATACAGCACTGAGGTAATAGCCCGAACGCTAGTTATAGCCCGGCAAAACCTTGTATATGGAGGCCTTATAACAGTCTATGTAATTGTATATAACACACATATGGTCGTCTGCCCAAGCCTTATGGGTGCTGCAGGCAATTATACACAATCAAATCAATCAGACATTCCCCCCAAAAATGGTAAAAATGCATATTTCCACGTGGCGCATATCGCAAATATTATCATAATATTTTTAAAATTCATTGCAATTATTTATTTTTTTCAGACCAAGGCGTGAATAGCGATTCGCGCCTTGATATGGATGAAAATTAAATAATTTAATCATAAGTGGGTTGCCAGTGTTTATAATGTGCGGTGAAGAAGCCACGTGAAATAGGGGTGCTCAAGCTGACAGGGGTTGGTTATATAGAGTGAAGTGTAGATGTGACAGACTCTACCCTTGGTGGAGTGCCCCCGGGCCCAGCTGACAAGCCACCAATAATTGTCTCTGCCTGTTTCCCAGGCAACGCCCCGCTTACCCGGGTAACGATCAGATGAGGGGAGTAAGGGGACAGAGAGACAGGGGGATGGTATACCCTCCCCCCATCCCATGGTCCTTGTACACACGCCCCCTACACATGTTAGGAGGTACCGGGGGTGGGACAGGGTAAATTACAAGGGGAAACTTCACCGTTTGCCTCCTACATCATGTACACACAGTTATTATCATGCATTTTATAAGTCCTTAGTTTTGCCATGAGCTTCTGCGATCTTTTAATCTCAGAATAAATTCTATGCGGTCTGACAAAGTATTACAAAATATAATATGTATAAGCTACTCATAATTATTCTTGACATGTAATTTACGACAAATTCATTGTTTTACAGTCGCAAACAAATATAGGCCCTATATTCCCATATATCGTTTCCGACATTTTAAATTATTTATATCTCACCACATCACAACAAAAATAAAAACGACTTCTGTATTTAGGCTATACATGGAAAGTGTATACCATTACATCGATCATTGCAATAATTTGTCATTCACTATCTCTCTCAATTCTGTTTACCTATCTGTATATGGGATTGTCAGATACAAAACATTTGTATAACATTTAAACAATGCCGGCCTAACGTCTTCGACGTCGGCCCAACATTGTATAAATGTTATACACATGTTTTGTGTTTGCAGGGAACCATCTACTTATACCATCTACTTATTCTGTGGGTTTTTCAGGGTCGTAAAAACTCGTCAGTTCTGATGTGATCAATGTACTGTATAATGTATGGTGAACTTAGAGAAGATTGTATCTGGTGAGTTTATAAAATGATCACGTTCTTTTTCGATTTATGTGACAAGGCGAGAAGGCAGCTCTGTGCTGTTATATAAAGAGGCATTGATCAAAATAAGGAGTTATATAGAACAGGGGACATGGCGTATAATTGGTAGAGCGCCTGACTTCCTCGTCAGTCATGCACGCGTCCCGTGCTCGAACCCCGCTGATCCTGCGTGGGTTTTTTATAGAAATATCTTTGTTTCTCACCTCTCAATATAACTAGGCGATCACGTTATTGGCGGCCTCGTCAAATTGAGGTTGGAACTAGTATATTGACGGTAAATTTGCGCAGGGTGGCGACACGCTGCGCGCCCCACTTACAGTCATACGTCTTTGAATGTTATATAGAGAGATTTATTGGGTCTATGAAAATGTCACCACTATATTGGGTTGACATTCGCCATTATATAACCTTAAAATTGCGAAATTAATCGTTCCGTCCCCCTATAATATAGTCTAGTGTAAATTTGTAATGTCATGTTGCGGACGTGAAATAAAACCATACCATTAAACGACTCAAACATGGTCATATGTTATTATTTTTATGTAAATGGCCTTCCCAGCTAACACAAGACATTCACTCAATGTTGTTATAATGTTGGCCCGCCGTCTACGAAGTCGGCCCAATATAATAACAACATTAGGTAAATGTCTCGAAATCAAATATCTTTAATATAATTTATTGACAAAAAAGTGGCATAATCCATCTAACCTAATGTTTATATAATGTTGTCCGATCCTCGGCAACGCTGGCCCAGCATTATATCAACATTGGGTCAAGTGTCATTCCAAGCTTCCGTTCGAAATATTAATTATAATTGGTATACCCTTTATAAAATCCAGGCATTTGAATGCCTTTTCATTTACAAGGCGATGGTAACCGTGGCATTGATGTGAAATATCAGTGCACGTAGCACAACATCGGACAACATCGCGAGTATTAATTTAAATATCCAGGTTCTACTAATATAAAAGTTCTAAGGGGCAAATAAGGAGGAGAGCAATTTAATTAAATTTAGTTTATATCCTCACCTTTATATTTTTAACCCTTAGAGCACTGATGTCGACTGCAGTAGACATTCTGTGTTTTATTAGCACTTGTGTAACCCCTGATAACGAGCTGTTCACAGTAAAATATGTCTTCAAATCTTGAAACACTGATATATAATGGGACGTAAATTTCACAAAATACATAAATTTTAAGTCACTTGAAGTTGTGTGTCGCGGTAGCGAGACACAACTTCAAGTGACTGAAAATTTAAATTGAATAGCCCAGTGTTCTAATGGTTAATACAAGACGGATAAATACGCGCTTTTTAAATGGATACAAGCCATCTCAACAATTATACAAATCATGAGTGTAGTTAGCCTCTAATGATTACCCTATTAATATGTCGATGTATAAAAGGCATGCACCTACACAGCGTGGGAAGCAATCACGTTATAATAACATAAATTAAAAATGGTAAAATCACAATTAATTTGAGTCGTAGAAATAAAAGAATTGCAAAATAGCCATTCATAATTTTCTTTTCTGTGTGTCTTTTCAATGAAAAGATGCTTTGATATTTGAAATAGAACAGTGTCATTCGGTTGTAATTTCCGCTAAAGATGAGCACACAAATTAATTTTATAGAAAGCTAATTATTGAGACATATAGTGCATGAATGTTAGGGTCAGTAATTTGCTAAAGTTCATATATCTATACCGTCTTCGTATAATACAGCCCCCCCCCCATTATAATCCTGCTATGTATTCAAGCACGGTACATCTGTCATGTTTACAATGCATTTCACCGCCTACTGTTAGTCAAACAATGACCAGTGGTCAAACTGGACAGCTCTGTCCACTAGTAATTGATGTAAATAAGGTTGGACTATACACTGCACTGTGGTCACTCTCGTGTATGGTCAGGTAAAGACACGGGGACAGAATATACGACCTGTTGAAACGCTGCTGGTTTAATGTTGGGGCAGCGTCGTAGACGGTGGGCCAACGATGAACCAGCAGTGGTCCAGTAACAATTTTTTTAACTGTTGTCTATTTAGTGTTGGGCACAATTTCCACCTCAAGGTGAATAAAAACTGTGGTGAATCTTATTCAAAACTGACAATTTTGGACGATGATGCTTAAAGGGTCACCTAATCCCCAGTAAACACAAAAAAATGTATAAGATTAATACTATGTCGACTCAACGTCTTCGACGTTGGACCAATATCGTATAAATGTTATACAAATGAACTAAACGCCCCGTGCTTGTTGTAAACGGACCAAAGTAGAATATGTGTTCTTAAACAATAATAAAAAATAATCCATATACTATAGTCTATTGTTCACCCGGCCGGCAATTAAAAGTAAAGGTTGATTCTGAGAGAGATTTGTGTATTTTTATGTGCACATCTGACATTATGATAAGTGTGCTATTAGGTGTATTTACTGAGGCTTCCATGCCTTCACGCAGTTGTGAATTAAACTTCTCAAGCATTGTGTGTTCAGACGGGTACGGTCTACCTGAAGCTAAATTAACACAATACCCGTAAAAAATTACCTATACTAGGCCTATTCCAATTTCTTAATCAAACATTTCCTTAAAAATACACAACATAATAATTAGTAATATGTCTTATTTGAAACCATGTTGCGATAGCGAGTTAAAAAATACATAATATTTTTTACTCGCTATCGCTATAGGGTTTTAAATAAGAAATATTTGTTTTTGATTTGTTGAGAAGTGTCACGTAAACAATTATAATTCACTTTAATATACTGAAAAAATATAAAAACAATTCGGTTTTATCTTAATCCTCACAACGCTGAATTATTTTTGTATTAGCCATGGATACCAAAGGGGTTTTCTTAATTTGACATCGTCATTAATGTCTTAGTTAGCTCTTTCTGCTTGATTTAAAAACCTATAATATGTTATTAGTCTACGGCCATTGTAAATATTTTAATTCTTTCAGATCGGCGACCGTTTTTATACGTCAGAATCTGACGTCCTCAGACGTCAGATTCTGACGTATAAAGACGGTCCCCGCACTGAAAGGGTTAATGAACAAGATTAAATTGTGTATCTCATAACATCCTGCTAATTCATGCTTCATAGAAACTTGTGAGACATGTCGCAGAATAAAGATATTGTAACAACTGCGTACAATTTAAAATACGAAATTATCCACCAGATTCTTTCTTTAGTCTTTAGCTTACATTCCTAAGAATAGTCTTTTATATCATAAATATTACAATGTTGAAAGTAATTTCACAGTATAATTATTGTCTATTCACGTTGTATAAACGCTATATGGAGAAATCAATAATCCTTAATGTAAAGAATGGCAACCTGTGGGAATAATTGACTCAGCGCATGCAGGCTTATATCACCTGCCACCTCGAAATGTTTTCTTTAGAAAATAAAGATAATATTGTTTTAAAGAATCACTGATATTTTAACGCATTTATAGAATAAACTTATCCTCGTATACATTCCTCGTACTACCAGATTTGTTTGAATTCGGAGTTATAATCATGTATATCATCACATTATATATAGGGAACAATACATATGATATCATCCATTTCTAGAACAAACTAATTTGAATCTTGTTAGACCTAAAGGCGACACAGAAAGTGAAAATTGCTTTGTGTTATTTTTATGAGCAAATTATATTATTCCTTGAGGCCTAGAGACAGGGCAGTCATTTTAAATCATGATATCATTATTATCAGGCAATTAAATTAATGAAATAAAACCTAAGACTTCAATTTGCGAATGCGCTAGTTTTAGTTGGCGGGATAATTACCACCAGTGCTCCCGTATGAATCATTGCGCCTATATACATGTATTTACCAATATTTAAATCTACGTGTATATAATAGATGTCAAAAGTTAACCAATATGTTCGTGATAATAACTAACGTTACACATGGAATCTATAGTATATGTCAGCGCGTTGTTTATACCGCTCTATTCAGCACATAATCAAATCAGAAATCTCGTTAGGACATCTCGCGACATCTAACAGAGAGAATAAATGTGAAATATCGCAGATTGAAAAAAATGGCTGAGAAGGCCGGCGCTAAATTAGTTATTCTATAATGGTGATAAAATTGAAATCTGCATGCGTTGACGCTATATATAAATCTCTTAACAGTAAATTCAAATTATCAGTCACTTGAAGTTGCGTCTCGCTATAGCGATCTACAACTTTAAGTGACTGAAAATTGTAAAATGTATATCACAACGTTTCCCAATATCACAGAGTTAATCCGTTCAGCACGGGGACTGACTTTAGACGTCAGAATCTGACGTCTATATAGATTATGACGCCCAATGTCGATCCCCGCACTGAAAAAAATACAAATTTACAATGTCCGTAGTCCCATAACATAGGTATTCAAATAAAGCGTAAAGAGCTCACTAAGTCGTATATGATGATTTAAAACTGAAATGAAAAAAATCCTTTGGCCTTTGGTTTACCTACAAATATTTCATCGCATTTATCTTTTAGAATCTGTGTATACAAGTGTCGATAAAAATAAAGAAATAGTATCTATAATGGACATCATAGCCTTAGGCCGCGGTAAGATATATGCTATAACTCACACACTAACATTACAACAACAAGGCCGTATACACACAACCACAAACCATAAATAGTCAACAGGAGTTTGATAGACGATTACACCCCCTCTCCCTCCTTATCAAAATACAATACCTAACCATCTACTGATATAACGTGCTTATAATACCTAAATCATGATACGGGATCCACAACAAAAGCCCTTATTAATAAATATGACTTGTTAGCTTTTTCAAAGCGTATACCAGCGTGATATTATTATATACTTCGATGAATACCGCGATGCCGCTATGAATGATCAAACAGTTTATATTATAATATAAAATTCAAAATAAATAAAATGACACCCACTTTTTTTAAACAGTTTAACCCTTGTCCTGCTATGCCCGGATATATACGGGGTTAAGAATGTTTTAGATCAATAAAAATATCACTTAATTTTGATAAAATAGTTTTTAATAGACGCTTTGTTGATCCAATAATTTAATTTCAGACATGTCTATTTTTCATAAATAGTAATAATTTTCGTCATTTGAAGCTGGAAATTGCGTTAGCAATTCCAGCTTCAAATGACGAAAAATACAATTGAAGCAATTCATCAGGACAAGGGTTAAGAATATCAAGTCAATCGATCAATACATTTTGGGATATGTTTATTATCTAGCTGCAACCCTATAGACGGCAGAATTTGACGTCTAAAGTCGATCCCCACACTAAAATAGTAAAATATTTGTAATGGCCGTAGACCCATAACACAGGTATTCAAATGAAGTGGAAAGAGCTAACTAAGTTATTTATGATGATTTAAAAAAAAAATTGGTTTACATACAGATAGTTCAGCGCTTTAAGGAATAATTAGAAATATTGCTCGTCATTTTAAACCTATTGTGTTTTGCCGTGACCACGTTTGTGGTGGTAACACGTAGACGGTGAATATAGCTGGGCCGCTCAAAGTATAGAACAAATGGAGGTTATGAGATGAGAGAGAAGCAACTGATAGTCAGGGTGAATCGATGTAATCAGGCCTTACCGGAGCCATAACTTACGTATTCTACGGCTCGTCATGAACATAAAGAAAGCCTTAATTATCAGTCCAATCCGAGGAGAAAAACACAAAGACGGAGAGAGTTTTTGGCTTCTGTTCAGGTTTATTACGCACTTATCTCAGTCTATAACAAGTGCCGGGTGATAGGTGGTTATCATGTCTTTGTATACGCTACATTGGATATAGTCGATTTTTTATATACAGGGGTATTAAACCCTTTAAGCCCTCACGATGCATTAAATCATCATTGTATATCCCTGAAAAACGGACCTATTTTTCTATAACTATATAGTTTTAGAATGAAAATTTTCATGAAACTGGTTTACCAATACATGGTAATTTTCTTTAATTTTTCGCCCACTTCAAATCATCTTCATCCACTATATACAAGCCGAGAATAGAAGATAACAATGGTAAAAGGCTTGAAAGGTTTAATAAAATCGCGACATTTTTATTTATGTTCAGGTGAATACAAATAAGGGTGCATGGCTGGATGCTATAACATTTATAAACATGTATAGAGACGCCAAAAACGACTTATATATAGCAGGGAAGGGGGCAATATAATGGCGGGCATGTCTGTAAACTATCCTGCCTACTGATCATGTCATGTATGTTGTATGTAAAATCACCTACGTTCTAGAAAAAATACTATTATAGTATATTTATTCATGGAAATGAATCAGACAATGAGACATTTATTATTCTCTCTCTCATCGCCTTAGCTGATTGAATTTGAATGTCAATCTGAACAGGGTAAACACTCTGGACATTTATGAACACAATGTAATGATTTTTACGCTGAAACTGAAATAGAACTGTGAAATCGTGTAAAAATGCATTTGAGTTTGTATAAATATAGTGATGAAATACCTATTTAGCCGAGAAGCTCAATTGGTTTATAAAATTTATATTTATAATAAATATATAGCGCAACTCGTTAAGATGTGTTTCAATTGAGGGGCAAAAATTTACCATATCTATATCTAGTAAAATGCCACCATAAATGAAAAAAACCTTTTAAGCTCTATATGGCCGCGCAAAAAACACCAAGGTTATATCCATTAAATGCTAAGTGAGTACTTTGCAATTAGGGATTTTAACATAGAATATTATTAGCTTTGTGAAATATTTAAAAGGTTGAAATAAGATACTCATCGTGGATATATATAGTTAAATAAATATCAAATACATGTTTGGAGTCCTGTTATTCAGGTGACATTTGCAAAGTGTGTCATTTTATTTTATACAATGTGGTTTGCCGATAGCTTTGTATGATGCTATAGGCAAAATATTATATTTCTATTACATATACAAATTGTGAATAGCGGTAACAATTCACAACTTGTATACAGTACAACATAAACTTTGTCAAACCTATACACCAAGGTAAGTCATATTATACTGAGAAGTCTAGCCCAGTCAACACAAAACATTTGTATAACATTTGTACAACGCCGGACCAACGTCTTCGACGTTGGTCCAACATTGTACAAATGTCATACAAATATTTTGTGTTGACTGGGAATATACTTTATTTTCTGTCGCGTAGTATTTTTTATAAGGTAATGGTTGAGTAGTATATTGATGTTGTTCTATATAGAGAGGAGAGGGAGTCGATCCGTCATATGGTCTACACACACACAGAGAGAGAGAGAAGCCATGATATGCTGTAGACACACAGCCCCCGTGTCACCTGGGTGTACGCAGGAGTGACATATGACACCCGCCTGTCAGGCTGGGGTACACAATGTACGTGTATGCCGTCAGGTGTATACACCATCCCACAGTACTGTGTACCTACATAATAGATGGTACTCGGGCTATATAACATAGACAATCAGCTCTAGCTAACCCTATACGCCATTCTTTACAATATTGCTCCACAGGCAACCTCGTTTACGGAATGACGCGCTCCTATTGGCTGACATCATAAGTCTTACTACATAGGGTGTCTCTATACCCCTTGTGTTTTTACAACCATAAACCTTTCAAGTATTTCAAACTCAATAAACTACAACTTAATTTGACAAAATAGTCTATGATAGATGTTCAGCAGATCGAATTATTGATATTGAGAGACGGCTTTATTAAAAGAAATGGTAATATTTTTCGTCGTTTGCAGCTGAAAATTGCGTTAGCAATTCCATCTGCAAATGACGAAAAATATATAGTAACAAATAATGCAGCAATATAGTAACAAATAATGTAACGGAAACGACATCGCTGATAAACTTATGCGCTTTTAATATAATTACAAAATTTATTTGAATGTTATTTATATTTATTTTAATAGTATGTAATCATTGTATTATTGTAGGTAATTGAGAGTAGTGTGCTAATTTAATAATGTAATTCCATGGTATTACCTGACATGTTTTGTTTCATACTGAGAGTTCAGAAATAGTATTTTATGTGATATAGTATTGTACTGTATTAAGAGTTCTGCATCACACAGTGTGGGCTAGCTACAGTGGACAATGTCAGTATGACAGTGTACCCCGGTGTCCGTGCCTGACACCCCGGGTAAGGTGTCACTGTACCCGCCCGGGGAGGGGTTGCCCTGGTAACCTGTGGCTGTCTGCCTGCTGCTGAAACCCAGGTCACTAACCAGTAAGGGGACACGTGAAACCCGAGCAGTAGCCCTCCTAAACACGATCCCTGCTCAACTATATAGACCCAGAACAAGGTCATGAATATATCACTCTCAGGGAATATGGCGGATTCCACTGTGTCACTCAGAGGATATGTTGGCATAACACCGTGCCAACGCTTACAGCGTTGGCACGGTGTTATGCCAACGTCTTACAGTTTTAGCTTACCTGGGTACAGAGTTTCCAACATTGCAAGCCCAGTAACTCCACAAGTTTACTGACTGGGCATTATCCAATGTGAGTGTATGCCAGTCAGTTATGTGTGTATACGTGTGTTAGGACGGCCTCCTGGCCTCTATAGATCCTGATGGTGTGCTGGTGATGAAGCAGGTTGATCCAGAGATGATGTGGTGTCCTGATTCACTCACGGATCAGTGGAGTGATGGTGGCACATACAGGGATTTAGTAGTGTGTCCGTGGCATCCATACACACACACACACTCACTACAGCAGGCACTGACAACCCATGCTGATCACACTGTCATATCACACACAGTGTATAGGCCGGGGGAGGGGGGTAGGCTACACAGACAGACAGGGGGCGGGGCGCTATTGTGCGGTGACAAAAGCACGCCGACCGCCCCGCCAGCCAATCACGTCCCGCACAATTAGCAGGCGGGTGTGAGGCGGGCTGTGATTGGCTGCTGCCTGGCATATAGCGGGCTGGGGGCTGGCGGTATACGGACGACTGACGGTGCTAGTCTGTGTCCGTCTGTATACGCCACAGCAGCCTGACTGACTGACTGACTGACTGACTGACTGACTGACTGACTGACTGACTGACTGACTGACTGACTGACTGACTGACTGACTGACTGACTGACTGACTGACTGACTGACTGACTGACTGACTGACTGACTGACTGACTGACTGACTGACTGACTGACTGACTGACTGACTGACTGACTGACTGACTGACTGACTGACTGACTGACTGACTGACTGACTGACTGACTGACTGACTGACTGACTGACTGACTGACTGACTGACTGACTGACTGACTGACTGACTGACTGACTGACTGACTGACTGACTGACTGACTGACTGACTGACTGACTGACTGACTGACTGACTGACTGACTGACTGACTGACTGACTGACTGACTGACTGACTGACTGACTGACTGACTGACTGACTGACTGACTGACTGACTGACTGACTGACTGACTGACTGACTGACTGACTGACTGACTGACTGACTGACTGACTGACTGACTGACTGACTGACTGACTGACTGACTGACTGACTGACTGACTGACTGACTGACTGACTGACTGACTGACTGACTGACTGACTGACTGACTGACTGACTGACTGACTGACTGACTGACTGACTGAAACTTTTTTAAGTTTTGTAAACTGTAATATGATATAGTGAAATTCACGTATATTTTTTTTATATTTTAGCTACTAATTTATTAATTTAGCACGATTGTTCTTAGTAAATTTGTAAAAGTAGGCTTAATACCAATAACGGCATAAAACGTTTATTTCATAAGATTTTGAAGGCAGACATATAATTATCAAGTATACAGACAGATATTTTATTCACAGATAGAAAGTCATTACAGACTTCTTTGACATAGAGCTGCATGAGAGATATATGTACATGTATATACAATATTGGTAATTTGTTAAAATAATATGACAATATACTATATGACATACATAACAAATTATAAAGATTAACAAAACTGTTCCACAAAATAATTTTTAATGAAATTCATACCTGATGCATTAACTTTGGTTCAGCACTCGTCAACTTTCGTGATACTCGCATCAGTATATAAAAAGCTCGATAAACTCTTTTTTATATGATTGACCGAACTGAACCCGTTTGAACTGAAGAAATAACGGTTCTAAATGACAAAAAATATTAATGTTGACCAAATAATCAAATTATATGACAATTTCAGCGCTAATCACCATCATAATAATTTCGTAATGTAGGGCTTGACATAAAGCCTAAAATCTAATCCTAAAACCCATTTGTATGTCACATCAACAAAACAAAACACAAACTTAAACCTAAACCCCTACTTGTATGTCGCCTCAGCAAAATACAAACATAAACATAATACCCCACTTGTATGTCACTCCAGCGAAAGATAAACCTAAAACCTCACCATGCCACATTAAAGAAACACAAACCTAAACATAAAACCACACATGTATATGTCGCATCAGCGAAGCAAAAACCTAAACCTTAAACTCCACTTGTTTGTCGCATCAGCCAAACAAGAACCTGAACCTTAAAACCCATTTGTATGTCGCATCAGCAAAACAAAAACCCAAACCTTAAAACCCACTTGTATGTATAATCAGCGAAACACAAACCTAAACCTTAAACCCCACTTGTATGTCGCATCAGCGAAACAAGAACCTAAACTTTAAACCCACTTGTATGTAGCATCAGCGAAATAGGAACCTAAACCTTAAAACCCACTTGTATGTCACATCAGCCAAACAAAAACCTAAACCTTAAAACCCACTTACATGTCGCATCAGCGAAACAAGAAACTAAACTATAAACCCATTTGTATGTCGCATCAGCAAAACAAGAACATAAAACCTTAAAACCCACTTGTATGTCGCATCAGCCAAACAAGAACCTAAACCTTAAAACATACTTGTATGTCGCATCAGCGAAACACAAACCTGAACCTTATAACCAACTTGTATGTCGCATCAGCAAAACAAAAACCCAAAACTTAAAACCCATTTGTATGTCACATCAGCGAAACAAAAACCTAAACCTTGAAACCCATTTGTATGTCGCATCAGCGAAACAGTTACCTAAACCTTAAAACCCATTTGTATGTCGCATCAGCGTAACAATTACCTAAACCTTAAAACCCACTTGTATGTCGCATCAGCAAAACAAAAACCCAAAACTTAAAATCCATTTGTATGTCGCATCAGCGAAACAAAAATCTAAACTTTAAACCCACTTGTATGTCGCATCAGCGAAACAAGAATCTAAACTTTAAACCAACTTGTATGTCGCATCAGCGAAACAATTACCTAAACCTTAAAACCCATTTGTATGTCACATATGCGAAACAAGAATCTAAACTTTAAACCCACTTGTATGTCGCATCAGCGAGACAAGAATCTAAACTTTAAACCCACTTGTATGTTGCATCAGCGGAACAAGAATCTAAACTTTAAACCAACTTGTATGTCGCATCAGCGAAATAAGAACCTAAACCTTAAAACCCATTTGTATGTCACATCAGCGAAACAAGAATCTAAACTTTAAACCCACTTGTATGTCGCATCAGCGAAACAAGAATCTAAACTTTAAACCCACTTGTATGTCGCATCAGCGAAACAAGAATCTAAACTTTAAACCAACTTGTATGTCGCATCAGCGAAATAAGAACCTAAACCTTAAAACCCATTTGTATGTCACATCAGCGAAACAAGAATCTAAACTTTAAACCCACTTGTATGTCGCATCAGCGAAACAAGAATCTAAACTTTAAACCCACTTGTATGTCGCATCAGCGAAACAAGAATCTAAACTTTAAACCAACTTGTATGTCGCATCAGCGAAATAAGAACCTAAACATTAAAACCCATTTGTATGTCACATCAGCGAAACAAAAACCTAAACCTTAAAACCCACTTGTATGTCGCATCAGCGAAACAAGAATCTAAACTTTAAACCCACTTGTATGTCGCATCAGCGAAACAAGAATATAAACTTTAAACCAACTTGTATGTCGCATCAGCGGAATAAGAACCTAAACCTTAAAACCCATTTGTATGTCACATCAGCGAAACCTAAACCTAAACCCTAAAACCATTTGTATGTCGCATCAGCGAAACAAGAATCTAAACTTTAAACCCACTTGTATGTCGCATCAGCGAAACAAAAACCTAAACTTTAAACCAACTTGTATGTCGCATCAGCGAAACAATTACCTAAACCTTAAAACCCATTTGTATG
Organism: Flabesymbios commensalis; assembly: GCA_964017125.1. NCBI lineage: Eukaryota > Metazoa > Annelida > Polychaeta > Terebellida > Flabelligeridae > Flabesymbios > Flabesymbios commensalis. The sequence continues at coordinate 21,667,478 of OZ024902.1, read as the reverse complement.
TCACATCAGCGAAACAAGAACCTAAATCTTAAAACCCACTTGCATGTCACCTCAGAGAAACACAAACCAAAACCTGAAACCACACTTGTATTTTCGCCTTAAATCTAAACCTAAAACCACAAGCACTTGTAGGTTGCCTCGATGAAACACAACTTCAAGGTTGTGATAATTTTAATCAGATACTGCACAGTATAAAGGCATGTGAAATTCCCAGAACTGTATACGCACAAAGTAAGATTTCATTTAAAATCCAGTTTTATTGACGAGAATGCTTTATATAGGTTTATGTAGGTTTTGGAAAGTGGTGTGCGGAGCTTGTGCTTGACGCCACGGCGGATTATTCTGCGGCCAGGTGGTGGCATTTTGCCTGATTGGTCTCAGAGCTTGACCAGCAAACATATTTGTATATTTATACAATGTTGTTATAGCATCATGTATAACATGTACTATTGAAGACTGATAATATTCATGTACAAGGCGACTTGAAAAAAATTCGATCACATTCAACACAAGTCGGACAATACTACAAATTCTGGCCCGTCTGCCCTAGTAATACATACACTGCTGCAGATCCTGGCCGAAGTCACATATTTACTCCGTTTCCATATTAACTTAAGTTCATGGAACTAGCTCGTCCACAGCAATATCCCAGTCAGCACGATACATTGACCCAATGTTGGTTCAATGTTGGATCACCATTCGAAACGCTGTCCCAACATTGAACCAACATTGGGTTGGTGTATAGTGTTTACTGCGTTGGCTCAAGGAATATAGAAAAGACTATTTTCTAAATTCCTTGGTTGACTTCGTACCCAGCGCCACAGACCTATGCGCGAGAACTTAAATATATGGCTCATATATATATGCTATATACTGCATGTAGTATATGGCTGAAATTATTCCTGTTAATATACTGGGCGGTGTGTGAGGTGTGTGATGTGTGTGATGTCATTTATTGAAGCTCCACCCATGCAGCCTGGAAAGAGCGTACATTCACAGTGGTAATTTTGCAAATAACTCATAATTATAGAGTGGACTAAAACTTCTGAGACTTTAACAGGTCATTGTATACTTCAATTACTTTACTAAAGCGAAATCACTTTCCTAGACTTGAACGTTTAATGTCTGCTTGGGTATATAATTACGCAGATTATATCAGTAGCTCACTTTGTTGTAAGACAATACTGAATCAATTAATAGTAATCCAGTTTACACCCGGTGATATTTGAGAGTATACTCCTACAACCCTAAGTCGTTGAAAATTGTTCCTCTGAGAAATACATTGTGTGACACAGATCATTATATATTCGATTATATACCAGTCGAAATATAAAGTATACAATACATTTTAGTTAAAGATTTTCTATATTTTGTATACGTTTTTATTGACCCTCGGTTTCGTATGGGGTGTTAATTTTTAATTAACATTACACTTTTCTTCTCAATGTAGTTGAATTGCAGTTGAATTTTAAACATATTTTTGAGCAGTGTATACATATAGGACAAATTATTTTTGCATGATTTAAGATGGCGCTCATCAATAATAATTTCTGAGATGAATCACAAACCACGAACCCTTTGTGTATGGCGGGATATGTGACATACGTAGCTTACGACCATAAAAACGAACTGGGCTGAAATGCCCACGTGAACAAAAATAATGTTTAACTTTATAAAGCACGTCAATAATTGTTGTCAATCATTTTTCTCCACATTTGAAACAATACAGTTTGAAGGTAAAAAGTGTCCGAAAAAAACAAAAAAAAACAAAAAAACGATCTAAATAATGTTCTCCCCCTTGAAGCTGTGTTTTTCTCCAGCGAGACACATTTTCATGAGAGACACATACTATCTAATCGCACTTGGATGGTTAATCAAAGCCAAATGCCCCCACAGCTTACAAGGGGTGTCCGTTATAACGCGGGGGGGGGGGGCGTCATGACAGAGATTTGACAGGAGTGTCTCTTTAGACATTATTCTCTTTATTGTGAAGATCCCTTTTATGGGACACACTGACCCAAAGTTTATATAATGCTGGACCAATGTCGTAGACATTGGCCCAGCATCATATAAATGTTGGGTCAATGTGTGGTGCCAACAGAGAAGAGCTATTGCGAGGACGAGTTCACTCTCGGCATCATTAGTAAGTCTTGCCATATCAAAATACATGCTTGGAGTTCGCTAGGTGTGACACGCCTCCCCCCCCCCACCCGGACCCTCCCCTGGTGTCCTTAGCCTCCTCACTAGAGGGATCCCACCCCCGGCCTGCACGTCCAGACCCATCCCGGCCCCCGGGGGTCCCATACAACCCCAGACGTCCAGATCATAACACCCTTTGGAAGCTAGACCCTAATAATTAAATAAAGTATACTTATTTTCTTTGAAAATCTCCATTGCGAAACCTATACATTTTGAACGAGATAAGTCATCCAGCTCGTTCACGATACTTATATCTACAATAATACGATATTTATTTGTTAAAAGTCAGAGAAATATTCACACTTTAAAGAAGCAATGTGTAATTATTAATAATTGTTGACCAACAGCATGTTTAGTAAATAATGACGTACTTTTAAATGCAACAGCACAGATTAGGCGAATAAGTGGGAAATGAATGTTAAAATTTTCATAAATTAAATTAATTTCTATAGTGTAACTAAAAAAAAAAATTAAAAAACCCAAACAGTCTAAAAATAAAACAATCAATAATAAAATGTGTTCACAAGATATATCCTCGATTTGCGGCAGTCATATACGTTTAACGTCTGTGCTGCTGGCACCGTCAATTTTTTGTCATTTGAAGCTGGAATTGCTGACGCAATTTCCAGCTTCAAATGACGAAAAATGGTCTCAAGCTATAGTTTCAAACCAAATAAACCGAAAATGAAAATTGATAAAATTATTTGTGATAGATGCTCAGCTCATCAAATAATTAACGTCCCCTTGGATATGAAAGGGTGTATCTGCCACTTTCAAGTGGCAGATACACCCTTTTATATCCAAGGGGACGTTATATCAGCGAGGTGCCTATTTTTTCATAAATATATAATTAATTTTTCGTGATTAGAAGTAGGAAATTGCTGTAATAAACAACTTAGCAGCACATGGTTACCATTGGGCCACCGTTCACTACTCTGTAGCAGCATTAGACCATCATTGAGTGAACGTCCGGTGTTTGCTGAGATAGCCAGCCTCATATCTTGTATGGAGGCGTGAACATGGACAACTGGTGGCGTATGGATCAGTCATCCATCATGAAAGATCCGGTGATGGCACCCCATCCTGTCAGCAGCCCCACCTGGTGGACTGTCCCTCTGACAGGTCATGTCAACACACCCCGGTGTCCGGGGGGGGGGGGCACAGGGGGTGTTGGGGGCATGATCCCTATCCGGACGGTAAGTGGTCAGGGGGAGGATGAAATTAATGGTCTGCCTGAATTATACGAATAAATTTTGAGAAATCCATCTAGGAAAATAAGCCTGCTCTCCATATATCAGGATGGTGTCTCTCATGATTGCTTCCCTGGTACACTCTCAACTTGGAGTTCAAATTCAAATTTATTTATTTATGCATCAGGTATATTTAATTACATCCGTTGAACAATTTTGTTTAAATATATAATAGATGCAAGGTAAACTGCAAGAGGCTTTATACAAATCCACGGTTCCTGGGTTTTAGTCCAATAACTGCTGATATTTATTTATCCATTTCTTTATATTTAATTATTTATTAATTGGTTTTATACACAAATATATAATAAATAATAAGATTTAATAGCAAGTCAAATCAAGTAAAATTGATTTGCTTCGCAAATATTACAATATGCTTGGAGAGTAGAAATTTAAATAATACATATACAAATCGTCCAATTGCTGTCAAAAATCTCACACTTTTTTGTTAATTACACAGATGCAAAGCCTCATCAGCAAACCAACCATATCAATGTGATCAAAAAATGAATATAAATAACTACTAATCAAATATGTCAAGGACATTGTAAAAAGTGTGTTTTTGTGATAAATATATTAAGATGTTAATTATAATATCATGCACACGTCTGACGCCAGTGGAATGGTTTGTTTTGCGTCGTTTTCAACCCTTTTAGTACGAGAATCAACTTTAGACGTCAGAATCTGATGTATGTAGACATTCTTGATGATTTAAAATTGTAAAAGCCTCTTTGGTTTCCATGGTTTTTACAAAAATATTTCAGTGTCACTGATATCTGACTGTAGATTTTAACAACGTGATGCAAAACCAGCTGATGATTGTCATCCGTCATTTCGTTGCTTATAGATACAACAGACATGAGGCTTCTCATTTACTGATAACTCTTTCTTAAAATCACACTTGGGGGAGGGTGCAGGGAATCACCTTTAAAATCACAGCAGTAACTCAATCCCAGTTATGATTTTAGAAAGCTGTCCTAATTGTGCCACCTCCACTACTGACAGTGTTCGCAGGGTTCTTAAAAAGGTGCAGGTTTATAGTCTGATATCAAGTTTGAAGACCTATCATCCGACATTACACCTTACCCCCTGGTCACTGGACCTGTTCATTCGTGTGCCATTTCAACTCCACTGAGAGAATACAGTCCTGCAGCCGTTTCGGCGCATTGAACTCATCGTACACATTGCCATCTCTGTCCTACCAGGTACTCATTTTCACCTGAGTCAAGTGAAGCATTTGAGGGTGAAGTGCCGTGCCCAAGGACACAACATCTTAACAATTAATCTTACAAATGACACAATTCAAGGACTTTTCAAGGACATCGATAATATTTTTCACGGAACAATTCAAACAGAGGAAGCAACAATAATATGAGTATATATATATATATATATATACATATAATGATTTTGTATATATATAGTGCCATAGCAATGCTGCTGTGCTGTGGCACTATTAACCCTTTCAAGCCTGAATTTACTATTGTCATCGATCCACTACAAGTCGCGAATTGCTGTCGCCATTCTCGACTTGTAGTGGATGAAGATGACTTGAAGTGGTTGAAAAATTAAAGAAAATTGCGATGTACAGTGAATTGGTAAGCCAGTTTCATGGAATTTTTCAATCTATAACCCTTAGTTTTAGGAAAATTAAGTCTGTTTCCAGGGATGTAATATGATGCTTTAATGCATCGTGAGGGCTTGAAGGGTAAAATCATACATACTAATATCACATATATCACTGTGGCATTTTGCAATATGGATCCTCTGTCAAAATCTTAGAACTTTCAAGTACCTTTTGCTAGATATCCCATTTTTCTAGCATTTTCAAGGCCTTAAATATGTTTTGTAGAATTCAAGCACTTTCAAATTTTTAAGTTCCTGTATTTATAAACCCTATTCAGGACAGTGAGAAATATTTACAGATGCAACAAGTCTAATAATTTTTAATCCGCATTAAACAGTAGTCCCAACTAAATAGTTTAGTTTTGGTCACTGTGTGGCGTTTGGTTATTGAAAAGAGTGTAGCCGGAGTCCCAACTTAATAGTTCAGCTTTGGTCACTGTGTGGCGTGTTGTTATTGAAAAGGGTGTATACCCTGAAAATGATATATCCATGCAGAGAAGGGGTGTAGACACTAAACTCACCTGTGTCTGTAAGTCATAAGGCTAATTACTGAAACTGACATTTCACGTCCTGTACGCCCCTGTGTAATTTTCATCCACATCCAGACAAGAGTCACATCAGCTATATTTGTCAAATAGCGACGGTTTAAATTATCTGAATCACATTTGTCTGCACGACTATTTCATAAAAATATGCCAGAAAATCTGGTATTTCGTTTACGATAATCTAGACCTCAACCCTTTCAGCGCGGGGACCGTCTTTATACGTGTGACATCTAAAGTCGAGACCGACTTTGAAAGAATCAAATATTTATAATGGTCAAAGGTTCACAACATTGGCATTCAGATGAAGGGAAAAATGGTTAACTGAGACATTAATAATGATTTCAAATTTAAAAACCCTTGTTCTCTTGGTTTATGTAAAAATGGAAAAACATTTTGGTCTCTTGTTTTGTATATAAAAATATTTCAACGTTTCAAAAGATAAAGCCGCCAATAAAAACACAATAGAGAAGATATTCACTAGTTATTGAAATATTAGCAAGTACAAATTTAACTCTACAACGAATAGGCTCGTGTTCCATGAAAAAAATATCAGTTGATAGGCCTAATGCAGGTTTAATTGTCTATACGTATCACTGAGCACGATCTAAAACATACACTTGGAATGATACAAATCAGATGATAATGTCAAGGGATGTCACAGTAAAAAACGCAATGCGTCACTCTGTCAAAGACAAACAAGAGAGGTGATTATGAGTCTCTGTTAGACATACGAGGAGGTCAGGAGGCTGAGTAGCCCTGTAGATACCTCCTGGTCAACGTCTGGCTGGCCACTGGTCAGTCTGCTGGTCAGAGATTGGCAGATGGATGATGGGCCGGACACGGGAAATGAGGAAAACTGACCACTCTCCTTGTCCCTCTTATCCCTCCTGTCTGACCAGTAGGTCAGCAGAACCCTGCTTCATCAATGTTGGTTCAATGTTGGGCCATCGTCGCAGACGCTGGCCCAACATTGAACTAACGTGATTTATTTTTGTCGATTCCATCCAGCTAAAAACAAGGGCGGCCACCTTCTGGGTCAAATTGACTAAACCAGTCTGGCCAATTAGCATGTTGAAAGCCTAGGTGTCCAGAGTTAGCCTATCACATTACACTGAGAGGCACTGTGTCGCCAGAGTAGACAGACCTTGTTACTTGTTAGGCTGAGGTTTAGGATGCTTGAGCATAAAAATCACAGCTCAACAAGTATGTCTATCAAAATAGATCCTCAGTGACTTACATTGGTAAGCCTGACAAGGCTGAACTATTTTTGTAGAAACCATGGAGAATAAAGAGTGTTTTTTATTTGAAATTATCATAAATGTCTTAGTTAGCTCATCTCGATTTATTTGAATGACTATGTTATGGGTCTACGGCCATACAAATATTGTAATTCTTTATACATCAGAAAAGACGGTCCCTCGCTGAAAAGATTTTAAACGAAAGTATTTAAAAAAAACTCACACACCCACTGACCAGTCAGGATATGCTACAGCAGGCTGACAGTTTAGTTGCGGTTGGCATTATCACATATATATTTTGAAAAAAAAAGCATTATGTATTATGTTACTTTAGTGTGCACCGAGGAATGAATATCGGCCGCAGTGGGATTCGACCCCAATGTAAAAATACCAGATAAGCTATAGGCCTATACAGCCAATTTCTGTCACGTTTATATTTTAAAGCACTGATATTGATTATTGTATGTTTTGTATTCTTAATGGCTGTTGTGCATAGCCCAACCAGTTTTTACGAAATACGTGACACTGATTATGTAGTGAATTGAATCACAAAAATCTTAAAAAGGGTCAATTGAGAAAAATTCAGTCACTTGAAGTTTCATTTTAAGGGCATGAAATTAGAAATAATATTTAAATAACAAAAAAATAATTCAATATAAATGTAATATTTCGGGGCTGCGAGTGTTAATTCTAAGAGAGCAGGCTTACTCTGTTATAATTCAATCAGTGGCTGATAGGACCGCGTCCTAATAGGCGGCGAACACATTAAATATTAGTGGTTTTACGCATAATAAATGTCGGCCTCGTCATCGCGGAGGAGCAGTTATATTTTATGGAGATAATGAGCGCAAATAAGTGACAATGTCAATCATCTGCAGGCGTTTATAGCGGCGCGCGTAAAGACGCTCTAAATGACGCATTAAATAACGCTTCAACCCTTAAAGCGCGGGAATCAACTTATTCCCGGGAATCAAATTATGACGACTAAAGTCGATTACCCACACCGTAAGAGTAAACATTTTTCTAATGATCGTAGACACAATAACATATAGTTATTCAAATGAATCAGAAAGAGGTGACTAAGACATTTGTAATGATTTCAAATTGGAACAACCCTTTAGTCTCCATAGTTGATACAAAAATATTTCAGCGCTTTAAGCTTGTATATACTGTCAGTAATTTTTTTGTGACATCAACACAGCTGAGTTCTGGCTACGACCAAGGAATATAGAAAAAACGTATTTTCTATATTCCTTGCTACGACGTAGACAGCTTAGATGAGCTGATGTCACTGGTACATGTGGATGTACATATTGGTATAGATTATATTCCTTACTAGTTCACTTCACTTTTTTATTCAAAATGAAATCCAGTGTAAAACGAAAATTATTTACCAATGTGAGATATTATTGTGCGCATAGTATACACCACTGGCATGTGAAAGGTTGACCCTTTTAACGCTGAAATACTTTTGTATAACTATGGAGACAATTCAATTTGAAATCGTCATAAATTTCTTAGTTAGCTCTTTCCGCTTCACTTGAATACGTATGTTATTGGTCTACGGTCTTTAAAAATGTGTAATTCTTTCAGCGCGGAGATCGAACTTCAACGTCTGAATCTGACGGCTATCTGATATCTGAAAGGGTTCATGAATATTAACCTTTTCAAGCCTGAATTTACCATTGTCATCATCATCCACTACAAGCCGCGAATTGCTGTCGCAATTCTCGACTTGTAGTGGATGAAGATGATTGATGTGGGTGAAAAATTAAAGAAAATTGCCATGTATTTGTAAACCAAATTTATGAAAATTTTTATTTCAAAACCCTCAGTTGTAGGAAAATTAAAACTGTTTCCAGGGATGTAAAATGATGCTTTAATGCATCGTGAGGGCTTAAAGGGTTAAATGTTAAGTCATGCAGCCCTTCAAAAAATAAGGATGGAGCAGCAGAGTCCGCCCACAAGGCGCTAAAACACCCAACACAAATTGGACTGATTAGGACATTTTCCGGATGACGAGCAGGATAGCTAGGAATGGGGGGGGGGGGTCTGGGACCAACCGGTAACGATGGTGATGGATGGACTCACTTCTGGCGGTGCTCGTGAAATGTCGGTTTCCGCCGGCTCCTCGTATTAGCGTGTAATCATAATGAAATCGACATGACAACTCATTTCCTAATGTGTTTGTGCACGGCCCCCGTCGGCGGCGGCGGCATCTCTGCGCATCTGTGCGCGTGCACGTATCTGAGCCCACCCTCTACAGGTTAGAAACGCATACATAGGTCATCTAAAAAAAACGTGAATAATATCAATTCAATACAAAATGTAACGATGCGTCATCTGATTAGTGGTGAAAACTAATCAATTAAATAAAAAAATGTCAATGCTCATTAAGCTGAGGACTTTTAGAGATTGCATTTGATACTTGGATATTGTATACAAATAGAAGATTATCACTGTGACAACGTTGGGCCGACGTTGTACAAATATTACACAAAATGTTGTGTATTTACTGGGTTAACGTGAACAGTTCTACCATATCCAGCGGTCACGAGATATTTGACCATTCAGTGTTGTTTCAACATCGAAAGAACACAACTAATGAATGTTTAGTGTTTGTTGACCCCTCCATACCATAATCTCTACGGACCCTTTATATATTACAATTGTAAATGTGATTCACAGTGCTGAAATAACGAAGTGCCAAACCATCACCATGATTATTGTTTAAGTATTGAGTGAAGTTAACATTTTTATGTGTACGTGGACCTGAAAATACATTACAAATTAAATCATGTCAGGTATACTTTTTGAATGTAGTTGTATTTCATACTGGCTTTTAAAAATGCCACTGAAGTGAAACAAAAACTAAACATGGCTGATCAAAGCTATTTTTCCATGGCTAATGGTTGGCATGGCGTATTCTTTTTTATAATAATTTTATGGATGTTTTGGGCTAAAAATAAAATCGTCAGCAAATTAAACCTTCGCCTTACTCTGGGATTGTATGAAAAGACAACAGATATACCATCGTTAGTTCGTGCTAAATGCGCAGGTGCGGAGCGGACGCATGCGCGTGAGCACGTGGGTGACAGCTGAACCAGTGAGGGACGCCAGCTCGACGTGAGTGAGAGTCTGGACCAGCATCTGCAAAGCTGGTCCACAGCTGGGCTAATGTTTAGCAAGCAGATTTTCTGGCACGCACACCACATGTGAGCCAATGCTGGATCAATGCAGACCACGTCCGCAACGCTGGCCAAGCATTTAAAAAATATTGGCTCAATGCATCGTGACAAGCGAGGTCTGGGGATCCTTAGTAAATTTAAGGCGTTCAGCCAATAATGGTTTAATGTTGGGCCAACGTCTACGACGTTGGCCCAACCCTGAACCATCATTGGTTGCACGCCTGTTTGTTTCTAGGGTGGGGAGGAGTGGGTTTGATCCTACCAATCAGGTACATCATTAGTGTCATGAGGAGAGATCGTGCAGGGTGAGGCAGGGCTAGTAGCCCTGGGCCTGTCCTCATCCATGTGCTACCCCCGGGGCTATGATGACGTCATCATACAGGGCTACACGACACCCCGGGTGTACGTGCGGGGTCAGTCCCTGGGGTACGGGCGACCACGTGCTGCACGTGTGTCTATACATGGGGAACCTGCGATCGCGGGGATAAAAAAAGAGAGCATTATGTGTGACCAGAAATATATTTTCATGTTGGCTTAATGTCGGGCGAACGTCGTAGACGATGGACAGCATTAAGCCAACAATGACTCAATGTCTCGTGTTTGCTGTTTGTTAAAGTCTGGTCACAAAATGTGTAAATTTTTGTTCAATAAAGAAAAAAATGCTATAGCGCATGGGGCAAACATATATCTCTTCACATTGCTATTTATCCTATATGGTATTGAAAGTGAGGAGGATTCACGTTTTAATATATCCGCGGTGGATGAATGGCCATCTAGTTAGAGAATAATAACGCTATTCTGATTAGTTTATTCATTAGCCCTGAGGATGATCAGATGACAGGCATAGAGCTTCCGGACAGTCAGTCCAAGCTGGTGTTCAATCGGTTTATATAAGGAAAATAGACTCTCTTTCTGTTTTCTTCGCTTTATAATACGACACCTTTTCGTTATTTCGGTTGTATTGTGAGTAGCTCACAAATATTGCAAAAAAAAAATGTTGTCCTTTTTGTACAATAGGGACCTCCAGGAGCGGTTCCAGGTGGAGGAGCAGCGCCCCTTCCCTATTTTTCGCCAAATACTTGAAAAATTAAATTGGCTTAAATTCACTCAAAAAAATTACCCAAAAATTGTCCCAAACCCTGGCGCCCCCATCCCCTTCTTCAAATTCTTGATCCGCTACCGACTTCCGACCAGTGAAGTAACACAAGACTATTACCCGTGCACGTGTATTATATATACAGGTCACTTAGTATTTTACTATTGCTTATTAAGAAAGTGGACATCTATATTAGAATCCAAGTAATCGTAGCTTTCGTGATCAACTGACAGACTGACATTTCTTAGGCCTACTACTATTGAGAGACTAGGGGTAAAGCATTTCTTCTATGTTAAACATTGATACGTCCTAATTCTAATTTTGGCTGACTTCATTGTGAAGACAGTCCCATGCAGCGATTGTGATCTGCTAGTTTGATCCATGAAAAATATTGTTTTCACCCACTTGAAGTTGAGTCTCGCTACCGATATTACGCATATTGAATGTGAGTGAAAATTACGCATATTTGTATAATTTGGGACCAAACATTTACAAATCTTCATGTTTAAACGCTCATTTCATTCCCAATAACTGTGATTTGACCTCAAAGTAAACAAGTTGAAAACGACTATAATATCGTGTTTAATAGTATAAAGGTTAGTCTATGCATAATGACCTATTCTCACCAGTATGAAGATTGCTTTACGTCGCTTTCTGCACAATCATGGCAATATCGCGACAGAAGGAAGCCCGAAGCCGGGCTGTATTCTCCGCAGTATTACACGATCACACTTAAAACATGACTTTTTAAACAAAAATACAAATTTGATAGGATCTCAAATTAAATGTATCATTAAGAAAAAAACCCAGCAATATATTCATTGTCGTTAAATTACATTGCAAACAATTTGAAACAATGCTTTATGAAAGCCTTGGAAACCTATACTATTACAGGATAGATTATTTTGGTGTCAGTTAGGTACACTAGCAATCTCAAGTGCTCAATTTGATAGTTGTTATTTCAATAAAAAGTAAATTACAATACCCTGGCCGACACTAGTTGTACATTATAGTGCTTCTAACACAGCTATGTAACATCATATAAGTGTTGTTTTTATAAAATCATACATATGATGTATCAGCATTGATAATATGTATGATTCTATAAAAAAACACTTACCCAAGCACATGACGTTAAACCAATGCTGTATTAATGTTGGTGCAGCGTCTACGACGCTGTACCAACATTAAACCAGCATTGTGTTTGGTGGGTAGATGATGTTGCAGCACCTTGTACATTATAAGGTCGCGGGCTTTGGTGCAGTTGTTTGCACTAATACCTCTCGGTCACGGTGGGGAGCCTCCGTGACCGAGTGGTAGCGTGCTCGGCCTAAGACCACCAGGGGTCAAATTTCGAATTCTGTGTCTGGAGGTCAGTGTCATCTCATTCATCTCGTGAACCATCCTGAGAAGTTCTCCTGGCGCAGTTTAGCCTATATGTGCACAAAGGTGGCCTAAAGCCCCATTCATTTATTCATTCATTCATTCATCCATTCATTCATTCATTCATTTATTCATTCATTCATTCATTCATTCATTCGCTAATTCATTTATTCATATCATAAGTATCCTTGTGCATCGACGTCAATTTCGCACATTATTATTCGATTAAATCACTGTTATAGGGAATAAGATGACTGTTAAAATATAAATATTTGTGAATGTTTGGTCGCGAATTAAAGCAAATAGTAACGAGTAATGTTCAACCACTTGAGGTTGTGTCTCGCTATCGCTATCCACAACATCAAGTAATTAAAAATTTTAATAAATCAATTTAGCAGGATAAGGGTTACTTTTAGTGACATTTATTGGGTCTGAAAGGTATAATTATATCTATATATATAAGGCTCTAGCCTGACAAGGGTTAATCGTTAAACATAATTTGTTTTGTAATATCTCTCTTGATTATGACTTAATTAACCTCCCGTCACCAGTGCACCGACCATCACCTGGATTGGGCTTAATTAATGAGTGCATGTGACCATTTGACTGCTGCAGACGTGTCACGTTTATATGCATTCGAACTGCGGCTAACAAGAAAAAATATGTTGCATTTCATTCATATTTTAGAGGTTTATATTTTACCATGGGGAATGATACATTCACTTAAATTCAATGCCAGCTACAAATAAATTAAAGAGCGCCTGACTGCCACGCCACCCAAGCGCGCTTCCCGGGCTCGAACCCCGCTGATCCTAATTGGATTTTTCAGAGAAATATCCCTGTTTCTACCATTATACTGTAACCAGGCAATCACGTTGATAGCGGCCTCGTAGAGTTAAGGTTGAAACCAGTGTGCCGACCATAATTTCGCACAGGGCAACGCGCTGCGCGCTCCTTCAAAACGAGAAATGTAGCCTCCAAAGGGTTAGTGGTGAGGCTGACCTTATACATTAAACCAACATTGATTCAACGATTCGTGGCTGCTGGGCTGGGCAAATGCTAGGAATGAAATGACTGCTTAAACATCAAGATCTGGGAATATTTTGTCAAAAATGAAAACAAATATGAGTAAATTTCAACCACTTGAGGTTGTGTCTCGCTATCGCGATCCACAACCACAAGTGGTTAAAAATTTAAGCAAATCAACTTAGCAGGATAAGGGTCATATAAGACTATAAAGACCAAGACGTACATGGTCCCTCCTGACATGGCTGAAGGTCCACCACACGCAAAATATATTATATAACATAGATTTATAGAGTAATGTCAAGACCGCAGTGTCTAGTTTCGAGCACTCTGAATATCGCTGACCTGTAATGACCAGTGGGCATACTGACTGGCTGCTGATCACATCAAGGAATATAGAAAGGGATTTCTATATTCCTTGGTCACATAGATAAATGTCAATAATCATTTATTTTTATGATAACATAACGCCCCATTGGATATGAAAGGGTGTATCTGCCATTTCACAAAGTGGCAGATACACCCTTTCATATCCAATCAGTGTCCATAACCATTTATTTCAGTGCTAATCACGCACGAAATAAAAAATAATATGTTTTGTAATATCTGTCTTCGTTATGACTTAATTAACCCTTTATTCGCTGAAATATTTTTCTATAAAAAAAAAAATGTTTTTTTTTGTAATATGAAAGCATCATACGTGTCTTTGTTAGCTCTTTCCGCTTCATTTAAATACATTCTTTAAACGTCATAATCTGACGTCAATAGACTTCAGATTATGACTTCTAAAGTCGGTCCCGCACTGAGCGGGTCAACCACCCGTCACGAGGGATTTGACCATCACCTGGGTATAGGTTTAATTATTGAGCCGTTTTAGCCTTTTCTTTTTTCTAAAACAAGACAATTTACGAGAAATGACCATTAACCCCTTCCCTGCCGTGACCGTATATACACGGGTTGAAGCTAGTTTCAAATTAAATAAAATGCCAATGAAATTGATAAAATAGTTTGTGATAAATGCTCAGTTAATGAAATAATCTAATTTGGGATATGTCTATCTTTCATATAAAGATATATTTTTCGTCATTTGAAGCTGGAAATCGCGTTAACTAGCAATTCAGCTTCAAAAAAATAAATGATACAACATAAACAATTTAGCAGGACAGGGTTAAATTTGATAGATTATAACCCTTTTAGCACGGGGACCGACGTATAAAGTCGATCCTCGCACTGAAAGAGTAAAATATTTATAATGACCATAATATAGTTCCATAACACAGGTATTCAAATAAAGCGGAAAGACCTGACTGAGACATTTCTGGTGATTTCAAATTAAAAAAACAACGTTGGTGTTTATAATATTTGATACAGGAATATATGTGCTTTAAGTGTTGCTCTAAGTGTTATTTCACTGGGTTGGTAACCAGCATTATGTGGGCGGTGGCTCTGATACAGTGGTTAACACTGCCGCCTGTCACGCTGATACTCGGGGTTCGCTCTCAATGTTGGTAATCAAGGAAATAAAATGTGTCTTCCACATTCATTAAAATAGTCAATATTGCCGTGATCGGCATGTATAAAATGCTCGAACTCAGACAGGCTACAGGGCTCGAATTATGAATGTTGGGTCTATACTGAGGGCTGTGTGATCTTCCTCACTATCCTCGGGGGGAGGGGGGGGGGGGCTGTAATCATGTCTCAGTTTAGCCTGAATCATCACAAAATTAGCCTAACGTAAGATTCATTCATTCAAAACATTTTGTAGCAACCATTATTTTGAGGCTCTGTCCTCCCTGTTCCATTACCTAAAATCATTTTTTGAACACTAGTATCTTTATTTCTACTTTAATGTCATTTAGTTTTTTATTGTTTTATTATTATTATTTTATTATTAATTTTATTTATACATATTTCACATTTCTACTTTTATGATATTTCATTTTTTTAGGTTTAGTTCTGACACTATTTAATTCTTACAGCGCGGGGATCGACTTTAGACGTCAGAAACTGACGCCTGTAGACGTCAAATTCTGACGTCTAAAGTCGATATATGAATATAAGTAATAACCGTAGACCCATAACATAGGTGATCAAATATATGGGAAAGAGCTAACTTATAAGACAAATATGATGCTTTCAAATTGAAAAAAACCCTTTGGTCTCCATGGTTGATACAAGCATATTTCCGCGTTCTAAGGGGTAAATAGTAACACCATACATAGAGTTAATAAAGACAGGTACCTGGATGTGCCTTGTTAAACGACGCGTCACAAATGAAACAAATGACTAAAGCTAGGCTGGAAATATACAACTATAAAAGCGCGCGGTAGGCGGTTCTCAAAGTAAAAAAACAAGACTTTGAAACGATAAAAAGGGTAGTTTTCACGAAAAGGCGGAAATGAAAACTTTTTTGAAAAAAAGGGTATAACAAAATATATCTTTGTGAAAACATCAGTCAGTAAAATCACGCATGCAGAGAGCGAGAGAGATCATAACGGGGATTTGATGTACTGAATGACCTTGATCAACATGCCACTGGAAACAGTTGTGTTGTGTCTTATCATGAGGACGGCCATTGTGCTCATAGAAACCATTTAAAAAATGAGATAGTCTATTTTAGGATCTTTTTGAGTGCTGAATTGTGGTGTGTTCCTTTAAGCTGCTTATTTCGCAGTTTGGTCCTTAATCAAAATCTAAGGTTTTAACGCCTTTTCAGCTTCAAAAAACATTAAAAATACAGAATTTAAACATGCGATCTGTGGTAAATATGTATATTTGGTGTATACTACTGAATTGTATATGTTTTTATATATTGTGTTGATATGGCAAATAAATGATATATTATGATATGTTATGTTCACGGGGGATCTCATACAGTGACAAC
This sequence comes from Flabesymbios commensalis, assembly GCA_964017125.1. NCBI lineage: Eukaryota > Metazoa > Annelida > Polychaeta > Terebellida > Flabelligeridae > Flabesymbios > Flabesymbios commensalis. The sequence continues at coordinate 21,651,043 of OZ024902.1, read as the reverse complement.
CCAGCAAGGACGATTCTGTTAGGACATCGAGCTGATATTCTATTTGGAAATCAAGTTTATATATATATTTTGAAATCGAGTTTATTTTCTGTTTGGAAATTGGGTTTATATTCTGTTTGGAAATCAGGTGTATATTATTTTTGAAAATCGTGTTAATATTCTTTTTGGAAATCGAGTCTATATTCTTTTTGGAAATCGAGTTTATATTAAAGGGACTGGCTCAGGCTAAAATCATAAAAAATTGGTGAATTTATTTTGGCAAAATAATATGCCCATATGATGTAAACATGTCCGTAGACTAGAACTGCGATTTTTTTATTTTATTTTGTGTGATGCGCATTTACCAGTTAGACTAGATATAGAGACGAAGTTCCCGTATTTTTTATTTTTGACATGGTTGACCAAAGTAAGAAATCAGGAATTTCGTCTCTATAATCTAGCCTAACTGGTTTATGCGCAGCACAAAAAATAAAATAATTTTTTTGGCAGTTCTAGTCCATCGACATTTTTACATCACATGGTCAAATTAATAAGCCAAAATAAAATTACAGATTTTTTTATGATTTTAGCCTAAGACAGTCCCTTTGAGTTTGGAAATCAAACTATTTACCTAGAAAAATCTCGGGTTGATATGAATCATAATGATAAAAATGCTGATGATGTGTCATCCCAGGGAGGTGTATTCTCTACACCTCTCTGGTAATCCTAATGATTCTCAGCTCCTGTTTTACATATTGATATAAGGTGGGTGCTGGCTTACTCTAGTTTTCTTACACTCGGTGAGCCCCCTCTGGTCTTGACCAGGCTAGTTGTAGTGCAGCCCCCTTGGTCAGGGCGTTCAGTGGAGGTTACAGAGTCCACATAAGGATCGAGTGACATAGGTCTGAACTTAATTACTTTACTACGTGTCATCAAACTGACCGTATAAGTACCACGGTGAAAATAATAACATCTTATACGATTATCATCAAATATGTCCAGAAATCCTATATTTGAAATCGCGATCTTCATTCTGGTACCATATGGAATTTGTATTATCCACACCAGATTTGTGGTTCGCAAGACTGAGCCATATATATGGCGTGGATGAAACAGTAATCTGTAATTATAACATTTTGACATTTAGAAACCAAACGTGACTGATTTGACACCCACCAGAACAAAGGAATACACATTTGGTACACATGTAATTAATTCCAAAAAAACATTCATTATTTTTAATATTAAATCCGGCCACTTGCAATGACTTCTATTGTAAAAACACAAGAGAAAAATCATGCGTCTTGTTAATGAAATATTATAGAGGTCTTTTTGTGAACAGTTGTGAGTTGTTTACTATCTGGTGATCACTGATATTCTTCGGCCTTGCCTTGAAAACGGTCTACTTTAATAAATTAATTGAATATTGATATTTTTTTATGTACTTATCAATTTCACTGATAATCCGGGCCAACATTCACAAAAGGACTGATCTTATGATTGGTCGAGATGATCATCTTGACCAATCGCATGGCTTGACTCTAGGTCAGCCACTTAGGGTATATAACCTCTGGTGTGTGCTATTTTTGACGAGGTAAATCAGATCGTATTAGATCAACCATTGAGCAACGAGGCATGGAATGAGTACCGTCCTCTAGCAATTACTGCAACAGTCGACATTTCTAATGTCGCGCTGTATTAAGCCAGTAGCAGGGTAGATTTAACCAACCATGCACACAGCTTAATGAAAAAAATTGAAATTAATTATTTTTTCAACAGACGGGCCACTAGCCCTTTCATTTCAAGAGATTCTTAGACATTCATAATCATATGGAAGTCTAATTAAGCTGCAAAATTCTTTTCAACTGCTTTTCATATTCAGAGAATGAATATATAGTTCGAGATGGAGATCAGAGATACGAGGATAGCAAATGGCTTATTTCAACACCTCTTTCTTTAAACGACCCTTGGAATCTCAAGGTCATCAAATTCAATTTCAGCTTTCCAGGTTCCAGTCCTCCTTTCCACCCAGACATTTTGTATACAGAAGAAATTGGTAGGCTAAAAAGGACTCACTAACAAGAGATCCTAATGCCATTATCTCACTCTCAGCACCCTTCGGGTACTAGGGTTCCACACACCACATTTTTGACGAGGTATAAGTGTGTGGCAGCGCCCTACCACAAGCACGAGACGTTCCCCCTGTGTTGATTTTTTTCAGGTAAAATATATTTATACAGGGTGTATACATATATTAGCAGATATGCTATTTTTTAAAATAATGTGCCCTGTCATACATTCAATAATACAATACATTTCTAGAAGATCTGATATTGTAAATGGTATATAATTATGTTGATTCAGTGTGAATCAACATTGGGTGAACGTCTAGTGTTTTCTGTATTATCAAAGAGGGTGTTTTAGATGATATATAATGTGCCTGACCTGTTGTGTTGGGTAATGTAGGTAGATCCACAGCTGACATTACCCATGTGTAGGTACTGGTGAGGGCTCCAGCCTCATCACCCACCTCACTAACCTCACTGGCCACCTCGACCCCACCTACAGACAAAATACATTGGTATTCGTTAGGTAAACTTACAGGGAAGACATGGACGTACAACCTCAACTCATCTAGAACAGTGTTATTGAATCAAACAATACAAAGTAACAAACATAGAATTAACAACTGAAATTCACCAGAGGCAGACCAAGGTCAAAGTCAGTTAAATTCTTTGAAAGCCGGAACTACAGCACCATAGAAAGCTATGAGATAAACCTGGACAATATATTTAATAAACAAATAATAAGGAAACAGAACATGCATCGCGACGTTAAGCCATATATAACAAAGTCGGAATGTGCCAAGAAAATATATCATTATAATATTCGATAACATTTTGACTACTAACGTTGTGTGACTAGTAATCACGTTTGATGTATATTTTAAATTCTGTTTTCTAATCAATCAGCAAGAAACAATATAGTAAGTTCGTAATATCAATACAGAGTCTGTAATCATTGTCATTCTGTGCTCAGAATTCCACTTACGCAGCCGATGGATTGTGAAATCATTGCGCAATCTATGGGTTAAATGAAGACACCCCTGTTTAATTACTCCCTTATATGTATCAGCTGATAATGACACATATCTATCTCATTGGAAGAATATAGTGCAGTGTATAATAACTCACAGTACTGCTTTGCAAAGGCAAAATGCAGTATCTGCTTACTTGTGAGGTAAGCCGATACTGCCTTTTTGGCTTTGCACGGCACAATATCTATGGGCGGATTTGCCGTTTTGATTATGGTAACCCTCACATTGTTGAACCAAGAACAGTATTCTACCTCCGACCAATGATATAGTGGTTCAGCCTGTCACATGACGACATCAGCAAAGCAAAGCCGTCATTCAGTTGTTGTTATTTATATTAGAGGGTAGAATACCATACATTTTTTTAAATCATCGATATCGGTGTATACTGGTCAACATCATAGAAAAAACGCTTTTTCTACTCTCTGCAACGCAGGCGCTGAAGCATGTGATCGCGTCTGACTTGGAACAACAACAAAATTATGCAACCAACGATAATTTCATTTGATGGAACATTCACACAGATGTATATATATTTTAATTTGCACATTAAAAAAACTGAGCTTTTCTTTTTTGAATCAGCTTTTCCGATTTCAAATATGATGTGCCTCTTTATAGCTGCCGGTTTGGTATATACGGAGTGAATGGGCTCCACGTAAACACAAAGCGTTAAACCAAAGTCGACGTAATGCTGGTCCAGCGTCGTGGACAATGGTCCAGCATTACGCCGACATTGGCTTGCTGTGTGGTCGCTGTGTTACACTTCACAAACACAGGCTGTCAAGTTGAAATATAGTTAGTCAAAGCTATAACGTCCGTCAAGTACAGGGTAGAAGTTAAAACAAATTGATTTCAGGATGGTATCCCGTTGGGAAATTGATAGACTGGGCCCCAAATATCTTAATCGTAGTTCTCCCACACCCGTTAGCCCCTGAATCACTCGATTCAGTTTAAAACGCTGGTTTAGAATTTAATAATTTCTTTACGTGAACTTTACTTTGAGTTTGCAAAAGTAGCATTTCGTTTGTTTCAATCGTTATGTAAAAATTGGTGAACTCGTTTCTAATTTGTTCATCTCCTTGGACAAAAATGCGTTTAAATTTGTATAATTTATCACATTTCAAAGCATTGACGGTTATCACAATAATGTTTAGAGCACAGATTTATATCTATTTCAAAACGTTTTTACACAAATCGGAAATAAGCTTAATGAATTTTAAAAATAAATATTTTGTTATGTATTCTACTCAAACATTTAACTTTCCACTAAGAAATTATCAGATGTTAGCCATGCAATTTAATAAATCTCGGATTTTTGTTTCCGACTGTGGCCCTAAAATGCTAATATGGGGGTAGACAGTCGGCCGGCCTCAGACAGAGTAGCAGTTAGAACACCTCCAATCACCACCTTGTCAAAGTCAAATACCAGTAATTAGTGAACACTCTAATTATTATAGGTTGCCTGTCATCGTACTCGACGGGTTGCCGCGCAACAGATCAAACCCCCATGTACGCAGCTGTGGCTACAGGGTCTTCATTTAACCCTTTAACCGCCAAATTATCCAATTTGAATTTTCACCCACTTGAAGTTGTGTCTCACTGACGCGATCCACAACTTCAAGTGAGTGAAAATTATTCAGATTTGCCAAAATGGGGGTCAACTCTTTTAAAATCTTGCTGGTTGATGTCACATGTTATCTTTAACATATTTAAAATGTAGTAGTTAATGTGCTAATAAAAAATTAAAACCCAAATATATGCGGCACCGGCGGTTAAAGGGTTAAAACGCTTACAAAGATCACGTTAAGTTGTTGCAAAGGTGGGTTAATGCTGGCCCACCGTCGTAGACGGTGGACCAACCATAACTCACCATCTGGTGAACGTGTCGAATATATGCACGATCTCCAACAGGAGTCAAACTAAATTAAATGTACTCGTAATAATTAGTAGTATGTTGGCAGATCCTCTCTAGATCCTTTGTCCTGTGTTCTTTGAATTTGTTTATGATTATTTATAAACTAAAATAGATAATTTCACACAAATATATACGTCGGTGGATGCTACTAACTTAACCTGAGAAAAAAAATTACAGTTAGATATATGTACAATTATTTTATTGACGACAGGAACTTCATATGGACGTATATGTCATTATATTGAATACCATGTTACATTTTGCTATGTAGTAACCCTTACAACGCTCAAATATTTTTATACAAACCATGAATAGCAAAAGGTTTTTTTCAATTTGTAATCATCATAAATGTCTTCGTTAGCTCTTTCAGCTTCTTCAAATACCTATGTTATATGGTTCCGCAACCATTCTATTTCTTTTAATTCTTTCAGCGCGGGGGCCATCTTTGTACGTCAGAATCTGAAGCCTGGCGCTGAAAGGGTCAACACGACGTAGAGACAAATATAAAAAATATGTGCTTTAGGGCCTATATTCAAATAAAGTAACAATATGTTGACGCGAATCCGTCTATAATTAAAAAATTAAAAATTAAAATACAGTTAGCATTCTATTTGTGCCATGGTTTTGTGTGTGTGATTTTATTCTGCTTCTGAGGAAGGGAATGCTATGTAGCAAATGATAATTTCACAGATAAATATGTAAATTATTGTTTAAATGTAAATTATTGTTTAAATATGGCTGAATGCCTGTAGATGGGTGTATGAATAAGTGACTGTCTAAATAAATTTTCAAACGAAACAGTGAAAACTATCATAAGATATATTTTTAATTTATCAATTAGTCCAACATACCATAC
>OZ024902.1:21637699-21640199 GCA_964017125.1 Flabesymbios commensalis | reverse complement strand
AGACTAGAATAGCGCGCAGCGGATCCTGAGTATGACAACACCGACTACATTAAAAAAACATATTATTCCGTGCTAGAAATGTATTATTTCACAGTATCTTTCTGTATAAAAATTGTCATGATGTAGTATTCAGACGGAATGTATAAACATGTATTTAACACTCTAGTACACAAAGGGTTAACCATTATCCTGCTGAGATATTTAGCTTTCTTTTTCATTTGAAGCTGGAGTTTCTAACGCAATTCTTAGCTACAAATACACTTTTTTATCGACTGTGACAATTAGATGTTTTGCAGTGTTAATTAATGTATACAATTTTAAATCTTGTATTATATCGTGTATTATACTTTACCAATATATTTTTGTACATATTATAATCATTGTACTATTGCATGAGTATAAAAAGGGCCCATTACAAATTAGTACGATGTACTAAATGGTCCACCCTCTATTAATAAAGTTTATTATTATTATTTATGATTATGAAAAATACAAATTTAAAGAAATAAAAGAAAATTATTTATTGACTTTGACAATTTTATGTTTTGCAGTGTAAAAAAAATATTACAATTTAAATCTGGTATTATATCTTGTATTTTATCCTGTATTATACTTTACCAAGAATTTTTGTACATATTTAAATCATTCTACTACTGCATGTCATTGTGTATGAAGAGTACTACGATGTACTAAATGATTTACCTTCTATAAATACAGTTTATTATTACTATGTCTATTATTATTATTATTTATGACCATGGAAAATAGATATTTATTAAATTCAATTATTTGATTAACTGAGCATCAGTACCACAAACTGTTAAATCACTTTCAGTGACATAAATTGTTTTGAAACTTGTCTATAACCGTGTAAGTACGGTCCTAGCAGACCAAAGGTTGAGGTCCTAGCAGACTAAGGGTTGAGTAGTGATAATGGTGTAATCCCTGGTTAAGTTGCCGCCCTGTCTGTCTTGTTACAGACTGTGACAATATGGCTGACCTAAGTCATATAACCCTCTCTATCCCATGGCTAACATGCAGTTACATTATTAAAAAAATCCCTTGGAAACGACAGAAATAAACAGATATGATTCCCATTTAGAGTCTTATAAGGGTTTTAAATTAAGAGTCCGTCCTTTCTAATTTCAACAATTTAATACCAGATTTTCAAAATGTTTTTTTTTTCATAGATGGCATTGACGCCTGCAGCGGGTAAGTTAGGGTTTCATTGATAATAGAAGAGGTAGGCGTTTTGTTTCCCTGCCAAGGTGGGTGAGAAACTTAGCGGTGTAGTTGTCATGGGAGGGGTCTGGTAGTCAAGGAGGGGGTGCAGTGTAGTCAGGAGGGAGAGCTGGTGTGACTTTGATGTCAGATACTGTGACAGATCGCAGGGTCACCTGGTGGTGGCTACAGGCAACATTAAGGCATCATCACTGTGTTATTATAAAATACGATACAATGAAACAATGTTGGTTTGATGTTGTGCTAGCGTCGTAGACTGTGCACCAACAATAAATCAACATTGCTTCGATACATATAGTGTTCACTGTGTTATCATGTCAACCCGGTCATTGGTAACCTAACATTTTAAAATAATAAAAAAACAGTTAAAACATTAAGAGAGTTTTGTTAGTAACAAAGACATACATACAACCATTTTAAAGGAGTAGCTATACCCAGAAAGCACCACGATAATTACAAAGTTAGAGGCAACCGGGGTACAACTAAAACCAGAAATATTCATAGAGTTGTCTATAGCTTTAAGGTGTTCATCTATGAATATTTTAAAATCGGATTTACACGAGACAAAATGAAGAATGATGGATTGAATATTAACTTAGCAGTGCATCGTTTCAGTTTTTAATTATATCAGACTTAAATAAATGGTTTTATAAATTTTATAATTTATAGTTTAACATAAGCCTACATATATCCACATCAATTAAAAGCTGTGTCACAGCTATATGTGATGTATTAAACGAACATATATTTTATCAAATTTATATTTCCACTCATATTGAAAGGGGGTCCATAGTACTATGCAAAGTGGAAAATCCACCTTTTCAATTAATTTTTATCTGTGAATATTTTTCCATGTCTATCCCTTCGCCAGAAATAAACAGTTGCTTAATGTTCGGGGAACGTGATTGTTTATTAGCTCTGGTGAATTTAAAAGCGAGCAGGATATGATTCGCCAGCCATTTATTAGCCATTCTCTGAAATATAGAAACTATTGTGAACACGCTATCTCACGAATCTAGCAAATAATATATATATAGTTCAAAGTCTCAATGCATTTTTTGGAGATAATACTTGTTCACGCAGGACATAGAGCCGCTGAGTATAATTTGCGAGATATTTCAAATGGAGAACATTTACAGGGATTTTCTATGTACCGTAGTGAAATATACAGAAACGTTATTTGAGAAAATAATAGATTCGTTTTAGCCTGCAGCAGCTGCTTCGCGATGTGCGTGTCCTTTTATTAAGCATATTACAG
>OZ024902.1:21575744-21637499 GCA_964017125.1 Flabesymbios commensalis | reverse complement strand
TCTGAGTTCAACTCAGAAACACTGACAGACAGTCTGTCGCTGTCTTCGTCTCTAACGAGGCACCATTCTCTCACTATGGCGGGTGGAATACCAGTAACTTTTTGTTTTTATTAAAAATGGCTTGTTTACACAACCTCGATAAAATTCTAGGCCAACGTTTAAAACATTAGACCAACAATTAAATTGCCGAGCGCTCACACGTGGGTAACCCCGCAATAATGTCTTCATGGGAAATACTACACACACGAACACATCGTCACCTTGGTATCAAAGGGTGTGCTACCTTGTACGTACAAGGTAGGACACCATTCTCTCACCAGGGCGGTTGGAATACCAGTAACTTTTTGTTTTTAATAAAAATGGCACGTTTACACAACCTCAATAAAATTCTAGGCCAACGTCTAAAACATTAGACCAACAATAAAATTGCCGAGCGCTCACACGTGGGTAAACCCGCAATAACGTCTTCATGGGAAATAATACACACACGAACACATCGTCACCTTGGTATCAAAGGGTGTGCTACCTTGTACGTACAAGGTAGGACACCATTCTCTCACCAGGGCGTTTGGAATACCAGTAACTTTTTGTTTTTAATAAAAAATGGCACGTTTACACAACCTCAATACAATTCTAGGCCAACGTCTAAAACATTAGACCAACAATAAAATTGCCGAGCGCTCACACGTGGGTAAACCCGCAATAACGTCTTCATGGGAAATAATACACACACGAACACATCGTCACCTTGGTATTAAAGGGTGTGCTAACTTGTACGTACAAGATGGCTGAGATGCTATCTTGTACGTACAAGGTAGTCGAATTGCTATCTTGTACGTACAAGGTAGTATCTTGTACGTACAAGATAGCAGAGTTGCTATCTTGTACGTACAAGATAGCCGAAATGCTATCTTGTACGTACAAGATACTATCTTGTACGTACAAGATAGCAGAATTGCTATTTTGTACGTACAAGGTAACCGAAATGCTATCTTGTACGTACAAGATAGTATCTTGTACGTACGAGGTAGCCAAAATGCTATCTTGTACGTACAAGGTAGTATCTTGTACGTACAAGATTGCAGTATTGCTATCTTGTACGTACAAGGTAGCCGAAATGCTATCTTGTACGTACAAGATAGTATCTTGTACGTACAAGATAGCAGAATTGCTATCTTGTACGTACAAGGTAACCGAAATGCTATCTTGTACGTACAAGATAGCAGAATTGCTATCTTGTACGTACAAGATAGCCGAAATGCTATCTTGTACGTACAAGATACTATCTTGTACGTACAAGATAGCAGAATTGCTATCTTGTACGTACAAGGTAGCCGAAATGCTATCTTGTACGTACAAGATAGTATCTTGTACGTACAAGATAGCAGAATTGCTAGCCGAAATGCTATCTTGTACGTACAAGATAGTATCTTGTACGTACAAGATAGCAGAATTGCTATCTTGTACGTACAAGGTAGCCGAAATCTTATCTTGTACGTACAAGGTAGTATCTTGTACGTACAAGATAGCAGAATTGCGATCTTGTACGTACAAGATAGCGGAATTGCTATCTTGTACGTACAAGATAGTATCTTGTACGTACAAGATAGTATCTTGTACGTACAAGATAATCATATTTTCTGTGGATTTTTTTTATTGCATGTCGTTTCCAGAGCTTCGTACTAATCATCAAATACATGTCTCATCCGATGACGAGCGAGTTAAAAATAATACACCGCAGTGCAATAAAACTAAGCCGGACTGCGTGCACAGGAAAGGAGATGCAAAATGAATTTCACATTCTGGCATTTTTTTCAGTAAAACTGCCTGAGGTTCTGAATTATGTATGAGTGCTTTGGTCCCCTGGTATTACTGAAGTTACAGACTGTCTGACTGACTGAATGACCCAGCGAGTGAGTGAGTGAGTGAGTGAGTGAGTGAGTGAGTGAGTGAGTGAGTGAGTGAGTGAGTGAGTGAGTGAGTGAGTGAGTGAGTGAGTGAGCGAGCGAGCGAGTGAGTGAGTGAGTGAGTGAGTGAGTGAGTGAGTGAGTGAGTGAGTGAGTGAGTGAGTGAGTGAGTGAGTGAGTGAGTGAGTGAGTGAGTGAGTGAGTGAGTGAGTGAGTGAGTGTTTTTTCAAAATAATTATTCATAATGCACACAATTCAGTAAATGAGAGACATTGAGCCATTATTGTTTATTGTTGGTACACCGTTCGCGACGCTGGCCCAACATTAAAACAACCTTGGGCAAACGGCTCTAGTTTACTGGGTATGGCAGTGCCGTAAGAGTATAGGGCCGTGCTGCGCTAAAAGTCAGTATTTGCCTACTTTATAAGTCAGCAGATACTGCATTTTTCACAGCAGTTTAGTCAGGACAGCAACCCGAGTCCAGACGGTCGTAATAGGTACTCATAATCCGATTAATTAATTTAATGCAAAGCATGATGAAGTGAATGTGTGACGAGGCCCGTCTAAAATTAGGTTACTCATTATTTTTTATTCAGTGAAGTAAAAAACAAAACAGGAGCGATGCCGTAATTGAATTGAGTACCAGTATTCTAATGAGATAAACGTAATGAAAGTAATAACATGAAATTAATCTAATTGATAGCATTAGATCATGAGCGAGTTGTCTCGTGTTGCTAGTTGATTGAATGGAATATATCAACAATTAAACATTACCTTTTTAACCACTGTCCAACTGAGCGCGTATATATATGCATATTCTCAATCTAGTTTTAAACAGAGTGAAATTCAACTGCCACTATTTTAGTAAACTCTTATAGTTAACCATTAAAGCGCTGAAATAAGATTATATAAATCAAGAGAACAAAGGGTTTGCTTCAATTTAAAATCATTATAAATGACTTCTAGTTACTGCTCTTTCTGTTTTATTTGAATACCATATGTTACATTGGTCTACGTCCATTATACATATTTCACTCTTTCAGTGAGGGGATCGACTTTAGACGTAAATTTTCTATGGACGTCAGGTAAAGCTGGACACGGCCATTATAAATATTTACATACGTCAGATTCTGACGTCTAAGTTCGATCACATGCTGTAAGGGTTAACCCTTACAGCACGGGGATCAACTTTAGTCGTCTGTAGACGTCAGATTCTGACGTCTAAAGTCGATTCCGGCACTGAAACATGTATGATGATTTCAAATTGAAAAAATCTTTTGGTGTCCATGGTTTTTAAAAACTTAATTTAGCGCTGTAAGGATTAAAGCTCCAAGCAATCACGATGATCACCAGTGGAATCGTTCTATACACGGATTCGCAGTAACTACTATTCCTATGCTGTGGTGAATGAATTTCGATGATTTTTTAATCAATTCTGAACTAATAATTGTCATGAAATTTCACAAGCACTATTTTTCTAGTGACGCAGCGACTACCCTGAACATATAATTGAGAAATATTGCATTGTTTAAAAGTTATTCTCTTTAACATGTAGTAAATGTCACTGTCTATAAACCCATTCTCTTCGTATCAGAATTCCCTTATCGCAACATGACTTGAAAATAACGTGTGTAAAATTGCATGAAATTCCTTGATTAATCAGCGAATTTGATTTAGCATGGTTAAAGTAAATCTTATCCGACTATAGTCGTTTTTCAACATACCAAGTAACGCTGTTAGAAATAAAAAAAAATGTCTGTAAATATTTAAATGAGTATATACTGAGCCCAGTTATATTTATTGGTTTTCAGTGACTGGTGATCAACTATTAAATTTGATGACTGTGCAATTTTTGCGCAAAAAACTTTCACTGCTAAAACATGTCCAATAAATGTAAAAAAATATAACAAGAATCTCCTTGATGCCACTACATCCGGTCTGTCTGTCTGTAGGCGGAAATTGCTGACTGAGCATGATCAGAAGAAACTTCCGGTCTTCTAGGCAACACAGAACGCGTGTGTCAACCCATTGCGAGATAACAAGCAGATAGCTCTGAAAACGTGCTGCACAGATCACAACTTCCGGAGAGTGATAATTATGTTTTGAACCTTTTCTGAACATAACAAGTGTTCTAGCTAAGCCCATCCTGCAGTCTTCAGGGGTATTCGTTTTCACTCAACAACTAAGTCTGCCTCAGTCAGGATGAACTAAGCATAAACTTTAAACAATTCCACTGAGAAATAAATATTTACTTTCTTCTTTGTTATTCTGATATCTACACACTATAACCTAAAACTGATACCGGGACTATGCCCTACTCTTATTTCGAATGACTTTAATGGTTCTTTATAGTGCCATATGCAGCACTCTACAATCCAAGCCTTTGAACAGTTTGTAGCACTGTATAAGCACAACCACGATGACAAATATCCGGCCCGACCGGGATTCGTACCTCCATGTTACAAGCCCGAGTCGATACGAATGAGCCTTCGGGACCGGCCACTACGCTACCGAGGGAGGAGGTGCATGATTTCTCACCTGGTATATCCAAGGAATCGCAATGTGAGGCGGTACCTCTTTGAAATGGTAGATTTCCATCTGGTACAGCAATGTGACGCGGTACCCCCTACAACACGACAGGTTTCCCTCTGTACCGCAATGTGAGGCGATACGCTTGTTAAATGGTAGATTTCCCTCTGGTACGCAATGTCACCCGGTACCTCTGTGAAATAGTAGGTTTCCCCTGGTACCGCAATGTGACGCGGTACACATGTGAAATGGTAGATTTCCCTATGGTAACGCAATGTGAGGCGGTACCTCTGTGCAAATGGTAGATTTCCCTCTGGTGCAGCAATGTGAGGCGGTACCTCTGTGAAATAGTAGATTTCCCTCTGGTACCGCAATGTGACGCAGTACACCTGTGAAATGGTAGATTTCCCTCTGCTACCGCAATTTGAGGCGGTACCTCTGTGAAATGATAGATTTCCCTCTGGTACCGCAATGTGGTCGGTACCTCTGTGAAATGGTAGATTTCCCTCTGGTACAGCAATGTGAGGCGGTACCTCTGTGAAATAGTAGATTTCCCTCTGGTACCGCAATGTGACGCAGTACACCTGTGAAATGGTAGATTTCCCTCTGCTACCGCAATTTGAGGCGGTACCTCTGTGAAATGATAGATTTCCCTCTGGTACCGCAATGTGAGGCGGTACCTCTGTGAAATGGTAGATTTCCCTCTGGTACAGCAATGTGGGGCCGGTACCTCTGAAATATTAGATTTACCTCTGGTACCGCAATGTGAGGCGGTACCCCCTACACGACAGGTTCATCTCTGTACCGCAATTTGAGACGAGACGCTTGTGAAATGGTAGTTTCCCTCTGGTACCGCAATGTGACGCAGTACCTTTGTGAAATGGTAGTTTCCCTCTGGTACCGCAATGTGAGGCGGTACCTCTGTGAAATGGTAGATTTCCCTCTGGTACCGCAATGTCAGCCGGTACCTCTGTGAAATGGTAGATTTCCCTCTGGTACGCAATTTGAGGCGGTACCTCTGTGAAATGATAGATTTCCCTCTGGTACCGCAATGTGGGGGGTACCTCTGTGAAATGGTAGATTTCCCTCTGGTACAGCAATTTGCGGCGGTACCTCTGTGAAATGATAGATTTCCCTCTGGTACCGCAATGTGAGGCGGTACCTCTGTGAAATGATAATTTCCCTCTGGTACCGCAATGTGAGGCGGTACCTCTGTGAAATGGTAGATATCCCTCTGGTACAGCAATTTGAGGCGGTACCTCTGTGAAATGATAGATTTCCCTCTGGTACCGCAATGTGAGGCGGTACCTCTGTGAAATGGTAGGTTTCCCTCTGGTACAGCAATGTGAGGTTGTACACCTATACAACACGGCACGCTTCCATCTGGTATCACAATGTGAGGCGATACCCTGGCGAAACGACAGGTTCCCCTCTGGCAATGTGAGGCGGCACCATGCGGAGCAACATGACAGGTTTCCCTAAGGCTGGTTCAAACTTCAACCAAGGAATCTAAATATTCCATACTTGAACCACGTTTCGGGTTTGCCAGAAAGACACTTGTCAACCAGTTCCGCAGATGCAACGCTATAATCTACTTTTGTATATACTAGATAACTTTTCGCTCACCTACATTCCAGGCCAAACGCCAAACGTGACCAGCCTGCGCAAAATTCATCAGCATGTCGACCAGTAAGTGTTTGCTGGGACCGTTGTAGAGAAACGTGGTAGGAGAAAATTTGTGGGTCCAATCAGGGGGAAGCAATAAGAATAATTAAGACTTAAATGCCTCCTGGCAACCATCTGAGTCAAGGCCTTAAAAATATGTGCAATATATGAAGTGATACATCAATGGCAAGGTGGTCTGCATAACCATGAGATACATAATAGAGATAATTACACACATACAGGTACACACATAATGTTCAGTGGCATAAGAGAATTAGATGGGAGATATAATACGTGACAAATTTGAGCAGGATACATGAAAACTTATCGCGCCCACAAGGTCAAATTAGATATGTAAAATGCGAAAAATCGCAATAAATCGGCCATTTTGAATTGGTTTTCACCCATTACTTTTTTTCACCCATTATTGAACTTGTCGGAGAATTGGTCATTTGTAGCATACATAACAAATTTGGAAAGGGTACATGAACAACTTTTCACGTTATCGTGCCCACAAGTAAATGTTAACGCCGACACCGATGCCGACGACATCGAACTTCAATTGCATTAGCCCACCTATTTCAATTAAAAAAAGGCGGGTTAAAAATAAAAATACTTAGTTCAAATTAATGTTGGGTCAACATTAACCTAAACGACAACATAATTATAGTGATATGGGTAGTACTTATACCCTATGAAGTACCATGCATGTGGATTAAGCTACATGATATCTTTGACTAAAAACACGTAAAATGGTAATTTTCCGCGAAAGTGAAATATTTATTCCAAGCCTTATTCCAATAAATTACATTAATCAGAGCTGTACTATGTGTAAGTGAAACATATCTGGTCTCCAGGGAAATGAAATGCTCAGCCAAAGATTGAATGTGATATTTGACCAGAGAATCCTGTAACTAAGCCATGGTCGTGGACGAGCTGATCCCTCAGTAGAAACTGTATAGTGAAATCCCGGCAAACAGCAGACGTTCACCCAATGTTGTTTTAATGTTGGTCCAACGTCGCAGACGTTGGACCAACATTAAAACAACATTGGGTGAACGTCGTGAGTTTGCCGAGATGGTTTAAAATTAAAAAGCTAACGTGGATAATTTATTTTTCACACTTAAAGCTGCGTCTTGCTACGGCGAGAATTACTTCAAATGATTAAAACGTACTCATATTTACTCAATTTAGAATCTAAATTTATTGTAATTAACCAAATATTTCACCCCAAACATCGTAGTTTCACGTGCTGATAAAAAATATTTTTTTAAATTGGCGTGTTGTTCGGCGCGTGTAGTGTTAACCTGCCGCAGCTGACGTGAGTTGTTTTTCTGGTTTGAGGCTTCTCGCTAAATCTCATTATGCAGTTGATTTTGACACCCTCATTAGCCTAAGCGTATTACACTTGTAAATTGGCCGTCATCGCCGGGCGATCGCCAGTAATTCTGATAATAGATTCAGAAGCTAGGTAAAGTGGATCAACACAAGCTGACTGTGTCTCCTTCAATATTCACAAACTTTATCAATGTTAGCTGAATATTGGACCAAGATATGATTGAATTGAATTACTTCTGCTCTTAACTCTTACAACGCTGAAAAAATTGTTGCATAAACCATGGAAATAGAGCGGTTTTTTCTAATTTGAAATCATAATAAATGTCTTAGTTAGCTCATTCCGCTTCATTTGAATACCTATGTTATGGGAGTACGGCCATTTTAAATATTTTAACCCTTTCAGTGCGGGGACCGTCTTTATACGTCAGAGTCTGACGTCTACGTCCATGCAATCACACGATCACCTGATCAGTGGAATCGTACTATATACGAATTCGCATTAACTGTGGTTCGCGGTGGAGACTCTCTGCTTGTAGTCTCGACCCGCGTGTTCTCGTACAAGTTACGATATATCGTAGACTTCGGATTGGTCGAGTCTCGACCAATCCGAAGTCTACGATATATCGTAACTTGTACGAGAATAGGAGTCCTATGGTGCAGACGACTACTTGACTGAAGAGTGCCACCTGGTGTCACATATGAGAGACAAGTATGTTCACTTCTTTCATGGCTATCATACGACATAACCTTAATTATACATATATAGATATGCGCAATGCTATTTAATTAGGCCTAACAATAACATTTGTTTCTTTAATATGATGCAATTTCTAGCTATACATGTATTTACATAACACATGCATTTTAAACTATTATATATTGCTTGAGCTACGATCAGTAACCCATTACTACTACTACTGGCTGTGCCTGCGAATGTCATCTTTAAGATTACACATCCATGTTTAGAGAAATGGACGAATTAGGAGTGTGTATTTTATCTTTAAATCACATAACTATTCATGAAATACACCAGCCATGTATTGTGTGTGGTGACTGCATTCACAAACAACGGTCTCTCATTATTAGTCACCTCATTTACATTCATATCATTCAGAGATCTGTAACTGTTTGACTGCTGAAGATATTGTGAGTCTCTTCACTTGTTTAACCCTTTGACACCTCACGATGCATTAATGCATCATTTTAATTCCCTGAAAGCGGACTTAATTCTCCTACAACTAGGGGTTTTAGAACTAAAATTTCCAGGAAACAGGTTTACCAATGCGTCGTAATTTTCTTTAATTTTTAAACCACATCAAATCATCTTCATCCACTACAAGTTGAGAATTGCGGCAGCAATTCGCAGCTTGTAGTGGATGAAAATGACAACGTAAATTTCAGCTTGAAAGGGTTAACTCTTACAAAACTGTATTAACCCTTTAAGCGCTAAGCACGGATATAGTCGTTCTTGATATGTTTGTTGACAGGTTAAATCACAGTTATTGGGAAATAAAGGTGTGTTCAAACAATAAGATTTGCAAATGGTCTCAAATCTGAGTAATTTTCACCTATACCTTAGATGTGGGTCGCGGTAGCGAGACATGACTTCAAGTGGGTGGAAATTTAAATATGATAACCTAAAATTAATTGACAGCTCTTCATTCATTTCAAGTAATTGCCAGCTTGAAATTAATAAAATTACACCATATTTTTGAACTGTACCACCATAATTACAACCGGTGTATATTTGAGATAAATTATGTTTCTTTCTTACGCTTTGGTCAATACTTTAAATGAACAGAAACCGCTCAAAAACGCCTAAAAGCATCGTACTCACTAATAGGGTTCAAGACGATAGTCAGTGATAGTAGCTGGTCGAAATCGGATGACATTCGTTACAAGAGTGAAAGTATTACTTTTTCTATTGAAACTGGAATAGAATAATCAATTACAATGTCAAGAAAGAAAGATCCTGATTAAGACAATTATCACCAAAGAAAAAAGAATAGACCTATTATAATATATTGTCTTAGTTACAGGACGTGCGTTATATAAAGGCGCATTATTTAGAGACTTGTGCCAAAAGACAGTATCTGCTCAATTACAAGTAAGCAGATATTGCCATTTGGCCTTGCAGAGCAGCATAGTATCTACATCTAGCCTGAATGACCTTTTTATAATAAACTAAACGACCCGTATACGCAAAGGTCTATACCACCGCCAATTCTTTTCACGGTGCCTCAGCCTAACCACGTGGCAAAATTGGTCAATCCCAGTTAAAATGGGGCTGAACTTTCTCAGCGTTCACATTAGCCTACACCCAGCAGGGTATGTGACAAGCGAAAATAAGGTCTTGCTGATCTTAAAATCAAAATAATCAATTAAGCTTTATAATTCTAAGGACTTTGATGAGATAATCACCCAGATTACGTAGCGTAATATCAAGTTTTTGTTACATTAACCCTTAGTACGGTAAATTAAATTGATTAATTGTTGTACCCACTTGAAGTTGTCTCTCGCTACCGCGATTTACAATTTCAAATGGCTGAAAATTACTCATATTTGTTTAATTTGAGACCAAACATTTGCAAATCTTGATTTTCAAGCACACATTTTTTCAATTTAACTGCAATTTAAACGGCTAATAAAATGGATTTAAAACGACTTAGCGGTGTGAGGCTACAGCCATTTACAATAATCAGGAGTACTTGCTTTTACTGTTATTTATAGACCCACCCTACAGAGGTGATCAGATCTATGGAATTCGAGCAAGTGAAATTTGCAAGAAGTGTTGTTCTCTTCAGTTGTGAGTTATTTTATATACTTATATACTGTACTGTAATGTCTGTCCAAAACATAATCAGCACGACGTTTAGGTACGCTACTGGTCACAGGTCAGCAAATGTTACAGACGAGGAAATGTCATCGCACTCTATGATCCATGCACCGGGTACTCACGACAATGTTTTTTCATCAGTACCAATAGCATTTAAACCTTCAACTCTCAGGGACCGACATTAGACGTCAGAATAATGTCGATCCCCGCACTGAAAGAGTAAAATATTTATGAAGACCGTAGACCCATAACATAGGTATTCAAATGAAGCGGAAAGAGCTAAGTAAGACATTTATGATGATTTTAAAGTGAAAAAATCATTTGATCTCTATGGTTTATACAAAAATATTTCAGCGTTGTAAGGGTTATGTCACCCACAACAGTCTGCAAAATATTATTCTAGGAAATGACAGTTTTATATAAATCACATCTACGCAGAAAACGTGTCCATGTGGTTGAGATCTGTGATCTTTAGATGTGAGTGGTGACTGTGATCTGGTCAATAGGATTAGGTAGAGCAGAGAGATAAGTATTGTGTAAGTACATGGACTTAAGGTTAGCTATTATAACACTCACTGTATACTTAATCACCATACACACACAGTACACGACCTCAATATTGGAATCAAATCAGACAATCTCAATTTGAATGACAGATTTCTGACAAATAGAAGTATCACTGACTAATTGTAAAACATTTGTCTAATAGGTATAATATACTCAAGAGCTGCGATTATTGTGACAGCTCCCTACAAATCGCAAATGCATTTTACATCGTTTTTAGTGATTTTTTTTACAGTGTAAGCAATTTTCTTTCTTGAATTTGCAAACACTACATATCTGCTTTTACAACTATTACATTTGTTTATATAGCATCTCCAAATGCCACTGATGCTCCAACAATTCGTGATAGAGTGGAATGAAAGTTATATTTATATTATTATTAAATTGTGCAGCAATGTGGGCGATTTACTGGAGTTAAATACTGTAATTAGCGAGTGTTCATACGTTATATTTACATACAGCATACTATTGCTTCACTGATACTTTAATTAAATTATAGTGAGTATTGTAATGTGTTCCGGACCAGCGAACACAAAACATTTGTATAACATATATACAATGTCGGCATAACGTCTTCGACGTTGGTCCAACATTGTATAGATGTTATACAAATGTTTTGTGTTTTCTGGGTTGTAGTTTTTGTTTGTTTTTCTATGACGCCCCCTCACGCCCCCCCCCCCTCATCTGTTTGATTACAGACCAGCCTGAGGTGATCACAGGATTGTTTTGCATACAATAGTCATTGCATAAGGAGTGCATTAGCATTTTGATTCGCTGTGGCCGGGGTGGAGTGTTTGCCTGGGGTACATCTCGGCTCCGGGGGCCGGTTCCTCAGTCCTGACCTTCCCCAGGATGTCCGGGTACGGGTGCGGGTGCGGCATCTCATCCGGCGAGGCGCGGGCGGACATCATTATGTATAAGATGGCGCAGACACATGCCGCACAATAACACCTCCTCATTTCTGGAGGCAGATCAACGAGTGTCTCCCCCCCCCAGCAGACACGAGGCGCTGGTCCAATGTTGGGCTAATGTTGGTCCAGCGTCGTAGACGATGGGCCAACGTCAGACCAACATTGGGCTAACGCCTCGTGTTTGCTGGGCCAGTGACTCCCCATCAGACACGTAACATTGACCCAATGTTGTTTTAATGTTGGGCCGACGTCGAAAGCCAAAAGGCAGTATCTGTCAACTTGAAAAGTAAGCAAATACTGCATTTTGGATTTGCACTGCAGAATAGAACCTCCTTGGATAAACCAATACTTCATTAAATTGTCACAAAGTTCTGTCTCACAAGCGATACCCACAATTTAAAGTGGGTGAAAATTACTCATATGTGTTTAAATAAGAAACCAAACATTCGCAAATCTTGATGTTTTAACAGTAATTTCATTCCCAATAACAGTAATTCAACATGCTAATAAACCATATTAAAAACGACCATACTCGAACCTAGCGATGTAAGGGTCAAAATACAAGAAAATGAGGTGACAA
The DNA here is from genome assembly GCA_964017125.1 of Flabesymbios commensalis. NCBI lineage: Eukaryota > Metazoa > Annelida > Polychaeta > Terebellida > Flabelligeridae > Flabesymbios > Flabesymbios commensalis. Next base: position 21,625,169 of record OZ024902.1, on the reverse strand, counting down.
AAATCCTTTAACTCTTCCTTTACCGATTTCGCATTTATGTGAAAACTACCTTCTTTTACCAAATTCGCATTTACGCTGAATCCACATTTGTGCATGCAATAATTGCAATGGATATATTTCATTATATGCATGTTTGAAAATCATCAACCAGAATGGTCAGTGACATGGACGCAATGTACTCTTGAATTTTTAATTTGTGCGCATGCGCATAGCAGTAACCAGTACTGTGCACAGTGGTGTTTCTTAAAAAGAAGTCGGTTTGTGGGGGTAGTTTTACCAGGGGGAAGTAGGTAAAGGTAGAGTTAACTCTTCCTTTACCGACTGGGCACAATACAGGCTATAGCTATGCGCATGCGCACATCGCACAAATTAAAAAAGCAAGAGAACATTGCGCCCATGTCACTGACCATTCTAGTTGGTGATTTTCAAACATGCATAATATCCATTGCAATTAATACCTGTAGGCCTACACATGTGGATTTCACATAAATGCGAATTTGGTAGAGAAAGGTAGTTTTCGCATAAATGCGAAATTGGTAAAGGAAGAGTTCAGCGCTAAGCAGTAAGCACAACTATAGACTATTTCAAACCGTTTTAGCAGCCTATTAAATCACTGCTATTGGGAGTGAAAGGTGTGTTTAAACAACAACATTTGCAAAAGTTTGGTCTCAAATCTAACTAATATGAGTAATTGTCAGCCACTAAAGGCTGTTAATTGATAAATGAATAAATAAATAAATTTACAAAAATTACAGAAAAAACTATATCTAGTGTCTGAGATGATATATTTTAATCCTTCACATTACATGTACATCATAATAAATGAGTCATTGAGTTGAGAGCGGATGATACATGGCTATATTCGGAGAGAAAAAATAAATGTACTTGATGTATTATGATGGCAAAGACTCGCTGCTTGGCCCAATTTATCAAACAATAATGTAACTTTTAATTGTATGTGCAATCAAGAAAGGGAACAAAGGTCAGGTGATAATAGAATATATGTTGATGAATCACTAACACAAACAGCGACAATAACAAACAGAAGGCCTACTATTACTGTCATGCAAAAGGCAGTAACGGCTTACTCTTCAATTAACGCAATCACTACTATGTGGCTTTGCAGAGCAGGTTACAATATACTACTTATTTATAAATTACTTTCAGCATGTTACTGTGGTATACAATAACATAATTATAACCAAGAACTTTATATGAAGTTCTTGATAAAACATACAATGACATACGTAGCTGTTCTGTATGCCACAGTAAAACATCAAAATGTTTTCCCTAATTTCACTATAAAGTACATAATACCACTGGAATAGCTAACGTAAATTCCAGCTTCAAACGACGAAAAAGTTGAAATATATGTCTATCATAATAAAAAATACATGTGAAAAACAGGCATCTCCAAAAGTAATCATCAGGTTATCATTGCATGAACTGTTTTAGAGCTCTGAGCTATTGAATTGAATTTTTTAATATTTCAAATTTATTTGAATATATGCAATATTTTTTATATGAATATCACAGACGATGGCATATTTCACTTTAAATAACGTTCAAGAGAAGGGGATGTGGCGCTTCGGTAAAGCTCCTGACTGCCTCGCCAGTCATGCATGCGTCCCTCGTGTTTTTTTTAGAGACATATTATTGTTCCTCCCTCTCAATGTGATCACGTTAATGGCGGCTTCTTCGAGTTCCCCCTTTCGAGCATGAATTTGCCATTGTCTTCTTCATCCACTACAACCCGCGAATTGCTGTCGAAATTCTCGACTTGTAGTGGATGAGGATGACTTGAAATACATGGGAAATGATAAAAAAATATTGTTATAATCAAATAAGTTCCATGAAAATTTTCGTTTCAAACCCCTAGGGTTTAGGAAATGAATCATGCTTTGATGTATCGTGAGGGCTTAAAGTGTCAAGGTTGAAACTATTGTATCGACGTTGATTTGGGGCAGGTCCACGCGCTGCGCGCTCCCTCACAAATACGGCTCATGTAAGTGTTAAAAAAAGATAAAAAGACAATTACAGTTTAAAAACTGCTGTGTGGGTTACCCATCAAACACGAGACGTTGAGCCAATGGTTCAATGTTGGTCCGCCGTCTGCGAAGCTGGCCCACCATTAAACCAGCATTGACTCAACGTCTTGTGTTTGCTTGGTAAGATCTACAAAAAACTATTTTAGTGACTTACCGGTGGGAGCGCCATTAGTGTTGCTATGGTTACGGGGGTTGATATGTACAGAGTTGAGGGGAGCAGTAGGTGCGGGGGAGTCTAGGCTCCCCTCTAGTCCGCTCTGGTTGCTCCCCGGACTGGCCGATAACGACTGAATATCCGATCTGAAAATACAAAATCACGTCGGAATAAACACAACTGATATTTATGTCATAGTATCATTAACCCTTTAACCACTGGTGCCAATTATATTCGGGTTTTCATTTTTTTCAGCATATCCAAGTGCCACTTTTTAACCATGTTATTGATAATAAGTGACATCAATCGGCAAGATTTGAAAATTTGTAACTTCCATTTTGCCAAATATGAATAATTTTCACTCACTTGAAGTTGTGGATCGCGTCAGCGAGACACAACCTCAAGTGGGTGAAAATTCCTCTTAAATAATTCGGAGGTTAAATGGGTTACACATTACTCATCTCAACTCCCAATTTATAAATGTATATAAACAAACAAATGACAATATTGTCAGCTCAGATATGTAAATTAATCGTAATTTTATATAGGGATGTATATGTTAAAAGCATGACAATTATTATAGCTTACATATTTGTATTATAAAAGTATTCTACTTGTATTTATGTTATAGGTTTCTACTCTTTCCAGTGTGTGTTTTTTTGCTACTATTTATAATAATATGTAGTTATTTTATCTCTGGTTTTGGCGTGAGAAACACATATTATTATGTATATTATTTTTTATACTTTTATGCTTATACTTTTTGTACATATGAGAATATAAATATAGTTGATATAAGCTTTGAGTACCGAGTTTTGAACAGTGTTGAATAATTTAACTCATTCAAATATATTTAATCCTTATCACTTTCTCATACTCAGCCACATCGCAAGAGTTTATACTCATGTCAACCAAGCATACACGCTTGCAAAATATTACATACATATATTAAAATATATATAACAAGACGTTGAAATAATTTGGTTTTAAAGTTGGGCCAACGTCGCAGACGTTGCCCCAACTTTAAAACTATACTATTTCAGGATACCGTTTTTGATGTACAAACCATCATGTGCGATTCCATGTCATTTCTGTGCAGATAACAAAGTGCTATAGCTACTGAAACAAGGCGCTGATCAAGAAACAAATCATTCTCCTTTCTAAGAAAGAAAGCAGACCGATTTCCCTTGTGATAACTTAAACCGATTGATGTACGATATTGCAGAAAATGTATAAATGACTTGGGGGATGGATTTCCTTTCCTCAGTACTGTATTCACTTAGAGCAAAATACTTCCCTCCCTCTGTTAACCAGAATTTACATGAAAGTCATTTTTTGCTAATTTTTAGAATCACCCTGCGAACACGACATTGGGCCAGCGTTGTTTTATCGTTGGCCCACTGTCTACGATGCTGGCCCAAAATTAAATACTTGTGTACATTTGTGTACATTCTGACTGTGTGTTCGTGTGTGTACGCAGATTGAAGAGCATTGTACACATTACTGAGTATATCTACACACACTAGTGTGGCATACATGTGTGACCACCACTTTACAACTGTCAAACTTTATGTACACTTCCTTTAACCCTTTTGGCTTCCAGCTGTTTACTATTTGTTTTATTGACCTTGAGATGTGAATTGTTTTCGCAATTCCCATCTCAAAATAAATAAAAATGTGATGATTTTCATAAAAAAGCTAAGTATATATATTGCTAACCCTACTACTGTACATATTGTATATACATTATAGATCTGGTAATATTCGCGAGGTTTAAATTTGACTGAATTTTGCGTGGAGAACAAATTCGGGAATTTAAGAATCTCGCGAAAAATATTATTATGAGCGCTACATATCATCGAAATCGATAATTCACGAATTCTAGACTTCGTAAAAAGCCCCAAAATCACAAGTTCGCGAAAATCTAAACACGCGAAAATTGTCAAATCTACAGTATATATAATATATATTATATTACTATGATAAATAAGTCAGCAATGACCTGAAATTGTGTCAATAAAACATTTATCTAAGACATCAAATAAAAAGTCAGAACGTCTTTATTGTGAAGGATTATGCCATTTTCAGCAAATTAATGTTATATAAAATATGCCACGTTAAAGGCGACGTGGGAGGATTAACCCTTACAACGCGGAAATATGTTTGTATAAACCATGGAGACCAAAGGTTTTTTTCAATTTGAAATCGTCATAAATGTCTTATAGTTAGCTCTTTCGGTTTCATTTGAATACCTATGCTATGGGTCTACGGTCATTATGAATATCTTAATTCTGTCAGTGCGGGGAACGTCTTCATACGGCAAAATCTGACGTCTACAGATGTCAGATTCTGACGTATAAAGACGGTCCCCGCACTGAAAGGGTTAAGAGGTTTACTATGTAGATTAGTGAGACCAGAAGCCACTGAGCGTCGCTTATGTCTCTTTAGAATCAGACAGATGTAACTGTTACTTCACCAAGATACGCTCATTCAGTCATAGTGAGCGAGCTGACCTACATACATATCTATATATCTGTTCCCGCATTGGTTGTCCTCATAATTTTATGTTATTGCAAATTTCATTGTACATATTTCATGTTAGTGCAGTTTGTATTACATAATTATATCATTACACATTGAATTGCACATATTGCATGTTATTGCACATTGTATTGCACATATTCCATGCTATTACAAATTGTATTGCAATATTCCATGCTTTTACCCATTGTATTGCACATATTTTAATGTTAGTGCACATTATATTACACAAATTCCATGTTATTACACATTGTATTGCACATATTCCATGCTAGTCCACATTCTATGGATATGGTATTCAACATATTCCATGTTACTGCACATTGCATTGCACATATTTAATGTTTATGTACATATCTACACTTTTCTGACGGGATAACCTAGAAATCTGGTGAAACATATAAGCTTATGCATTATTACAAAAGAAGTATAGTGTAAATAGGCTTTATATGTAAACATTATATATTTTGAAGTGTGTACTCATATATATAATATACAATTGATTCCTCTCCAATTATAATTATCGTTATCATGTAGTTGTTCCCTTTCTATATTGAATCGTTTAATATGCAGCATCACTTCCTGAGACAAATGTTATCCATAAGGCATGAATCATCTGTGATAATTTAATCTTTGATGTGCTAAGCGCGGGAAATCTGGCCGCTATTACCAGCATCTGGGGAGTCATTGGCGACAATGACGTCATCTCTGTCACCATGGAGACAGTGTACCCCGGGCTGACAGGGCGGTCGCCTGGGGGCAGCACCCGTCAGGGGGTGTCTATCAGATGGGCCGTTTAACACGTTATCCTCGGCCCCTTACACCTAGTTATGGGGCTAGTTCTGGCACCCCTTTCACCTGGCTAACACCTTAACAGTGACAGCGCCTTATTTCTCCTAGAATCCAGCTATTCCCGGTCATTTTTATTCACCTTTAGATGCGAATTGCTGCCGCAATTCTCATCTCAAGATAAATAAAAATTAGATGTTTATATAATAAACAAATATAAAATCACAAATTAAAACTCACAAATTCCCTATTGCGATGTAATATATCATTTTTAATGCGATAAATCCTATTCAAAATATGCCATGAGGGACATAAATGAGAAGAGGAGGCTTAAAGGGTTAAACTGTGTGATGACGAAACATACGGCGACCCCTTAGCTCCAAGATTCATCACAGCAGGTACAGGGGAAATGTACCACCTAATCAAATTGAAACCATGTAGAGATGAGGTAGATTTAAATTCTGAAAAAAAGAGCTAATTTATAATGGACGACTATATAACAAATATGCATGAGCAGTTTTCACCCACTTGGAAGTTGTGGGTCGCGGTGACGCTTTAATGTTTAAGCTGCAGCTCATTTTAGTACATTTCATATTAATTGTAAATTGGAAACAGGTAGGTAACGTTTTTCCCATGAATGGATTTTTCAACTATGTAGTAGCATGAGAGGACATTTCATTCTTCTGCCCCGAAAATTATCATAAAACAAATTTGAATAGACAAGAAATGTATAAATACAATGAGATACACCGCCTAATACGTTTATACGAGTGATAATAAACAGTCTTGAAGGACAGATGACTATTTTCCTAAATGTGCAGAAAAACATACACAACAAAAACAAAACATTTGTGTAACATTTGTACAACGTCTTCGACGTTGGTCCAACATTGTGCAAATGTCATACGAATGTTTTGTGTTTGCTGATCTCTAGCTGTACACGCAGGATAAGTTATGGTGACACTATTATAAATGACATTCACTAATGAGCGAAGTTTTAACAGATTTATTTTCTTGTTTCTATGCACAGCGCACTTTGACGATTTTTTTCTTTTCCAGGAATGCAGCAATCTATTGTTTCATCCTATGACGTCGACATGACTATTAATTTGTAACTACGCGCAACGTGTAATTATTTATCTTCTGGTGTGCCATAGGTGTGCCCCTAAAAAAAGAGCGTACATTTGTTTATTTCTCGTTATATATCTGATAATCCATTTACTACTATTATCATTTATGATGTATCAGAATGCTCGAATATAGCTGTATGCATTTGTAATTCCTGTTCCCTTTGTAGTGATATATACCATGCTGCGAAAGAAAATGCTAATTCTACATGTGCCACAGTTTACAGTTTTATCTATTTGAGGAGGTAAATGGTTAATATATATAGCGTGGATGACCTAGACAGTCATAATTCACAGAGCTCGCCGTGATGGCCGCGCGGGAGACGACATGCTACTCGGCAAACACAAGACATTTAACATGTTGGGTCACTGTGGGGCCGACGTCATAGACGGCGGGCCAACATTGAACCAACATTGGTTCAATGTGTCGTGTTTTCTGGAAATGGTAGTAGGATTCGAAAATGTCACTGGAATTGATAAAATAGTTTGCGGAGAGACTCAGTTAATTTTTTTTCAATTTGAGAGGTGTCTATTTTCCATAAATATTTTTTCGTCATATAAAGCTGGAAATTGCATTTGCAATTCCAGCTTTTTTTGATAAAAAATAGATACAAACAATTAAATTTTGCTAACGTCTCAACCAATTTTAGTAAAATTTTACAAGCACTATTTTCTGGTGATGCGGAGACTACCTTTGAAATTTCATTGACATGTATCATATAGTTGAAAAGTTAGTACCTACATGTAGTAAATAACACGACCTTATGAACTTCGTCTCAGAATTATATCTCAACTTCTGAAATACCCGTAGCCTACTGTAGCAGTTTTAGACATCGGATTCCTCAGCTAATTCCGAACTAATTTGTTAATTCTAAAATTTTGCAAACAATATCGTCTATGTGGCAAAATTTTATAAGGTATTTCTGAAGTTATACATATCATTTGACATGTATTGCAATTCTGAGACGACGTTAATGGGTTTAATTCAATGAAATTTTCATGGTAGTGACTGTACAATTTCATGACAATTTGTTGAGAAATTGACTGAGAAATAAGCGAAAATCAGTCACCACGGTAATGCGAATTCTACTATAGAGTAGCTGTTGGCTACCCAAAAGTAGGATGCACATGCGCATGTCCTGAGCACAGGGCTAGCGAAAGTATATGGAAATTGTTTGACAATAATCGACTGAGAAATAAGCGAAAATAATTCGTTAATATGAATCCTATCTAAAGTATTTAATTGTGTACCAACCGCAGCTACATGCATACCAGGGTACACTGATTGTACATACGCGTACACTACATGTACACAGATCGCATACATCACTCAGGGAGAGTGAGTGATTATGTGGAAGATGTCAGCAGAGACAAAAGGGGTGTCACACTAAATATACATCAAACTGACATACAAGGGCCTATAAACCAACACCAAAAATACTGGTAACCCTTATTATCCTGCTGGCTCAAATTTGTTTGTTCTTTTTTCATGTTTTTCCGCTCATTTGAAGCTTAAAATGAGTTGTTAGTTTGTATTTTTCGTCATTTGAAGCTGGAATTGCTAACGCAATTTTTTTCTTGATTAGACATACACAGTACTCTTGACTGGGTAAATAGTTGTAAATTCCGAGAGCAAGATAATCAAGCTGGGGCTATAGTAAGAGTATGTAATAATTATATACTTGTGTAATTTTGAATTTTATAGTTGTATATCAGTTTAACGAAACGTGATCCTGGATAACCTTTATACAAATATAGGCTAAACTGGGCCAAGAGAGCACCCTGAGGATGATGAGATGTATTCAGATGATACTGTCTGCCCTGCAGACATTGGATATGAATGTTGCGCTGTGGTCTGGGGTCGATCACAGTACCTCTTGGTCGTTGCTCACCAAATATTGCATTTTTGTGAGTTAAGTGCTTCGAAGGAAATGTATGCTTCTTCAACCCTTTCAGCGCGGGGATCGACTTCATACGTCAGAATCTGTAGACGTCAGATTCTGACGTATAAAGACGGTCCCCGCACTGAAAAAAATTAAATATTTCTAATGTTCTTAGACCCATAAACGTAGGTATTCAAATGAATCAGAAAGCGCTAACTAAGACATGATGATTTCGCATTGAAAAAAATCCTTTAGTATTCTCGGTTTACACAAAAATTATTCAGCGCTGTAAGGGGTGACCCTTTTACCGCCGGGGTAAAGTTTGGATACCGACAGCGGGGGGGATTTCTGAGCTCCGGCATATCAGACGGTAGCGATAAACGGTACGCTAGGGCCCCCACCCCACGAACAATGACAGTACAGTGCTACACTGCTGTGCAGGGGCATACAGCAGTACCTGCTTACTTGAAAAGTAAGCGGCTACTGCCGTTTGCCTTTGCACAGTGCCATAGATCAGACCGCTCGTCATGTCACATCACCCCCCCCCCCCTCCCGGCGTGACAGTGTGGCAGAGAGCGCCTTCTGTGCATGCCAAATCTAGCACAATGCTTATGTACATTCTGATTTTATACACTCTGTTGGACGTACGACCAACGAGACCCCCCTCAACCAGACCCCCTACCCACCCACCCCTTAAATCCCCCCTCACTTCTCTACCACCCCTCCCTCCCCCCGAACGGGGTACAAAAGAAAGTGGGTACACCCTTCCTTCACTAGAGGTAACTTTTTTATTTATTTCTATTATATTGAGAATGCATCAATTATTTGGTACGAAAATAGAAATATATACTATATTGACGACATTTAAAGAATTTCCATCACTTATGCTAGTGAATAGATGCAACTCATTCTTATATGTACATGACTTTCACTTGTTGATACTAGTTCTATAAAAAGATAAAACCACTATGTATTACAAACACAGTTGTGTTGCCAAAATGCCTCTTTTTTCACAGAGCGATTACATTGTAATATATCATGTTTTATTTAAATGAAAGGTTAGCTTTCTGTAGTACTCTCGGAAGTGTTATACTGCTCATCCAGTTAACCTACGAAGAATCACAACGATAAAATCGCTTAAAACTAATACTTTATAAAATAAAAAAATAAAATTCCAAACAATATTGTCTATGCTAATAAATATATGGTCGAAAACAATTTAGAAAGAGTTGCATTGTTTGTATGGTAAGTTGGCCTCTCATTGGCCCACTTTCTACGATGCTGGCCCAATGCTAAACCAACATCTGATGTTTTCTGGACAGATCGAGAACGGATCGATTTTACATTCAAGGCAACACCTTATATTCTGTCTCATATATTAGCCAGACCTGATTCTTCTGCCATCCTGAATAGATTTTCATTTTCATTTGCAAGAAATAACTCTGAAATTTTCACAGAATTTAAGCAAATGAGGTGTATCATGGATTAAAAATTCGAGATAAAAGTAAATAAGTTAAATCACATTAATTAATATTTTGCTTTAACAATTTCCAGGGTAGCTGCCTTTAAAATTAAGTGAGAAATTACTGAGAAATCCTCAGAAAGTATGTGCCATGCATACAGAACATTTCTTTGAGACAGGCTATAGCATACCCGGTGAGTTTATATTTATTTGCCTCACTACTATTTCCGGGCTGGTGACTTCGTCCATCACACTGCCTTCAGTCGTAGTGTGTTTCTGCCCTAGGTTCTAAGGAGTTAAGGTGACCTAATCGTCACAGCGTGTCACCCGTCGTGATGATGAGGTGCTGTGTGAATTGCCCCTTTCAGACTCGCGCACCCCCATTCAGGGCCACTGTGCTTTTTGAAAACGCCAGCACAATGTGCGTGTGTGTGTTAGCGACAGGCGACCACACAATGAATGGACCCAGGGAGAAAAATGGCCGGCACTCATGCCAAACATTAAACATATACCCAGTGGTGGGTCAATAGTGGGCCACCGTCGCAGACGGTGTCCCACCATTGACCCACAATTGGGTTGAGCGAGTGAACGATTGGACGGGTGACAATGAACACCCTTAGAGGCCCACGTACGTCACCAGGAGATGAACACCTTTAGAGGCCCACGTCAGAAAATATGAACACCTTTAGAGGCCCATGTCACCAGGAGATAAACACCTTCAGAGGCTCAAAGAACCAGGAGATGAACACCTTTAGAGGCCCACGGCACCAGGAGATGAACACCTTTAGTGGCCCACGTCATAGGGAGATGAACACCTTTAGAGACCCACGTCATCAGGAGATGAACACCTTTAAAGGCCTACTTTAACAGGAGATGAACACTTTTACAGTCCAACGCCATCAGGACATGAACACCTTTAGAGACCCACGGCACAAGTGATGAACACCTTTAGAAGCTCACTTCACAAGAGATGAACATTTTTAGAAACCCACGGCACCATGAGATGAGCATCTTAGAGGCCCGAGGCACAACAGAGAGATAAACACCTTTAAAATCCTACGGCACAAGAAATGAACACATTTAGGGGCCCACGGCATCAGGCGATGAACACCCTTGGAAACTCTGGATTACGCTTAAGCAAGCTAAATCACTGATTGTGTATTATAGAACAATGATACATATGTCACGAATTAATTTAATAAATCAAACAAGCGCATTGCACCACAAAACATTGTATGACAAACAATACACACAGCAACACATATCAATACATAATATACAAATATACATTATCACACAATACAGTGATACTAGCATGCCATTATATCTGATTATTCCGGTGTATGTATGGATCCTGAAGATAAAGACATTTTGTAATGAAATAAAAAAATGAAATGAATCGGGCTTTAGGCCACCTTTGTGCACATATAGGCTAAACTGGGCCAGAAGAACCTCCTGAGGATGGTGAGATGATTGAGATGACACTGTCCTCCAGACACACGATTCGAAATTCGAGCCCTGGCGGTCTGAGGCCGAGCACGCTACCTCTCGGTCACGGAGGCTCCCCACAATACTAACTTTCACACGTGGATGGGGAAGAAACATTTTTTGTTTCTTTGAAACCGCCGAGACCGGGAACCGAACCCCGAACTCTGGCGTGAAAGGCAGCGGTGCTAACCACTACCCTAGGGCCCCCGCCCTAGGAAGACATTTTGTGATAGACAAAGTATGTTGTGTATAGTTTTCTTTCCTCTGTTTATTATGTTAACTCTTGTGCTCTTGAATTCTGTGTTTCTATTTTTCGTCATTTGAAGCTAGAATTGCTGACGCAATATCCAGCTACAAATGACGAAATATATTTCAATTTAAAAAAAGTAATTTCCCAAGTTAAGTTAAATCTCAAAGCGCTAAGTTAAATAATTTAAATTTCCACCCACCTGAAAATTACTCATATTTGTTTAATTTGAGACCAAACATTTGCAAATCGTAATGTTTAAGCACTCATTTCATTTCCAGGAACAGTAATTTGATCGGCTGATAGAATATATTGACAATAGCGTTATAAGGGGTATTCTATCCTTTTAAAACTTTATTGAACATGTATATATGTATGTCCCAGAATTGAAAGGGTTAAGTAAACATAGGGCCAGGAGAACACCATGAACACGGCTGACATAAAGGTCACGTTTATCAAGTCAATCTGTCAAGTATCCACGAGTACTCATCCGGCTTCCGATGTGCGCACGCACCTCTACAAACTCTCAGCATGCAGTGCGTCTTCCGTCACCACAGGAAGTGTTGAGCATGGCGCCCCCTAGTGAATGAATGATGAACTGTCTGGTGACAGTTGGTGCCCCTCTCTGGTCGGTCCCCTCGCCCCTCTAAATCACCTTTTATCGCCCTGGTCAGTGCTGCTCGCCCTGGATGACCATGTTTAGTGACATGTGGTCATCTAGTCAACCCTTCCAAGCCGGAATCTACTGATGTAATCTTCATCCCCTACACCTTTTCGTATGTCTCGGCTTGTAGCTGATGGAGATAATTTAAGAAAATTGCCAAATATTGCAGAATATATGCCAGTTTTCTTAAATTTGTCATATCACGTCATCTTTACTTCAAAACAGTTTTATTAATGCTTAAGGCGCTAAGCTCGACTAGTCGTTTTTAATCCACGAACTAATTATGTGTTTAACAATCAAGATTTGCAAATGTTTGGTCTCAAATTAAGTTATTTCCACCCACTTGAAGTTCTGGGTCGCGGTATTAATTTACATTATTTAATTTAGCGTTGTAAGGGATAACATTTTCGCTCTAAAATCATTATCTGTAGGAAATTAAGTCAGTTTGCGAGGATACAAAATGATGCTGTGAAGAATCTCGAGGGTTTAAGGGGTTAATCATCTTGTGACCTATTAGTCTGTTTGTCTGAGAAAATCTTATACTTACTCTTCAGTCATTTATCATTTTTAAAAATGACCTTTTAATGGTAATTAAAGCAAACTTCAGATTTTTTGTGAAATGGACAGCAGGGCCACGAAATATCAATTTTATCGTGAACGGGCGATTGGAAGAAGGTATTTCAACAGAAAAGTGATTGTCATTATCTTGCCTACAGCAAGGCTGGGGTTGTCCATCTCACAGACGTCTTCGACCTCCAGATACCGAGCCTTACTGAGGGAAGATTGTAGATTTTAGAGTAAAGGATTACCCGACAAACACAAGACATTGACCCAATGTTGTTTTGATATTGGCCCGCCGTCTTCGTCGTAGGCCCAACAGCAAAACAACATTGGATGAGTGTCTCGTATTTGCTGGGTTGAGCGTTTTTATTTATTATTTTTTTATTATTATTTTAATCAGCTTTTGACCAATACATACATTTAAAACAGATACAAAAATATACACATTATATCATTATAATATACAACATTGGTCGGCATGCGCTAGAACAGGCTTATAGAAGCCTCTGCAAGCTAGACAGCAACTATATTCCTATTCATCTATGTACAGAAAGCATAAGCATACAAGTATAAAACATAATATACTTAATATATGTTTCCCGAGTCAAAACCAGAGATAAAATAACTTCATATTATTAAAAATAGTAGCAAAAAACACCCTCTGGAAAGCGTACAAGCCCATAAAATAAATACAAGTAGAATCCTATTCTTACTCTTATGTAGTAGCGTAAAGGATCGAAACACACATTATCATCGTTTACTCTACACAGGCTAATTGACAGTGCACCATTTTAACCCTTCACCACTTAACACGTATTTAGTCGTGTTATTTATTCTGTTTTATTAGGCGGTCAAATCGCATGTATTTGGAAAAGAATGTGCGTTTGAACCACAAGATGTATAAATGTTTGATCTAAAATTATTACAAATATGAATAATTTTCACTGTAATGTAGCGCTTTAAGAGCTAATAGAACATACTATAGATTCACTGATGCATCAGGCTAAATATGCTATCTTCACATTTACCACAAATTTATTCCAAGTACACACTGAAGTCAGATCGAGAGTACATTTCGGTGCTGCCTTATAAACCATGTTGACAGTCATGTATTATCAGGCCCAGTACAGAAAGCGTCAGAATCATTTGTTGTTAGTCTTTACTTTGCACGGGGTGTCATCTATTTTGTCGTGCCTTCTGTTCAATGATTACTCTCTTTTTGTGGCCAACAAAAGACTTGGGAGCATCAAACAGACATAAGGGGCCTTGAACACATGTTTGGTTAACCTCAGGCTCTTCACCCTTTAAACCCCACGATGCATTAAAGCATCATTTTGCATCTCTGAAGAATGACCTAATTTCCTTCACTTGGGGGTTTTAGAGCGAAAATGTTCATAAAACTGTTTTTAATAATAGCGATATCTTTTTTTCATTGGCCACCCCCTTTAAGTCATTAACTACATGTTAAGAATTGCCACAGCAATTCGCGGCTTGTAGTGAATGAAGATGACAATGGTAAAATCAGTAATCAAAGACCAATATCTGTGACTTTCTGTGATTTTGCCTCATTTTTATCAAGATTTGATGCACCATGTGCATGCTGATGTGTAAAGGCAACACGTTAACTGCTCACTGATAAAGTAAGCAGCTACTGCTGTTTGTCTTGATATAGCAGTATAATCTAACCCTTTCAGCGTCATCTTCATAGCAAAACGTGAAAATCTGACGTCTAAATACGGTCCCCGCACTGAAAAATTTAAATAATTCTAGAGGTCACAGACCCATAACATAGGTATTGATATATTCTTATAGGTAGGCCATTTATGATGATTTCAAATTAAACTAGAAAAGGAGTTCCCGAACTCCCGAGGCCCGGCATAAAAATTAGTCTGTTTGAGTGCTCTAGACAAAAAAATGTCCTAATATTTTGTAAACATAGCTGCATTGAATCCTAAATTAAAAGAACCAAAGATACCTTGATAATTCCAACCAAATCCCGTAACCACTAAGCTCTTAACCACTAATATAACCGTGAATATATTTTTTTCTGAAGACATTTCAGACATGCTCATAAGGACTGGTGTAGAGAAATGTCAACCGTTTCCCACACACAGCACCCCTCTTTCCCCTAAATAGGACACAGACTCAGGCAAAATAAACTTTGATCTCCATGTTTTCTACAAAACTATTTCAGCGTTGTAATGGATAAAGCAGAGCTTAGAAGAGAGAGCTGTGCCACCCCACGTTATTGTTGGTATGCTCCCCGGGTAACTGTGATTTATTCCACGTGATAACGCCATTTGCTGGTTGGGTGAGCTACAGGTCGAGTCGGCGCGCGAAATACATCAATTGTCACACATAAAACAAGACCAAACACCCAAATACATCAATTATCTCCCAAGAAACAAGACAATACAACGGACAAGGCCTGAAAACCGCTTAGACTAACACTGGTTCAATGTTAGGCCACCGTGACAGACGCTGGACTAACATTGAACCAACATTTGGCCAGCGCATCTGTTTGTCTTGTCACACAGCCATCTCACTGTATGCAATAACACAAGGTCTGTGCCCCGTATCTCAATGACATAAGCGTTCGCATAGAATTTTATATCGATTTTGTATTTATCAAGTGTGAACCCAGCAAGGATGATTGTTTGAACCAATGTCGTTTAACCATTCCAAACCTGACTTTATTATTTTTATCTTTATCCATTACAAGTCGCGAATTGTTGTCGCGACTTGTAGTGGATGACGATGACTTAAAGTGGATGGCAATTGAAAAAAATACTACGTTATTATTAGCAGTTCTATGAAAATGTTCGTTATATACCCCTTAGGTACAGGAAATTTAATCATTATTCAGAGATGCGAAATAATATGCTTTGGTGCATCCTGAGGGTTTAAATAGTTAATGTTGGGCCAGCGTCACAGATGGTAGACCAACAATAATCCGACTACTGGCCAATGTTCGTGTCTAAAATTGTGATGTTCTGCATACACATTGCTGCGAACTGTTCTAATGTTGGGTTAGCATTAATGCACAGTCTGTCGCAATAGTGTGTGTGATAACGAGCAGATAAAGCCACATCAGTCGTATATATCGAGGCGCCCGGGATTCGATTATGGGACCTGTTGATCTACAGCTCAGCATGTCACCAGAGAACAGATCTCTAACTACCCATCACTCGCTCATATTAAATCACCTAACAGGACAACTAGCCCTTACACCGCTGACATATTTGTGTAAAAAACCTAGATACCGAAGGCGTTTTTTTTCAATTTGAAAGCATCATAAATGTCTTTGTTAGCTCTTTCTGCTGCCTTTTAAAAATTAGAAATTGGAAAAAACATTTGTAATGCGCCGTCATTTCTCATCAGATTCATGGGCACAGAAATCAAATGTACATGAAGCATCAAGGAGTCTTCAAACTATTCTTAAACTTATCTGAGTCTTGTTATATTTCTTAGTTCTGCAGGCAGTGCATTCCACAGTTGTGGCCCAGCAGCAGCAAAGGTCTTAGTTCTTGTACGTGGCTGTATGAATGTGATCTGTCGTGAAGAGCGTAGTGTGCACTTTACATCACTCTGTTCCAGTAGCTCACACAGATATTCAGGAGCTTTGCTATGAGCTGCAAGGAACGTCAGCCACAGTACATTATAGCAAACTCTCTGTTTCACTGGTAACCAATGTAGCTGCATTCTCACGTCAAAGATGTGTTCGTGACGACGCAGCATGTAATCAGCCTTGCAGCACTATTTTGCACACGTTGCAGTCTATCGAGCTGGTTCTGTGGTAAGCCCTGATATAGTGCGTTGCAAACGTCCAGCCTGTAAATCACCAATAACTAGATGATTTGGCGAGTGGCAGTATGTGTTAAATGTGAACTGATGCCGCGAATATTTCTCAACCAGAAATAGGATGACTGGCAAACTTTTCCAATTTGGGAGTCCATGTTGAGAGAACTGTCAAAATTTACGCCAATATTTCCTACAGATGTTGTTGGTTGAATACTAGATTTATTGTTATTGGTTCAAAGTCAATATCACCACCACTCTGTGACGACACAAGGTAGACATACTCCGTTTTGTCATCTTTTAGTTTCAACCTGTGTATGACCATCCATGGACGTATCTCTGCTATTTTGGTTAATGCGATCTTCCTATCAATATTATCATCAACGTTGAATGTCACATAAATCTGGGTGTCGTCAGCATATAGCTGGTAGCTCACACCATGTTTCCTAGATATTGCACCGATTGGGACTGTGTATTGTGTAAAAAGAAAAGGCCCCAGGACAGAGCCTTGGGGGACACCATATCTTAGAGGCACACTTTTTGATTTGACTCCCTTAATGATGACTGATTGATGACGATTTTGTAAATAGAACTAAAACCACTTGTGAGCCATGCCCTGAACACCAATATTTGACAGCCTGTCAAGGAGCATTTTATAGTCTATGTTGTCGACGGCGGCTGAGAGATCTAACAAGACCAGAGAGACAAGCCTTTCGTTGGTCAAGAGAAAGCAAAATGTCATTGCACACTCTCACCAGAGCAGTCTCCGTACTATGTACAGGGCGGTATGCCGACGGATGGGGTTCATGTTGATTGGTAACATCCAGGTGGTTCAATAATCTCCAAGCACAACACGCTCTAACACTTTGGAAAACGAAAGGGAGATTGGAGACGGGCCTGTAGTTCTTCATGACTTCTGGATTGAGGGTTGATTTTTTCTATAGTGGAATCACGAGAGCCTTTTTAAATGATGATGGTACACAGCCCGTTTCCATGGATATATTTATCAATTCTGTGATGACAGGTATAAGTGAACTAACATGTTTCTTCAGTATCTGTGTTGGAATGTTGTTCATTTGAATACCATGTTATGGGTCTACAGCCATTGGAAATATTTTATTTATCTCAGTGCGGTGACCGTCCTTATACGTCAGTATCTGATTCTGACGTATAAAGACGGTCACTGCGCTGAAAGGGATGCCATATACCAAAAAAAGTTTAAACTGTCCTATCAATTAGGCTGGTGACACATCTTATTCACGTTTATTCAACTTTAATAATTCTTAGAAGACAACAATAGTTATACAATCAACAACACCCCCCCCCCCCCCGACGTAACTAACGACTGATAAATTTGATAAAGCTTGTTTTTTTCTGCCGTGACTTATGTGCTGTAGGCAGGTGGGTCGTCTCATCAGAATATTAATTGTCAGTTGTAGTTGATGAGAGAAGTCTAACTGACAGCCACCAAATAATGAACCTCTATTACAGTGGCAGATATACATGTATATTATAATGAGCGAGGCTAACCATTTAAGCTCCAGTCTGACTGACAGCAACCAAATGATTAATCTCTATTACAGAGACTGATATAAATTTATATTATAATGAGCGAGGCTAACCATTTAAGCTCCAGTCTGACTGACAGCCACCAAATAATGAACCTCTATTACAGAGACAGATATACATGTATATTGTAATGAGTGAATCTAACCCTTTATGCACCAGTCTGACTGACAGCCACCAAATAATGAACCTCTATTACAGGGACAGATATACATGTATATTAAAATGAGCGAGTCTAACCATTTAAGCTCCAGTCTGACTGACAGCAACCGAATGATTAATCTCTATTACAGAGACTGATATAAATTTATATTATAATGAGCGAGGCTAACCATTTAAGCTCCAGTCTGACTGACAGCCACCAAATAATGAACCTCTATTACAGAGACAGATATACATGTATATTGTAATGAGTGAATCTAACCCTTTATGCACCAGTCTGACTGACAGCCAACAAATAATGAACCTCTATTACAGAGACAGATATACATGTATATTATAATGAGCGAGGCTAACCATTTAAGCTCCACTTTGACTGACAGCCACCAAATAATGAACCTCAATTACAGAGACTGATATAAATTTATATTATAATGAGCGAGGCTAACCATTTAAGCTCCAGTCTGACTGACAGCCACCAAATAATGAACCTCTATTACAGAGACTGATATAAATTTATATTATAATGAGCGAGGCTAACCATTTAAGCTCCAGTCTGACTGACAGCCACCAAATAATGAACCTCTATTACAGAGACTGATATAAATTTATATTATAATGAGCGAGGCTAACCATTTAAGCTCCAGTCTGACTGACAGCCACCAAATAATGAACCTCTATTACAGAGACTGATATAAATTTATATTATAATGAGCGAGGCTAACCATTTAAGCTCCAGTCTGACTGACAGCCACCAAATAATGAACCTCTATTACAGAGACTGATATAAATTTATATTATAATGAACGAGGCTAACCATTTAAGCTCCAGTCTGACTGACAGCCACCAAATAATGAACCTCTATTACAGAGACTGATATAAATTTATATTATAATGAGCGAGGCTAACCATTTAAGCTCCAGTCTGACTGACAGCCACCAAATAATGAACCTCTATTACAGAGACAGATATACATGTATATTGTAATGAGTGAATCTAACCCTTTATGCACCAGTCTGACTGACAGCCACCAAATAATGAACCTCTATTACAGAGACAGATATACATGTATATTATAATGAGCGAGGCTAACCATTTAAGCTCCACTTTGACTGACAGCCACCAAATAATGAACCTCAATTACAGAGACTGATATACATGTATATTATAACGAGCGAGTCTAACCCTTTAAGCTCCAGTCTGACTGACAGCCACCAAATAATGAACCTCTATTACAGAGACTGATATACATGTATATTATAATGAGCTAGTCTAGCCCTTTAAGCTCCAGTCTGACTGACAGCCACCAAATAATGAACCTCTATTACAGAGACAGATATACATGTATATTATAATGAGCGAGTCTAACCCTTTAAGCACCAGTCTGACTGACAGCCATCAAATAATGAACCTCTATTACAGAGACAGATATACATGTATATTATAATGAGCGAGTCTAACCCTTTAAGCTCCAGTCTGACTGACAGCCACCAAATAATGAACCTCTATTACAGAGACTGATATACATGTATATTATAATGAGCGAGTCTAACCCTTTAAGCTCCAGTCTGACTGACAGCCAACAAATAATGAACCTCTATTACAGAGACTGATATACATGTATATTATATTGAGCGAGGCTAACCCTTTATGCACCAGTCTAACTGACAGCCACCAAATAATGAACCTCTATATTACAGAGACAAATATAAAGTTTATATAATGCGAGTCTAATCCGCACGGGGACCGTCTTTGTACGTCTAAATCTGACGTCTGACGTATAGAGACGGTTTATGTATTTTATAATGATTCTGACCTTTAACACTTACAATACAACGCTGAATTATTTTTGTCTAAACAATGCAGACCAAATGTTTTTTTGTAATTTGATAATTTGAAATCATCATAAATGAATAAGTGAGCTGTTTCCGGTTCCTTTAATACTTATGTTGTGGGTCTGAGACCACTATAAATATTTGAACCCTTCTAGCGCGGGGCCCGTCTTTATACGTCAGATTCTGACGTCTAAAGCCGTCAGATTAGCACGTATAAAGACTGTCCCCGTACTGATAGGGTTAGGCACCAGCGTGGCATATATATTATATCGCACATTTAGTGCTGAAAAGGTGTAGACTGCCACTTTGTGAAGTGGCAGCTACACCTTTTCACCACTAAGGGTGGGATATAAATTATAATCCATCACAATAATTCACTTTGTTTATACCTTGTTTTATATTTCACAGTGTTATTTATACTTCTCACACAATATCAAACCATGTATACTAGCATGATCGATGTGGCAGAATTAAATATTAATTAAAAATCCAAAAAAATACAGTGCCCTTTAGCCACGAACTGGCCCAATGACGGCACAGCTCAAACCTGGACTATGCAGTTTGGTTTACACCAGGTTGTGCAGCGCCTCTGAGGTCAGAGCTCCGACGATTTAGATCATAAGCGGTGAGTATGGAGCCACTTAGGCTCTTATGGTTGTTTGTATCTAGTGTTGTGGCATATTCACTAGTTGCCTGTGCCTCTGGCTCGACCCAGAATCCAGATGGTTTCCGAAAGTTTCCAATTAACTATCGTTTTATAACTTGTAGCTGCTAAACTTTATAAAGAACACGAATTAATTAAATATATTAGTTTGAATATCTGCTTCACGTATAGCCTCACGCATGCATGTAAAGTATCACATTATCACAGTCACCATGTGGCGGGATGCTATCCAGCATTGTAACAACATTGGTCCAGTAGTATGTTCAGTATTAGTAATGTATTATACAACAGAGGTGCATTTAAAACATGACCTGTGTAAATCTCCTCACTACAATATTATAATTACACGCAATTTACATTGATGTGGATGAATTGGAGGTGTGTGCAATGAGTGAGTCTAAATAAGGGAAATGCTTGTCAGACGCCGTATTAGCATTTCCATTTATTGAGAGTAGAAAAGGGCAACTGATGGCACGTCAAACGGTAAAAACCTAAACAAACCAAACAGTACACCCACTGTGGCCTACTCGTCTATCTTATATACACCTGTTCACCATTTAAGTCGCCCATCCCGCAGTAGGATTCACAATAACCCTTTTTATGCTACGTTTTCTTGTCTAAATTTCCACCCACTTGAAGTTGTGTCTCGCCATCGTGACCCACAACTTCAAGTGCGTACAAATTACTCATGTGTGTTTAATTCGAGACCAAAGATTTGCAAATCTTGATATTTAAAAAACACTTTTTATTCCCAATAAAAGAGATTTGATTGTCTAATGAAACGACTATAGCCGCTCTAAGCACAGTAGGATTCATATCAAGTCTGGCTGGTGGTTTCTCCTGATTTCCCACCGAATTATCAAAAAAATTAGCAAACATTATTGTTTTGACCCTGGGCGAATATACTCTCAAAATATCAGAAGTTAAAATGATTTTACATAAAGGCTTATGGTAAAGTTGTTCTGCAAAAATAAGTTTGCTGAATTATAGAGGTTTATGTAGTATAATAAAATACAATATTCAAGGTTGTTGTTGGGACTGAAAAATGTTGTTATATATAAATATAACTAGAAGGGTCTGGAGATGTTCCCCTCCAGTAGCATAACCTTAAAGGTTGTTAGGTAATAGATGTAGTGTCAATGGCTTTTGTAATTAATGTAGTTAAATGGCTCCTGTGGACAGCAGACACTATATATTAAGTGGAATTTGTTATTCCGTTTTGGAACCGCACCAGAAACATAATATGGCTTCCAGCAAACACGAGACAATGACCCAATGCTGATCCAATGCATCAATGTGTACAAGCCGACACCAAACCAGTGTCTGTTAAATGTTGGGCCAGCGTCGCCAGTGCTGGCCAGTATCCATTCAGCCCTAGTCAGTACTTCATGCTGGCGGTACCAGCATGCTGGCGGTACCAGCACTATGCTTTGAACCAAAGCTGGGTTAACTGTGACACTGCCCATATTCAGCGTGGCGCCAGGCACGACACGATAAGCCAATGCTGGGCTACTGTTGACTCAGAGTCGTCGAAGGTGGGCCAACATTAGCCCAGCATTTGGGTAAGCGTCTGGTGTTTGACCGCCTTCACCATAGAAAGTGTTTGACCGAAATGAATGGGACACTCACAGACACAGACTCACAGACAGCACTGAGCGGACACAGGTAAAACAACATGTCTCCACCTTTGTGTACAGAGGCGAGACATAATAACCAGAATAAATTTGCGCTTGCCTGTAAGATGGCACCAACCCAGAAGAAGTAATATCAGGCAAACATAATAATAAATTCATCAAACAACGTTGGCCCAACATGTGTTGACTCAACGTTGAACCTCAACTGGATCAACGTCTTGCACATCATGTTGGCTAAGCTGAACATAGAATTATTTGATTGTTTGATGAATGAAGGGATGATGAATGAATGAATGATGAATTTAATAATGAATGAGAATTTAGGTTATTTGTATGCACATATATTATACGGGTCAAACTGGGTCAGGGAACCTCGCGAGGATGGTAAGATAAAAAAAATAGTGCCCCAGATACATAATTCAACATTCAAACCCTGGCAGTCCAAGATCGAGCACACTCTCTTGATAAGAAGAGAGATTCAGCTACAGATAATAGAGTGGAATGAATAATTGAATGAATGAATGAATGAATGAATGAATGAATGAATGAATGAATGAATGAATGAATGAATAGATGTATGAGGCTTCAGGCTTTACACCCCCACTACACCAGGGTTTCTTCCCTCAGGATACAGAGGGTTGGTAGCCGGTGGTTGTATACATGAAGCTGTCAGGGCTCTCCACCAATCATCATTATCACTATTATCACACACGAGACTTGATGACAAATCATGTAGCAGTTCTCACAGATAAATATACCTCGATAAACCTGGAATTACCTCCTATATTTAGAAACCCTCACCTCGCAGAGTGTCGTACGACCCTCTATGTGGTGAAATATTGCTTAACCCTTTAACCGCCGGTGCCGCATATATTCGGATTTTCATTTTTTATTAGCACATTAAGTACCACCTTTTAAACATTAAGATAAAATGTGACATCAATCAGCAATATTTGAAAACAGTTGACCTCCATATTGTCAAATCTGAATGATTTTCACTCACTTGAAGTTGTGGATCGCGTCAGCGAGACACAACTTCAAGTGGGTGAAAATTCAGATTGAAGAATTTGGCGGCTAAAGGGTTAATAGTGTATTTACTCATCGTGTGGTGCTGTGGTAATTAAGTGATCCATTGAGGGGTGCTTTATTTTGTCAGCATGCATGGAGGCCCAAGCAAATTATTTCGGATGTATTTAGTAGGCCTACTAAAGTTAACACTCATTGATATAAATACACACACGGGGATTTATAAACTTAACAAGTTATCTTCCGATGCTCGCTTGTTCCATTTTCACTGTGATAGCCGCTGCACTGCATGTGATAACCCATTTACAGAAACATTGTTTGTTTCTATTTTTCATTCATTTAAAGCTGCAATTGCTGACGCAATTATCAGCTTGGCCTGGCTGTTATATGCCATAGTTATTGGGTATACAATGACTGAACGTTTAAGCATCAACATTTTGATATCTAAATAAACAAATATGACCAATTTGAATAAGATAACTTAGCAGGAAAATGGTTTATTCGCACGGAAGGACAGACAGACTAAAGGACGGATGGACGGACGGAAATATACATTATTTAGTTGAATAGTCTGGAGATAATTAAATTTATATATTATATTGTTGAGAATTGGCTCGCCCAATTGTAGAATGCGAATGTACTGTACAATTACAGTTTTTTTAATAATGTGTTTGTCAATTTCACAGCGGCATATCATATCATTTACACTGAAGTGGAGTTACCAGACATAAAGCGCAGTTTTCTGGTAAGAAAACCAATGCAATTTGAGTATGCGTAGCTGTGTAAAACACATTACTGTAGGAGAGTGTTAGTACAAATAATAATATCTATGACATAACAACGAGGTATTGTAAAGATTGACTAAGCTAGGTGTAAAAAAATCAACCTTTTTCTAAGTCAGATGACAATTGCTGCCCTACACAAACAGTATTTGAAATTCGAGCCCTGTCTGACTGAGACTGAGCACGCTACCTCTCTGTCACGAATGATTCCTAAATATTTACGGGTGCACAGAGAATAAATATTTAGTTTCTTCAATCCTTAGTTTCTTTGAAAGATGGATATCAAACAATGGATACATTTTAATTCCCATACTGAAAGCGCTTTCGATGAGCACAAAACGTTGCACAATGTTGGTTTAATATTGGGCCAGCGCCGCATTCTCTCCATGGCATGCTATCCATGCTATCTTTGCTAGTATCTGAGCAATCATCAAACGTTGACCCAATGTTTGCTCAAAATAGACAAATTCATCATTGACAAGCAGAATATCAATCACGTTACCAAATTAAAGTTTACGTGGACAGAAATATAAAATGCATACCTGTAAGTCAAGGAGAAAGAATGGAATTTGATAGATTCGTAGATCTGAATATTCATATCCACGAATCTGTCCGTAATTGAGTCAAGGCAATCTTTTTCTTTGATTTAAAATACATACAAGAGGTACCAAGACGTCCCAGGTGTATGTTGATAGTAGCCCTTGTGCCACTGAATTGTTTGTTTCTATTTCTCATTGATTCAAAGCTGAAATTGATATTTCCAGCTTTAAAGGACGAAAAATATGTTCATTTATGAAAAATGGACGTGTATCAAATTGAAGTATTTGATGATCTGTACATCTCTGAGCATCTCTCTGATCATATATCACAAACAAATTTATAATTTTCAGTGGTATTTTATTCGGCTTCAAACTTGCTAGAAATCGTACATACACGGTCCCAGCAGCACAAGGGTTAACCTTCAAATCGCTGAAATATTTATGTACAAACTTGAAGAACAAAGATTGTTTTCAATTTGAAATCATCATAAATGTCTTAGTTAGCTCTTTCCGCTTCATTTGAATACCTATGTTATGGGTCTACGACCATTATAAATATGTTTACTCTTAAGGTGTAGACTTTAGACGTCATAATCTGACGTCTACAGACGTCAGATTCTGACGTCTAAAATCTATCCCCACGTTGAAAGGGTTAAACTATACAGTTTAAATAAAAGAGGAATATTGTGACCTAATGACGATTTTTACACGGTTGGCATGGCGATGGTATGAATAGCTGTCCAATTAACTACACATGGCAAATCAAGGACACTGCTGCAGTACCCAGTATATAGTATGTCATGTCACACGAAGAGATAAGCACCCACCTGTATGTACTGCCGTCTGGTGTGTCGCTCTGCTTCTCTAATGTCGGTCTCTTTATCTGAAACACACAAAATAAAATAACCATCATCAACAATCCAAATAAATGTAATTTATTACACGAACAAAACATTCAGATATTTTATAATTGTATCATGTGTAGTGATGCAGCGGTCTGACATGCGTGTAGTTGACAACTATGTAATATACACACAAAAAAAGAATTAACATAGAAAATTATTACGTTTCGAAATAGTATCAAGGAGGTTATACATGACCTCCTTGATATGATGAAATAATGTGTCCCACCTATATCAGTATAGGTATCACTTCAAATCAGAATTGCCCAATTATACATGATCTGATTATTGTTTAAATTCACCTGAATCTAGATATAATTGTAGTCACGATCACCTTTTAGAAATGACTCACCAATACGCATATCAAAGTTTTCTCGGAGAATAGAAAATGGAAAATAGAAAGTCCCATTAATACTCGGAGAACAACACATGATGTATTGACGTTGGCCCTACATTAACCCAACACTTGGTCAATAGGTGCATGCAGCATAAATCTCTGATACTGCGGTGTTTACATTTGAAAATAAATTGATATTTATAGTGGAATATTGCCCTGGTCATCAGCAGCATGCATGACACATTTGACATTTCACTCTGTGTAGAATTGTTTATTTACTGATCTATATATCTTACACTCAGAGGTGTCTCTAATATGGTGGCGTGCAAATATAATCATCTCAAAGCCTAGGATTTATATCTGACTATAGCAGAAAACTAGTTATAATTGCGACTGCATATATTCCGTAAAACATTCCTTTTGCGATAAGCGATATCTATGAGATGATAAAGGACATTCTCCTTATCAGAATGTCCTAATTGGTTTGTGTTTTGCGTCAATGTCCGGAAAGTACCACAGGCTAATCTCTTGTTAGAGACAGGAAACAGAAAATATAATTACGTCACTAAATATTAGCTTAACGTCAGGACAATATGTTCACTTTTCTTTGGTTGATGATATTAACCCTGTACCCGCTGTGTTACCTTTTTTAATTTTTCACCCACTTGAAGTTGTGTCTCGCTACCGCGACCCACAACTTCAAGCGGGTGAAAATTACTCATATTTGATTTATTTGATTCGAAACATTTGCTAATCCTATGTTTAAACATTCATTAAATTCCCAATAACCGTGATTCAACCTTCTACTAACACAGATTAAACACAATCATATAGCGGTTAAAAGGTTAACATTACATCACCAGAAACATCCCCTCATAGTAGTATGTTTCAATAAATGGGAATGCTTTCTATTTTCCTGATGCTCACAATCTCACTTTCATTTTTGTATTATAAAAAAGGATGTGAAAATGAGAAATGCGATGGGAGACTGAATGGCTGAGACATTTCCAAATTGATAGAGTAGACGTTATACATTTCCATCCACAACGGTGTAGCGAACTATTTCATACGTCACCAATCCATTCGTTTTATTTATGGACACGATATATGATACATTACAATACATGGAATGATTTACCATTTTCCTATTTCTTCTGCTGTAACAATATTATTATTCTCACCTCAGAAATGTCAAAATTTGTCGAAACACCCAAGTATAATAGCTTTTGAAACCCCTATCCTTCTGATCACGACTTTTGTCGTTACTAATTTGTTTTATTTGTCGATCGAATCACCGACATTGGAAACAAAATGTTTGTTTAAACATCAGGATTTGCAAAGGAGATATTCCATATGGAAAAGATATAAGTATTTTTAACCCACTTGAATGAAATCGTGGGTCGCAGTAGCGAGACAGAACTTCAAGTGGGTAAAAATTGAAATAAACTAGAAAGAGTTGTTCGGAAACGAACACGAAAGCAGCCCTCCGTTATCATGGTTATCGCTCGACCACTATTTTAAAATTGTTTGCCCCCGAAAGTTAATCAGGTCATTGGCTGACATTGCTGTGTATATTTGCCAAATAAGAAGATCTGCTGGGAACTTTTTCCTGAAACGCGCTAAGTATTTCTTTGTTAGGGGCTCTAGTAATTAAAGGGATGATTATATGAGGATCAAAATGTCACAAAAAATCCTCCAGTGGTATATGATGGCTGTAGAAAGAGGAAGTAGAAAGTCATAGATCAGCTATCATGCGAGATTTCCGAGATACTAGTGAAAAAAAATGGCCGACTGGCAGCTATTTTAGATTTTTTATTGTGAAATTTGGCATGGGTTATCCTTGTGTGTGACATTACATTTTGTTTTATATTCATGGTCCAGTCATTTTTGCATTTTGTTAAGTAAATATTACAAAATGCAAAATTCAATTTGAAATTGTTTGATCCCAAAAGTTAGTCAGGTCATTGGCTGGCATAGCTGAACCATGGAGATAGTAAAGGACTATCCCCATGGCTGAACATATTTGCCAGATTAAAAGAAAATCTGATGGCAACTTTTTTCTGAAATGTGCTAACGAGCATTTCTTCGTTAGTGGCCATAGTAATTAAAGGGTTGGTGATATGGGGATCAAAATGTCACCAAAACAATTCCCCAGTGGTATGTGATGGCTATGTGAAATATGAGGAAGCAGAAGTTGATAGATTAGTAGCTATCTTGAAAACAAATAACAGCGGCGGCGGCGGCGGCGGAGACGACAGCGGACCGTGTGGAATACAGTAAGCAGCCCGCCTCGGCGAGGGCTGCTTAATTAACTAATCGGGATAAGGGTTACCGTAAAATCTCAGAGTGTTCTTAGTCAGTGTCATGGGCTATACCACTTTATATTCACTGAGTTCTACGTCTAATAAGAGATGTGGCGCATAAATGACGACGAAGGGTGTTGAAAGGCCAATGTATGCACAAGTTGATATATTATTATACGTTATACACGTAGTTATCCACAATGGTGTAGCAAGATAATTCATACACCACCAACAGTTTGTTGAACACGATATTGATGATATATTTCAATATATGGAGTGATTTAGTATTTTCCTGATGTTCTGGATAAGGCGATAAAACATGCTTCCAGTATCATCTGGATCAGAGGATAACTCGGTTTAAGCAAGGAGTAATATAAGAGTGGTCGCAGCATGCCTCGGGCAATGTAAACATTCACATGCCGCACTGACCGCTGTCCGAATCCCTCAGTCAAATTAGTAGGTCGTTAAGCGGCCATATGCCTCAACGTGTAGCAGGCACATCTAACCGGTTAGTCTGGATGGTCAGAGAAAAAGGGATCATTATGTATAGGATGAAGCCCGAGGAGCTCTATGCATATTCTTAGCTGTGGAAAAGGCCGAGGCCGAGGTTGTTTCAACAGCTAAAAATGTAGAGCTCCGAGGGTTTTAACTGACTTGAAACACATCCGACAATAATGAGAATCCCTCATAATCAACAGCTCGGTCACACCTGACTGATTATAGTACTATAGGCCTACCATGATAATTAGCCTGTATTTGATCAACAATAACTCACCATTCTCGGCTTAGAATGTGGTTAGAAGACATAAATGCACACAGTGCATCCTAGGAAATATTAAGAGATATTGACTCAATTTCGTTAAAACGACATTGGGTTAATATTTCGTGTTTGCTGGGAGTGCTGCAGCTGAAAGATTTCCCATCAAAACAACACTTTCTTTGAAAATCAAATATATTCATAGTATATGCCTCCACGTGCAACAGGTACAGTAACCAATCATACTTATACTTGCGCCACTGTCAGCTCCAGTGGCCAAGAAAAATGAAAAAAATTGAGTGTATGGCATTTAATTTTACTAACAAACGAATGACGACGGTGATTAGCTGATTTTGTTATGAGTGATGGATGAATAAATGAATGAAGCAGCAGCGAAACTATCAAAATGAGTAGAGTATAAATAAAGATAGTACAACGAGTCAGTTACAAAGTCTAAAGGTTAATTTAATTCAGAATAAATTACAATGCTGTCTACTTTGTGGTAACCCAGTAAACATGTGATATTGTCTCAATGTTGACCTAATTTTGGGCCAGCGTCGCAGACGGTCGGCCAACATTAAAACAGCATTGGTTTAATGTCAACATTGTGTTATACACCTCCTAGCATATTAATGATGACTGGTCACGTGCCTATGATGACCTATTTGCCCTCATACACACTAAGTTATGGTAATATTCCTGGTAAATCATGCATAATCATAATATTATTAACATGATTAAAATATTGGATTGTTCAAAGAAATTGTCGACAATTCCACTCTTACTCAATATTATTGATATTTCACGTGTATCGTTAAAACAGTGATGCTTATTATGTTCCAGAAATGAATATAGAGCCCTAGCGGGTAGAGTGTCGTGGCATATATGAATGACACTATGGCTCCTAGGGGTCCATATATAATGCTTGTGGAAATGCATACTGAGCTCAGAGATCGATGGTACCGTAGTAATTAAATATCTACCTCTGGTCACAACATGGTGGAAATGACACAATTATAATGACTTATTATGTGATAATATGATACAAAATAACCATATAATATACATTTTGATTGTTTGGCAAAAATCATATACTTCCCACACATACTGATTACTTTGTTACCTCAGCGTATGCTATACCAAGGAGGTATACCAAGGCATTTTATGGACTTGCCAATTTGGTGTAAACTGCGGTCAGAAAACTAAATACGTCTGTGAGAGATCAAGTGATACAGTCATTTTTAAGCTAGCGGCTGAACAGTGGTTCGTGTGCTCAGGTGAAATACAAGTTCACCTTTCTGCCATGTTTCAGACCAAATGAAATGCCATTGAATTCCGTAAAATAGTTTGTGAAATTGTGATAGAAGTTCAGCTAATCAACAATGACATCTTTTAATAAATAGTCATATTTTCTTCGTTTGAAGCTGGAAATTGCGGTAGCAGTTCCAGCTTCAAACGAATGAAAAATAAAAACACACATTACTTGAAATCCATCGATTATGGAGT
The DNA here is from genome assembly GCA_964017125.1 of Flabesymbios commensalis. Classification (NCBI taxonomy): domain Eukaryota; kingdom Metazoa; phylum Annelida; class Polychaeta; order Terebellida; family Flabelligeridae; genus Flabesymbios; species Flabesymbios commensalis. The sequence continues at coordinate 21,594,397 of OZ024902.1, read as the reverse complement.
GTGTTTCAATGCTATTTTATACGTAGTTTTCACGTAAAAAAAATTCAATAAAATTGATTGAATGACAAATCTAAAATGCATAGAAATAACCCAGCAGACACAAGACGTTGAATCAATGTTGGTTTAACGTCGGTCCACCGTCTACGACGCTGAACCAGCGTTAAACCAACATTGATCCAACGTCTTGTGTCTGCTGGGAAAGATGTCTTGTTATTTTACTGAGAAGAAATGGCTAACCCTTAAAGCGCCAACTTTTAAGATTTATTTTATACCCAGCGACTCAACTTTAACCCTTTAAACCCTCACGATGCATCAAAGCATCATTTCTCATTTCTGAATAACGACTTAGTTTCCTAAAGTCTACGCATTTTAGAATGAAAATGTTGATGGAACTGTTTTAATAACAGCGATATTTTTCTTCATTTGCCACCCACTTCAAGTCATCTTCTTCCACTACAAGTCGTGATTTGCGACAGTTAAAAATTCAGGATTGAAAGGGTTAAGTGTCAAATATGACAGCGAACTTTTGTCAATCTTAATAATATGAATTAACCTGCTAATAAAACAGATTAAAACCGTGCTGAGCGCTTACAGGGTTGAAGGGTTAGCCCTTAGGACACTGAAGTCGTCAACTACAGTTGATGTTTAATCAGTTGTTAAAGTAAAATATTATGCTTTGAATCTTGAAGTACTGATATATGTTGGGAATTAAATTTCGCAAATCACACAAATTTCCAGTCACTTGAAGTTGTGGATCGCGGTAGCGAGACACAACTTCAAGTGACTGAAAATTGAAATTGAATGACTCAGTGCTCTGAGGGTTAATAGCAGCAACCCGCCGGATAATTAAAAGGAACAAAAGTAATAACAGCATAATGTAAATATAAGAATACGTGAATGTAAATTCAGAAAACCCTCTTACTCCATAATGCGGCTGATAGACAGGTGTTGAGTTCATCTGGATCATTATGAAGTGCTTCAGGATCTAGTCCAGGTGGTCTACTGTATCTACCCACAATAATAACTGTTATTTACTCCATGCTGGCTGCCTGATCAACCTCTGACAGACTACTTAGGCATCCATTGGTTCCCTGACAGATTGATGGATGATCCCTGTCAGACAGTAAATCCACGTGTGATGGAAAGACGTTGATCAGCGGCAGTCTGTGCTGGGGTACTCAGATGGCCCGCTGATGTGCTGCTGTCACTGGGGTACTTAAACAAATCGATGTGCAGAATCTCCAATATTATCACTCACAGTCCGTGTCGGTGTATTTAGATGGCTTGGTGATGTAGTCCTGTCACTGGGTACTGAAGCCATGTGTTGTAAGGTTAGTACACGCTTAGATACGTTTTAAAGCGAGTTTCATCAACAGAAATATGTCTCGTCATTTGAAGTTGGAGAGCTGTTTGATTGAGATACTCAGGCAGAACTGCTGGCATGAGCAGGTTTGTTTGCATCCATAACTAATTTCAGTACATTATTTCTAGATGTTAAATTGTTATTGAGTGATGTTTAACTCACAACATCACAACACAATATGACGTAAAACTGGTAGATCCACAGGAGTACCGTGGTGTAATATAGCTTCCAAACAGGACAATTTCAGTACATTAATACTAGACACAATTGATATTGATTAGTGAGCAGTTAAAATGTTTTAACTCACAATATCACAACATAGTATGATGTACGCTGGTAGTATGCATACAGGTGTATAGTCCTTAATCATGGATAGTGGACAGGTCACTGTACTCATGAGTAGGAGGACTGGTCTGTACTTTGTCTATTCACCTGATCACTGAACTCTGGAGTTAAAGATGTGCAGGTCAGTGCTTTGTCCAATCACTGTATACAAACAGCTAGCCACATGTACGTCATTGACAGCTCTGTAGTTTACATCCACATTGTGCTCTGCTCGTCTAAGTGCTCTCTCTCGTGCTCTCCTGGCAGGCCAAACACTTGTTTCTGGTGCACTGCCACCCACTGCCTCTGCTGCTACTGATGCTGCTGTTGATGTTGCTATGGCAGTCCTCTTACATGTAGGATGCTGTACCCCTCACTCAACCAGCCACTCAAACTTTCAGTACCACTTGAAACTAGCCAGGAAAGTTGATGGTTGAGGTTGTGCCACCTCATTACCAGTCTACAACACTTTAGATTAGCCTGCATGGCCCACGGCTGTTGACGGTCCTGGGATGCTGAGAGGGGGGAAGGGTGAGGCTGACAGGGGAGGGGGTATTTTATACACAGAGAGGCCGCAGTACACAGGTCATAGTCTCCACATCCATGAATTAATTTTGTCCTGAATTTACTTATATTTTGGATTACACCGGCGCTGTTTTTTTGCGATCTTGATTGTTTCCAGGTCGGCTTCAGTCTCCAATAACTATAGTAAAATATCGCTTCTGTCGATTTAAAAAAAAAAGATCATTGCAAATTTATGAGACTACTGTATACACGGAGGGTGTATGTATGGATGTATGTATGGGGGCACTGGTCACCCCCGTGGCTAGTCTAACCCCCCCCCCAGTACGTCCGTGTTGCCATGGCAGCCATATGGAGTCCCCCCGCTGTTGTTCTAACCTTTACTTATCAAGCTGTACCGCTGGCACGCACAAATGATTCGCCGCCAGTTCCAACAAGCAGACTCAACCCTCGGGTCTGCCACTGCCCGGCTGCGACTGGAATCTGGCCCAATGCTGGGTCAACGCTGGGCCTCCTGGCCCAGCGTTGACCCAGCATTGGGCCAGACTTGACAGCCACACACTTCTCTTCCAGATTCCACCTCCGTATCTACTCTGAGAGTCTGTCTATCTCTTCTAAGACCTCCAACAAAATGCCAATCAACAATTGCCAATCCATGCCTCAGACGTCACCCTTGATGGACCAAAGCCAGGCGAAATTCATCATCAGTTTGTACCAAAGTTGATGATTGGTTGATGATTGGTAAAATTAGATTGAATAAATATTATTTGTGAACCTCGATTTGATGTCAAATTTACTTAATGAAGTATAGTAGAAAATGTTTTGAATAACAGTGTAAGATAGTGTATGACTTTGACAAACTTATGCAACAAAATACTGATCAATATATGCTACGTCCATTTTAAATGGCAAAATAAAGTTTTACATTGAATTTATGTTTTAATGTAAATAATTCGAATGAAATTTATCTTTATTAAAATCACTAATAAAGAATCACTTTAGCAGTCTCTGCCATAGAGGTAAGTATAGGACTATGTAAAAAACTGTTATTAACTTGTGTATCAATACTTATTTGTAAAATACGTTTAATTTAAATGGTTATTTAGATGATAAACAAAACAGCTAGTTCCGATCACGGAATTGTATAAATGTCAATGAAAATACATGCGCTTCCCATAAAAAATATCTAATAATATAATACATTAATGTTATTTTTAATTTGGTTCAGCGGTGGCAATGCACAACTTTAACGAGTAAACATGATCATTACAGGTCGGTCCTGGTATTTAAAGCATTCAGCGGGGGGACCGTCTTTAGACGTCAGCATCTGACTCTGGAGACGTCAGATTCTGACGTCTGTAGACGTCAGATTCTGACGTCTGTAGACGTCATCAGACTTCTATGTGACGTCAGATTCTGACGTCCAAAGACGCTCCCCGAACTGTAAGAATTAAAACATTTACAATGGCCGTAGACCAGTAGCATACACTCTAAACAATAAGTTCTTTAAAAAGAACCATTCAGTACAATCACCATGTAACCCCAGGAGAACCCGAAGGGGAAAGAGCCAGCTATGAAAAAAATGGTCTCCGTGGTTTATACACAGATATTTCAGCGTTGTTAGGGTTTAATGGGTTAATGAATACCAGCCGTGGTGTTGATAGCCTGGTGGACACGGCTGATACAAGGGGGGTGGTTGTGTAACAGGCTGAGGGGGCGTCTTATCACTGATGACTGACAGATCCCCGCGTATAAGCGGACGCGGTGCTGACCTGGTCAAGCTGACCACTGAGCAGTAAGCGCTGTATCGATGCTGGACCAGTGTCTACGCCGCCGGCCCACCATTAAGACACCACTGATGTTTCACAGAACATGATCATTTAGACTCCACCCTGAGAAGTAGGTCATAAAACTCACTAAGTGTCATTATTATTGGTCGGGTATTATTCGGTCATTACTCGGTCATTAACGTGTCATTAGCAGGTGATAATCTCTAATGTGAACCACTTTGACAACACACTAATAAAACGCCTATTACACGCCTATTAAACGCATGATTCGCGAGGATCGATTTTAAACGTCAGAATCTGACGTCCGTAGATTTTGACGTCTGTAAAGTTGATCCCCGCACTGTAAGTGTTTTTATACTGTTTGTATTATTGTGTATTATTTGCTGTTGTAATATGATGTATTTTACATTGTCTGCAATAAAAAAGTTTTTATTTTGTTTTTTTATTTGATAATTTTTTTATTTTTTTGAATAATTATGTATTCAAATAAATGGGAAGGAACTAATTAAGACATTTATGATGATTCCAATTAAAAAAAAAAACTCTAGTCTCCATGGTTTGTCTATAAACAAATAATTAATTCAGCGCTTTAACGGTTAAACGCACAACACACTCATAAACCGGCGATTACCTAATTACACACATATTAAACGCCTGTATGCGTGTTGGATTCGCAATATATAATGATCCAGAGACGAGACCTGCTTTAATAAAATAAGTTAGAAATTGTCAATGTATTGGTACATTGTATATGCATTGTATCAGGTCATTAACAGATCAAGTAACTGGAAAAAATCATGCTATTTAGTGGAATTATTCAGTCAGTATCACCACACTCGCAGTATACCATGTAACAGCGAGAGGGAAATGTTCATAATCCTTGTAACAATGTAACAAAAAATGGAAGAAAGTTTGCCCATGATATGATATCTCTGGCTCGTTCTGGAATGATTTAATGGCAATAAAAACTGTATTACATGAATACATTGACCAAGATAAACACATACATCATTTTATCCCTGGCCAATCAACAGCGAGATACTCTATCACGTGTCTGAATTAGCTGATCTCAGCCCGTCATTCAGTTGTTATCTAAATTGGGTTAAAACACCATACTTTGACTGAAAGTGCTATTGCAAACATAAAATACAAATAACTGATCATGCGTAAAAAAATAATTATGATTAACAACCCAGTATTTCTGAACATAAACAATTAGTTCTGCGATTTCCCAGCAAACACAAAACATTTGTATAGCATTTGTACAACGTCGGCCCAACGTTATTGCTAAGTAAATTTAACGTATCATGCATGATTATAAAAATAGCCCACTATTTCTGAATGCAAAACACCCATCCTTTGATGGGTTAATATATGTGTGATAAGCATACAGATGTATTCTGAAGTATTCTCAAGTCCACCCTGTCAACTAGGTATCCCTAAAGCACATTAACCAGAATCTGGTCCCGTGTGAGATTTAAATAAAATGCCAGGGTATTGGCCACAACCGTGGAGAAGCAAACAGCAGTAACTGCTCACTGCTCAAGTAAGCAGTTACTGCTGTTCACCTTCTCAGAGTCAGTAGATTTGCCATGTTCTGTGTTGCGTTGTTCTGAGAATAACCGATTCGCATAAACCGCATAATATTTATATTATATTTGAAAACAAATGTAGACATATGACAAAATGATTTCGTTCTACTTGTGAATGTACAATGCAATGATTAAACCGCAGGAATACAATTATAGTCATCCTTTAAAATCCAAAAGGTTCTTGTTGGTTTACTTTGTCTGTTTGTATTGACGTTCCTAAACCCTTTCCTTGCTGAGACTCAGAACGTAACGTCCTAGCATTCGAATTAATAGCTTTATCAGGATAAGGATAAATTAAAACATGTAATAAGATTTAATATTTTGTCAGAAATATTTGCTTGCATCAAGATGATTAATTAAAAAGTAAGACTCACAATTGAAAAAACAATACTCGAATCTTTATTTATAAGCAGTGCATCATCATTATTGGTTTTAGCACATGTCGCTCTTAGTTTAACTGTAAACATATTATTTAACAAACCATTCGAATTTCTACCAATGTCCAAGTTGTTTATGCTTTAATATTATTTATTATTATACTGACTTTATCATCACACTTTTTTTTCTTTTTGACGTTATTTATTTGACTATATTTATATAGCCAATTGTATGTGCGGGGATCGACTTCAGACGTCGGATTTTGACGTCAAATTCTGACGTTTAAAGTCAATCACCACACTGAAAAATAAAAGTAGTTATACTGGCCATAGACCCATAAAAATAAAGCGGAAAGACATTTATGATGATTTGAAATTGAAAAAAACCTTCGCTCTCTATATAATTTGCATAAATATATTTCAGCGGTTTAAAGGTCAAGGCGGGTAAATAAAAGCCGCCTGGGTGCGAGCTGGACGGATGGAGTGTTTTCACAAAGAGTTAGTGTTAATCTCGATAAGCGACTTTCAAGTGCTAAAAACACATTCACTCTCACATATCGTCAAATTTGATGGCAAACTGAGCCATCACAGACTGCGGTGCGGGAGATTGATTCAGCCTCCCCAGCGTTTGGCGACTGGATGGTCTTGCTAAAGTCTGGTCTTGTGTATGTATTACATTGAATAACGCTTAAACTAATATACTACGTCCAATAATGGAAAAAAATAAACAATTCTTCTTCTTAATACATCTATATGTATTGTGACAATATTAATCATTTTGATATTGATAATTGTCACGATTATTGTGATATTTATATTGTGATAATGTGACTATTCTCCGCGGTCAATGCTGAGCAATTTTCATCCACGTCTAGGATGAGAGTCGCGTGTTATTTTCCTGGGAAGCTAGAGTTAAAGACAGGGCTGACAATACACTAGATGTTGACCCAATGCTGGTCAAATGTTAGGCCGAGGTCTTAGACGTCGACCCAGCATTAAGCCAGCATTGGGTCAACATCTAGTGTTTGTGGGGAGTTCCACAGCTGACGCTCCTCCTATAATCCCCTAATATCGTTCAGTGTTTGTACGAGGTTTCCGTCGGCGACAATTCTGGTATGTCAGGGTTTTGTTGGGGCGGGCTTTTGACCCCGTGTCGAAATAACAAACCGAGTCGTGGCTGTACAAATAGCCGTGGATGTGGTGGAACCAGTCAGAGACTTAGGCGGACTTAAATATTGAGATGTGGTTGACAATGCCGTACAGTGCCGCACTATTGTCCGCGCGGCGCCGTGCCGCGCTCACACCAGACCGTCAAAGCCAGATCCACTCCCATAACAAACAACGGCTTATGAAGAACAAATCTGACGGACAAATCTGACCAACTCGTCAGACTTTAAGCCTCTGGTGCTCGTTTGCTGGTGAGACTGTGACATTTCACTGAACAACGACATTATCGTCCCCTGCAGAATAATCAAACGTCACGCTTCAACCTCGAAATGTTTTTAATCCAGAACGTGCTTGTATTTCACATAAGTTTTTTTCTGGTATTGATTTTCATAACATTCTTTATGCAAACTGGATTATAAAAACACGTTATTTTGAGAAATTTCTAGTCTTAGAATGTAATGAAGGATATTATCTCTATGGTATATTAATTGACACATGCATATGCAAATTGTGTATGGCTCATGTACTTAGAGCAGTGTCATTTATGTAATCATCTCTAGTGATACACTTTAACATTTACTGTTCCATATGTCTGTGTTGTTATTCATTGCAATGAGACTAGGGTGTGTAATCAATTCGCTTTTGAATGTAGACTTTGTTATTACAGTACGGCACTCACACCTAAATAATCTATTTGAAACATCACGTTTTTCATTACAAAACTTACGTTTAAATGTTGATTGACATTGAATATCGCTATGAATTCTAATTAAACAATCTCCAGGATTGGGAGTTGTTTGCTAACAAATCCCCATTCTAGAGATTGTTAAACTGTATCTGTGTATGTATCTGATGTATAATCGGCAAACCTCCTTTAAAGAGTATAACGCTGATGGGACATGTGGAAAGTAAGGGAATACATGATTTATCTTTAAATTCAAAAAGTAGCCCTGCAACGTATAAATCAAAGAGGTTTTTAAAAATATAATGCATCAAACATGTCTTAGTTGGCTCTCCCCGTTTCTTTTGAATACCTATGTATTTGTCTACGACAATTATAAATAGTTTACTCTTTCAGACGGTCCCCGCGCTGATAGGGTGAATTGATTCGACAAAATACAGTGTTGATAATAAATATTGTGTTGACATAAGCGGTGTAGACATAATGTCAAATTGATAGAACACACGGGGTAGACCAATTATACAGAATACAAAACTAGGTGCAAGAACTTACACTAATAAGATAAAGACAAGTTAACCTTTTCACTACCATACATGACGGAAATTCCCGTCGTCATTCGTCAATGAACGTAACCATAAAATGACACAAATTTCGTCAAATATATACTACATTTATGTATTTTTCGTCATTTGAAGGTGGAAATTGCGTTAGCAATTCCAGCTTCAAATGGCGAAAAATAGAACTCCTACACCAGTATATCTGGATCCTGGCATGCACCCCGGCCTGGAAGTCAAAGGGTTAATAATGCAAGAAATGAGCAGACAACGCCCTGATATTTCCATTGAGTTGATTACCCCTACAATGCTGTTTTTTGTACAAGCGATGGAAGCCAAAGCGGTTTTATCAAATTGAAATCATCATAAATGTCTTAGTCAGCTCTTTAGCGCTTCATTTAAATATCTAAGCTACGAGTCTACGGTCATTAGAAATACATACAGACGCCAGATTCTGACGTATAAAGACGATCACCGCGCTGAAAGGCTTAAAAGTAACGAAATAAAACATTACGCGAAGGAATAAACTGACATATTACTTACATCATTGACACAAAATGTATTGAGAAGTAATTCAGTAACTACATGAATGTCCCTTTACCATGAACTTCCATCAACTATATTTAAAGTAAAACATAATATATATTTTCTCAGAATTGTACAGCCCATATTCAATATTACAGTCAATAAAAGGAACAATGTCTGCAGAAAGACAGGGGCAAAGTGAGTTTATTTGAAACGATTTGAAAAAATGTGTCGGACTCTTTAAAAGACGGTCATAAATCACGCTCCACTGAGATTGTGGCTTGGAGCTAGTAGCTCGCAAATACAAGATGCTCTCTCAAACAAGTTTCAGAGTTGAGCCACCGCCTTTGACATTGGCGCAACTTTAAAACAGCATTAGATCAACGTATGGTGTCTGCAGATTGTTGTATTGTTGATATCCAGTGATGTTTGAATGCTGGGCCAGCGTCTTCAACACTGGCCCAGCATTAAAACATCACTGGATCCTGAGTTTACCGAGTGTTGTAGGGTATCCTGTGGACCCCCTTAGCCTGGGGAGGGGGTAGAGGAGGGGATGACGCATGTTTTGAATTAGCAGCCTGTCATTTGGACGAGGAGAGATCAAGCGGTAGTATAATGCTAGCAGACATACTGATTATCAATGTCACACCAGAACAGCACCCACGTATGTATCACCCAGCAAACAACAGGCGTTGAGCAAATGTTGTTTTAATGTTGGGCCGGCGTCGAAGACGGTGGGCCAACATTAAAACAACATTGGTTCAACGCTTCGTGTTTGATGTATCATGGGGCAAATACAGAAAAAAAGGACTCGCCAGTTTGACTATAACAGAACTGAATGTTGATTTAAGGCTGGTCCAGCGTCGCAGACGGTGGGCCGACATTAAATCAACATTAATTCAACCGCTTGTGTCTCATACTTACATTGAGATATTTTATGACATCATTAAAAGTCATTTCCGGCGTGTTTGTCATTATCGTAATTATATGTGTATAAGTAGATTCAAGAGGGCTAACTTAGTAAAATCTAAGGTTATTTTCAAAATATAGTTAATCGGCATTGGCATTACCGTGGATAAAATAACAGGTTTTTTTAAATATGCACGCTATAGATGATAACAACCAAATAAAATTATGCGTGTATTATATTTTATAAAATACTCTAATAATTCACCACTCATCCCGCTAAGTTATTTTACTTAAATTTTCACCCAGTCGCAACCGTGACCCACGACTTCAAGTGGGTAATAATTACTCAAATTTGTTTAATTTGATACAAAACATTGTTGTCTTGGTGTTTAAACATACATTTCATTCTCAATAACAGTGATTTATTTATTCGGGTAATAAAACGGCATGAAAACGAGTATGTCATGCTATGAACTACTTTGAGCGTTAAAAAAACACTGAATGACCGGCGGTGATCAGGCCAAGGAAAAAAGAATGATTCTAATTTTTACTTGATCAAACTGAACCACTTTTCAATTGATTAGATTCACAATGCCGTTCAATATGTTCGAGCAAATGCACATGACATTTTATTCAATAACAGAGAAGTGCGATTTTTTCAAAAGTTATGTGTTTCCTTCGGCCTATGATTCAGCCTAATTGTCGGTGATAAGAATATCCTGATATATTAAAAGAATGTTCATATCTTTTTTCTCTCCTTTTTTCATTTCGTCATATTCATAGTTATATTCCCACAGCTAATGTTACGCAATACTTTTCACTTGAATAGCTGAGTATTTGACACTGACAAGCACAACCACTCCCTCCAATACCCCACACACAGCCAAGCAGCACGATACACTCACCCAATGCCGGTTTAATATTGGGCCAGCGTCTGCGACATTAATACGGCATTAATACGGCATTGGGTGAGTGTATTATTCTGGCTAGGAGGGTTCTGGATCAACGGGACTCCCCACATACTTCACAATCCGTTCTGTCACGTCATAGAAAAATAGGTTCACAGTATTATAGTCAGAATCATACCAAGAACTTTAATTTCTATATACAGTTCTTGATCATACTAACCAATGGCCTCAATGTTATTTGGAACATAATGTGTGTTTAAACATCAACATTTGTAAATGTTTGGTTTTAAATTAAACAAATATCAGTAATTTCAACCACTTGAGGTTGTGTGTCGCGGTAGCGAGACACAACCTCAAGTGGTTTAAAATTTAAATGAATTAACTTAGCATGATAAGGGTTTACCTGTGCTGCAGGTTTTTCGCCGATTTCTCAGGCAATTTTAATTAATTTATCATCCGATTACACTGAAATTTTGCAAGATTTTTTGGAATAGACTAGACTAGGCATGATATCCCAGCAAACAGGATACATCAACCAAATGCTGGTTCAATGTTAGGCCAGCGTCATAGATGGTGGACCAATAATGGACCAACATTGGGTTGAATTATCGTGTTTGCTGGGATGGCAAAATGACATGGAAATGGGATGATAGTTTCCTGAAAAAATCGACGAGAAAAATGCGCGACAGGATAAAATTATTTCGACTGTAACATAAAATATTATAAAAATATTATATCTATAATGTCTTTTTAATTATCAAATCAAATCAGATTTGCTTACAATTAAAATGCATTTTGTTATATATAGTCAGAACCTGATGTCTAAAAACGGTTCATAAAAATATTTAGAGATATTTCAATAAAGATATTTATTGAAATGACGCTTCATCTGGGACTGTGCTTCTGTCACTGGTCACATAACGCAAGATGCTAACTGATGTTGGGTTAATGATGGCATAGCGTCGTATATATTCAGGGTGGGGTCTGCTAGAGGGGGGGGGGAGGGGGTGGAGCGTTCTGCTTCTGTCGACACCGTCCAGAACCAATGACCAATCTACATGAGTAAGTGACCGAGCAGATCCTGGGTCAAAAAGGTCAATTATATTCATGGGTTAGGGTCAAAGGTTAGGCTGCCTGTTTGGTTAAGCCCCCCACACCCCTGCTCTTATCCGACATATACTTTGGCAGACCCCCAAGGGGATAGGCCATCGGCAATGCTCACCCAGACGACAATCACACGCTGTGACAACGTTGGCTTAATGCTGGTCCAAGGTCTTTCACGCTGGGCCACTATTCAGCCAACGTTCAAAAAGTTTTTACAGTTCACACTGCAGTCAGACCTTCAGCATGGTTATCGTAAATGTTGTCCACTTTATAGTAAAACAAAGATTAGAACGATGTTCTGAGAGTACTGTGATCATTAACAATACTGGAACATATTCTGAGACATACACACCATTGTACAGTTGACCCCAAAAAAATTAAAAAGAATTAAAACTCGTTAAAAGTGATTAAAAAAGGAACACAAATGAATGCATTATATTAATATATATTATCTAGATCAATCGCGAATGATATTAATATATTATTGTTTTCTGTGTATACCAAAACGATGTACTGCATTGTAAGGAATAAATCGATTGATTGATTGATTGTATCACAGTACATGAATGCACGTAAAACAGGGAATAAGTTATGTGTCTGCAGAAGAGACACGGACAAAATATATCTAATTATCATTGAGGACATATATGTGGTGAAATGTATTAGATATATAACGTAATATAATGTATATTACGTAGGCCTTATATATATGAAGACACACACACATAACTTATGATACCTAGAGCACGAAGATTATTTTAATGATGTTAGTGTTCTTGAAATATGGCAGAAAATAAAACCCATGATTCATTACGGTTTTATTATGTCCCAAATAATGAAAGATATTTTCTGACCGACATCTAAATGTATATGACAAATTCGTGCGCTCCCTTTTGAAAATGTTATTCAACACAGCGACAACACTATTCATAAATAATAGCTAAAAAATAGAATTACAAGTTCAGTATGATTAAATGGTAAAATTCATAGATTTTTTATCATTATTATTATTTTGAATTAGTATAAAATACAATCAGACATGTTACTATTTAATAATCTGTAATGGAGGGAGATCTTTAGAAAGTCACACATGTGTGTCTATACATACACTAGCGTGGATAGGGAGGAAAAGAAGAGCAAACAAGAGTGGTGTAAGTTACTGACAGCCAGAAATCAAGGTCACTATGTGGACGACAGATTTGACAAGGTTGACAGTGGTGGTTGTAACTGTATGCAGGAGGGTGCTGTACGGCCTGAAGCCACTGCAAGAAATGCCATGGCGCAGACCTCACAAGAGACTACGTCTTCTGCGATTGCAGGCAATGCCATGCAGACCTCACAAGAGACCATGTCTTCTGTCATGTCCTACAATAGGGCAATAACGACGACAAGATCATATTCAACTCCAGCAAACACGTGAGTTTCAGCCAATGCTGTTTTATTGTTGGTCCAGCGTCGCAGAAGCAGGACCAACATTCAAACAACATTGGGTGAGCTTTACAGCTACTGCTGTTTTTGTACTGCGAAACCTAGATCTGTATCTGTTCTTCGCAATAACGGTAACTAAATCACATCAAATCCCCGAAAACATGAGAAGAATATTGGGTGAGCGTTTTGTGATGAGATGTGGTCCCCTTCAGAGATGGATACAACAGATACAACAGTTTTTTTTTGAGTTGCTGAGGTGTGTCTCTTATAATATTGCCAGTGTGAATGAATATTTATTTACGTCGCTTGAACCCTTTCAGCGCGAAGATCGCCTTTATACGTCAGAATCTGACGTCTGTACACGTTAGATTCAGACGTCTAAAGTCTACCCCCTCACAGTAAATATTTAAAATATTTAAAAGCTAACTAAGACATTTATGATGATTTCAAAGTAAAAAAAAGTTTATAGGAGAGTATTTCAGCGCTATAAGGTTTAATATAACTTAAATTGTGACAATATCGCGACATAAGGAAGCCCGACGTCGGCAAGTCACACGCCAGGGATTTGAACAGTTTGGAGGACTGTATATGTACAGATTGGACGACATTAACAAGTCAGCAGTCACCGTATGCCTGACAGGCTCTGGGGAAATGACAGACAGTATGTCATGCCAGGAGACAAAGCGCTGTCACAAACAGACCAAGACAACTTCCTGTTCCTGCAGGCATCACTGTCAATGTCACCAGTCAGATACTTGCGTGGCGTGTCCAGGAAATTAAAAAACACACGCAATTGTCCAACGCAGAAAAACACAGCACTTTTGCAAGTGATATAATAAACCACATAATAATATTCACATACATAAAGTACATTGCATTTTTTTCTGTCTGGTCGCATCATCTGCTATGACTTGAACAATTCCACGACCAACTTTCAAGAGCAATCTAAGACTGTACAACAGCATTTAATACACGCAAAACAAATTCCAACATTTTTTGATCCCATGTATTATTAGTTGACAACATGCACGCCTGTATCCTGGGCAAATGTGACAGTTTTTCATTCCAAGTTGATCGATCAAAAGTAAACGTGTTTTTATATCACACTCAGCTATAACATAACACATTGAGCCAATGCTTGTTAAGTGCTGGCCCATCGTCTACGACGCTGGCCCAACATTAAACAAACATTTCTTCAATGTATCATGTTGACTTAAAGCTATACAAACGGTGTCTGAAAGCTGGGTGATTATCAACCAGTTCTAACGTTGTGCCAGCATCAAGGCATCACAGGGTGAATTCCCGAGTCTGGGTGTCTTCGATAGAGCAATATCCTGAAAGACACCTAGACGTGGACTCTGTCAGATACAGGAAGGCCCGCATAACTTGTCCTTCCGCCCGGGACTCTTCATCCAAAATAAACAGACGCCGCCTCGCCTCAGGATCCGCTATGTCGTCAGCAGGGAGCCAGGCAGACTGTTTGTTTTTTATTGATCAGCCAAGTATTCAGCGTGGTCAGCCAGAACCAGCCGGCAATCCTACAGACCAACAACTGAACAATTTCCCTTTCGCAGCTGTTGATCAACGTATACTGTGAATTTGGTGAGATTTTCTGCCAGAATATAAAAGATACATTTCTAAAGAACCTGATTTGTCGTATTCTGTGCTCAGAAGAGTCACAATCGATAGCAGAATGGGTCTCATATTGTTATTAGATAGGTCGACATTCTAATATAGAGTCAGAATAATTTTTTTTAGAAAAGTTTTTATTTTAAATTCGTTGCCGCCACTCCCTACTTAAAATGAACATATAGTTCTATCACACATAACTCGTTAACCGCTGTTTATCTCTGATCATTTAGCTTTCATCTTCCTGAATGTTATCCCCTGACTGGATATTCTCCAATAAATTTATGTTATCTGAGGTGACACCGACTGCTCTGATTCATGTAGATGTGCTCTCTTTTACAGTTATAAAATATTATATTTTAACAATTGTGCAGCTGAAGTTTTTTTTCTATTTTTCATTAATTTGAAGCTAAAATTGCTAAAGCAATTTTCAAATGACGAACAATATTTCTAAGTGTGTAAATTAAACATCTTCTAAAATGAATTATTTCCTTAACTGATCATAGACCGCTTATTGGTAATTATATCAGTTATTTCAGTGTCGTTATCTTTATTTTAAAATATACTTTGCGTAAATGATTAAAAACCAAGTAAGTCACAAACTAAGTGCATCTCGCATGTAATCGGTGTGCATTTGAGCGGGGTAAGGGACAAGAATAAGGTGTTCAGACTAAAATAAGTCTGTGTTTTCTTACCAGATAAGCCCAGTGCTAGATATAGGTCAAAATCACTGCACAGTGTGTAAGAAACAGTCAACATTCATCAATACTTTCCAGAAATAAACGTAGCTATAATTATTAAAACTGACCACGACTGAAGTATGGGAGGTGTGGCAGATGGAATGGTTCACATTAATTCTACGAGTGCCTGTGATGACCCTCCGTATTTAGTTACTGGCACGCCACTATGGACAGCCAATGACACATAAATCAATAAATTGATGAAATGGACCTAGGCTATTTCACATAGTTGAGAACGTTTTCTGATTGGTTTGGATGCCTATATCCATACATATTCTATATAATACATACAAAATAATGCAACATTTGAATTTCTTACCAATGACACGAGAAATTAAAAAAATATATGTAGCAAAGTCAATATTGGAAACTGTATTTTCTAAATTACCACATATTCACGATAATAATCTGCAATTCACTGTGTAAAACATATTTATATTTTTTTTAACATTTATAGTTTTTTTTCATTGCACTGCTTTGGTTATAAATAATTAATTAGAAAACAGTTCACAAAAGCCAAAATTAATAACAGCATATACTAATTAGAAACGCTATTATTATTTTTTGCTCATTGTTCAACCCATCCGCCTGTGAAGGTTTTTTTCCATAGAAAAAATGACATTTCAAAATAAAGCAAATTAACCTCACATCCAAGGACAACCTAATCAGCACTGGCAACAAAGAACAAAAAATAATTAACAGATGAAATAGAAAAGGTGACAGGTGTTTTTAATTTACTTCACCTGAGATTTTTGATTAATTTTAATATTTAGCGACGGCTAAAACACAGCTGTCTGAGTATTTGATTAAAAGGTAATATTCATTAACATTGACTTCTATTTAAATCTAAAAAATGGCCTTCTCTCTGGACATGTCAACTGTTTGTATAGGCCGAAGAACGCTCCTAATTTTCTTAAAGTATTTCACAAATTCCTAGAAAACATAATAACTTCAAATTTAGATATATTGTACATTGGGACACATTGTAATGACTCTTTAAAATGTTATTATTTTAAAAAGTCTTAAACGTTTTCTGCACATATTCATGGTCATTAGCTTGACTAAATCATCTTCTATATAGTTGTATAAACCCCATTTTCCTATAAATGGTATTTCTTATCAACTTACTTTCGCTTCAGAGGTTGATATTGATATCTGTTTTGCGCAAAATAACAATAATTTTTAGAAAAGAGTAGCAAATTGACATGTTGGATTAGACATCTTACCATCTACACTTGTGCAGTCAATATGACTCTATATTTGACAACCATGCCCCTGTTTAGAATAAAACGTTTCGGCTAAAACCTGCCGACATCTGAAATAATAATACAGCACCGTAAGCTTGAGCCGAGTTGGCGAGGGTTTTGCTCCATCTGGATCAGTCAAGATATCAGACTCATTGTAATTCATGTGATTGGCAAAAGCAAAAGCAAAATATTCCTGAAACGTATACTATTTAGGACAATTCTAAAAACCATGCCCCTGGTATGCAATAAATACAATTCTTCATATGGCTTCAGTTTTTCCAGAATCTGTCCAACTCACTAAAGTTTGTGTTTGTTAAACACTGTTAAAATGTTATCAGTAACAGTGAGTGTATGCGCACTAAAGTTCCAGATCGTGTTCCCAATATACCTCAAGTGCCGAATCCCATCATCAAATCTAAACTACCTGTCTTTGAAGCTGCAATGGAAACCGATATTTTAAAAGTGATCATGAAGTCTGCTTCAAAGTATTGTAACTTAGACCCGATTCCCACTGGTTTCTTAAAAAAGATTCTAGATATCATCATTATGCCTATAACAGAGGTTGAAATAACAAATAGTATTAATTTGGAATTTGTCCTCGTTTTTTCAAAGAAGCGCATGTCTCACTATTGTTGAAAAAATCATCCATTTTCAAAAAACGATCTAAAAAAATGTAAACCAATTTCAAATTTAAGCTTTTCCAAAATCCTTGAAAAAGTGGTATCTAGCTGCTTGCCGCAAAAACAAATTGGGAAATCCATTATAGACAGCTTATCGAGTCAGTTTTGCTGAAATGCCAAAATGCAATTTCTCTAGACAAGAACCAAATCCCTGGCTTGACGCTTCTCGACCTATCTATGATCAAATGGTTAATGTTGCCCCTAGCCGCTAAAATGTTCTATGTGCCACTCAGATGAGTGGCACATTTAACACTTTAACTGCTAGGGCCACGATATACAGATCATATATATATTCTGATATCACAAAATAAACATAAAAAAATCATGGCAACATAACTATATTTTTGTGCGGGAAAGTGAAGATTAAATTTACCAATGTTGTGTTAACGTTGATCAAGCGTCGTAGACGGTGGGCCAATAATAACACAACATTGGTTTAACATCTCATGTTTGCTGGGATGCTGGCATTTTTTCATTCATCCGAATAATCCGTCAAATCATCAGCGATATATATGACTTTTATAGGTCTTACCACAGGGTAAATTAAGTTACGCATTTCTAACAAAACGAGGTTCACGAAGGCCAAATCAAAAACATGATCCGACAGATTAATTAGTTTTTAATTAATTAGACAAGTCGATAATTAGCGACGTTTGTCACATAATTTAGTTTTCATTAAAAACAATTCTCTCAGGATATAATGACATGATCAGAGATATTTTTATTGATTTTTTTAAACTGGAGATTGGATACAATAGGTGACCTAATGTTAGCTGCCGCATAAACAGAAACAAAAACATCAATCAATTCTCGACTTGTAGTGGATGAAGATGATTTGATGTGGTTTAAAAATTAGAGAAAATTACCATGTGTTGGTAAACCAGTTTCATGTTAATTTTTGTTCTAGAAAAATGGTAGGAAAATTAAGTCTGTTTTCAGGGATGTAAAATAATGCTTTGATGCATCCTGAGGGCTTAAAGGGTTAATAATAAATATGGAAACTATCAGGTCAGTGGTTTCCTAGTGAGTACAATGTGATGCTGGTACTGTCCAAACTATGCCCACTCTGTTACTGGGTTATATAGCCAGGCAACTGCCCCCTGTAAAAGCAA
>OZ024902.1:21507663-21570544 GCA_964017125.1 Flabesymbios commensalis | reverse complement strand
CCCTATTAATAAAGTACGACGTGTCTCGAAATGAGAGACTTGACAAATCGTGAAACCCACCAGAACGAGGACAAAAAACAGGCAGTAGGCCTAAGTATAATAAGTGCCTCAAAAACAGAGGTTGCCACGACCCAGCTACGTGTAGGTCACGACACTCACTCAGTCCAGAGATCAAGGGGATGGGAGGATGATATTTAACCCTGTCAAGCTTGAATTTACCATTGTAATCTTCATCCACCTGAAGCCGCAAATTGCTGTCGCAATTCCCGACTTGCAGTGGATGAAGATGACATGAAGTGGGTAACATTATTTTGTTAAATTTTAAAGACATTTGTCTTAAATTCATTAAAAATAGAAATTTTTCGTTCAAAGAGTGTAAGTGATCAGGATGCGAAATGATGTTTTGACGCATCATCAGGGTTTAATGTGTTAGTAGTTCACCTGCTATTGATGCGAATATAAACCGATTTTTAAATTTATTTAAAAGTCCACCCACTTGAAGTTGTTCCTCGCTACCGTGGACTAGCCAAACACCTAGTATTAATCATCGTTGGCAACAAATCGTTGTCTGCATTAACAGTTGGTGATTTGTATAGCTCATTGCTAAATTATTATTAGACTATAATGTATATTAACAACAACAAAAACATCAGAATAGGTTTGAATTTTATGACAACCTTTTCACGATAAGCTGCGAATTGTGGTGCAATTCTGACTTTTGAGCAATTAAAATTAGCGCAGCGATATCCAGCAATGAAAGGCAATGCTTAATACACGTGTAATGAGTAAGTGACCCTTTAAGTACTCAAGCATTATCTAAAAGTGTTCATCACCTTGAGGTGGAGCTCGCACTTCAACCTGAATGACAATTTGAAATAATACCTCATATTTGAATGTTTGAAATCAAACTGCAAATATAACTCACTTGGACAGATTGCAGCATTTCCAAAGAAATTTTAATAAAGCTATGCCATATGGCGCAGTTATTCGGCATCGGTACGTAAAGGGTGGAAGAAAACGAGGAGTGTCGCTCATTAGTGAGTCGTATTGTTAATTATCGCGGGAGCCCCGAGGCTGGAGAAACCTCCAAGCAGAAACAACACGCTAAACCAACGTTAGTTCAATGTTGGTTCAGCGTCGTAGACGGTGGAGCAACGTTAAACCAATGTCGATTCTTGTGTCTGCTGGGAGCTACTTTTTCCTCAAGATTCCTGGAATATTCCACGCATGTGAAAAATCACTCTCTGTGTCTCACACTTTTCCCACCAGAATTTGTATTTAAATAATTTATCTGGGGCGATATCAGTAAATATGCCTCTGATTATATTTTAACAGGTTTCCATAACGTTGGCCAATTTATACAATAAATCATGTCTCAGTTGACCTGAAAATGCCGGTTCCCTTGCCTTGCACAATATTAATTCCGATTCCTTGGTCCAGCCCAACCTTAAATCAGAATAGACCCATTACGTTTGTTTATGTTTGCTGGATGGCAGGTAATTATGACTGTACCATTGACGTTGTGGGAGGGGGCCCTAGGGTAGTGGTTAGCACCGCTGCCTTTCACGCTCGGGGTTCGGTTCCCGGTCTCGGCGGTTTGAAAGAAACAAAAAAATGTTTCTTCCCCATCCACGTGTGAAAGTCAGTATTGTGGGGAGCCTCCGTGACCGAGAGGTCGCGTGTTCGGCCTCAGACCGCCAGGGCGCGAATTTCGAATCCTGTGTCTGGAGGACAGTGTCATCTCAATCATCTCACCATCCTCAGGAGGTTGTCCTGGCCCAGTTTAGCCTATATGTGCACAAAGGTGGCCTAAAGCCCGATTCATTTGATATACCATTCGCGTTGTGATTCACGGTAGCCAAAGTTTTTTCTAATTTACATTTCCATACATACATTTCAACGAGTAGAGGTATTCAATGGATATTTAGGACTCCAGAAACGCAAAATGGAGAGTTACTGGCTAGTTGGTCCAGTGTCGTAGACGGTGGACCAACGTTAAACCAACATTGATTCGGCTTCTTGTGTCTGCTGACTACGGTCATGACCGCTAATATAATGCTATCAACTATGTGAACAAAAAAAACTATAAAATATACTATTTTATTTCACCCTCTATCGGATTAAATCGATAAACATCAAGACATCTCCATTTATGTTAATGTTTTCCAAGAATGTTTTACTTATATAATTGGTACTCGTTTTCGTTTCGGTTTTCATTATTGGCCTACATACTGCCATGTTAAACCATAGGGCATTATCTGTTTACTTTACAATTAAACACATACTGTATTATATCTTTGAAGAGCAGGACACTGCGATGCCAAGACAAACAGCAGTAACTGCTTACTTTTCAAGTAAGCAGTTACTGCTATTTGACTTTGTATTTGAGTTTAACGACATTAGTTTACATAATATAGCATACATAGAGGCCTGAATGGGTGATGTATCACCTTAACATAGAAAACAAGTTGCTATAATAGGGGTGACATCAACACTGTCAGTACCATATCCCACTACTCTTCACAAAATGTATATATAGCACTGGAATTTCTACTTTTGCATAATTGAATTTGTCCAATACCAGTAAGTGACTGGCTGTGAGCATACGACTCAGCCATTACGCGTACACTCCCGTGGACATTGTGATCATATAATATTGTGAGTGAGTTATGCTTTTTGATTTATGAGTTTAAGCTCGTTGTAGGGTTGCTCGCGATCAAACACAGTTATAAATATGATAATAAGTGAGCAGGTCGTTTATGAGAAAAACAGAGGGCACGCCTCGTTGCATCGGTTAATGGCCGCCGTCAGAGATTACGTGCGAGAAGACAGATCATGTGGCTACTAGAAATGTATCCCTAACTGCGCCCCTACAAAAACGTCTACATATTCCTTTGGATGATAATATCTAACATTTTGCAGTAATTAATCATATCGATAATCAGGATAATAGATTTTAATAATCAGCAACGTTTCACGTACATTTACACAGCTCAGTTTACTTTCCGCTGCGTCGTGTAAATGTGCTGAGCATTTTCTGACATTGGGTGAAAATTGCTCTCAATCACCGCCATATTAAAAAACGTTGATTTCGCAAAAAATGAATTCAACAACCCACAGCCCACAGCTTTGTAGTGTGTGGCTGTCCATGGCTACCAGTAAGACTGATGTCACGGTGAGAGAATAAGTGTGTGCTCACCCAGCAAACAAGAAACGTTGACCTCCTGTTAGGCCCTTCTGACAGGGTATCCTATCCATATCAGAAGGGCCTAATATTAGGCCCTTCTGACAGGGTATCCTATTCATATCAGCAGAGCCTAATATTAGGCTATGTTGGATTGGGGTTGGGTCGGTGTCGGAGCCAACGTTGGGTCAAAGTATTGTGTTTGCTGGGATACTAAGAAAAAAAGGTTATTCCTGAGAGGCTATGTAAATTATACACATTTGATAAAAATCGGCTACGTATAGTATGTAAGCGGGGTATGTGTTTTTATGTGGTGGTAGCAGAGATTATTTAGTTACATAATCTCTAGTGGTAGTCATAGTATCATATGTATAGGTGGTCCTTACTTATTATTAGTTAATGGTAAGTGTTAAAATTCCAGACGGGATATATTGACATGAACAAATTCAACTATACCCTATTCGCAGCAAACACGAGACCTGATGCTGGCTTAATGCTGGGCCAGCGTCGCAGACGGTGGCCCAACATTAGGACAGCATTGCGTCGCCGTTTGCTGCTGTCTGAGTCGGTTTGGTATCATATTACGGCCTTATTTAAGTAGGCCTGTACCATATCAGGTCCCTCCAGGCCCGTTTATTCACCTTTAACTGGAGAATATACACACAGGGGTAGTTTTGTATGACATAGATCGTATCTCAGAGATCACGCTGTCTGATGCTAATCTACATGCGAATCTACAGTGTCTGCCCCAGATATAACCAGTATAGAGTAGATTCAAAAAGCAAGTATTTTCCAAAGAATTTTGCAGTGCATATACGCATAGAGAGCAATTGTTCTGTGTCGGTGCATTGTACATCTACAGTGCCTGCCCACCCCCCTCCGAATATCACAGTATAGTATACATATTTGAAATCACTAAATTGAATGTAGCACTTTCTGAAGAAATCTTCAGTATATGCATAAACAAGTTGTTTATGATAAACAGCTTGTCGTGTATAAATTGGAGATCACAGTAGATCACATTTTTTCCAAGAAACATTATTTGTGATAACAATCAATCAATGAATTTATTCCATACAATGCATTACATCGTTTTGGTATACACAGAAAACAATAATATATAAAGTAAAATAATAACACGGAAGACTTTCAGTTTCTGGAGAGGCTAGAATTTTATAATAATAGGTTTCGTGGCGCCAGACATCAAAATGTTTTTATCGGAGATCCCGAACATCTATTAATCTTTTACTTCTCCAGTATCGAGGTATTTACCCTTATTGATCATTTATCATTCTTTGACCGCTCCAGCCCCAAAGTATATTTACTATTATTTTAAATTAACCCTGAGATGAGAGTAATTTTGTTCTAAATTCATGTAGCAGGAAGTATATGTCTTAAACAAAAAGTCTTTGTTGCGATGAATTATGCCTTTTTTAATTCGAAATATGCCAAGTGGTGGGTAAATGCTACAGGGGAGCTTAACCCATTCAGGCCTGAATTTACCATTGGCATCTTCATCCAACTACAAGCCGCGAATTGCTGTCGCAATTCTCGACTTGTGGTGGATGAAGATGATTCGATGTGGTTTAAAAATTAAAGAAAATTGCCATGTATTGGTAAACCAGTTTCATGGAAATTTCCATTCTAAAACCCCTAGTTGTAGGAAAGTTAGGTCTGTTTTCAGGGATGTAAAATGATGCTTTAATGCATCGTGAGGACTAAAAGGGTTAGGGGGTTATCCCCCAAAAAAATAAAATATATACTACGTTTCAAAGGGAAAGCGTATAATATCTGTTTATAAACGCTATTTTTGCACGACAGTAGACTTCATACTTAATCAGTATGCATCTGTACATAGTTTAACCATTAGGCCTGCAACGCTAATTTATTTTTGTATAAGCCATGGAGACCAAAAGGGTTTTTTTCAATTTGAAGCCATCATAAATGTCTTTTTTTCTGCTTAATGTGAATACCCATGTCATAACGAAAAAGCAGATTTGAGGTTGTATTTAAGGAGCAGGTTATTTCTTTCTGTACCAGTACACATCATTGAATAGATAACAGACACTGTAACCTTTAGTAATTGGTCATCATAAAATACATTTTCATAAGAGGTATCACCGTTGTTTCTTATGTGTCAGTTTAAAGTTAACATATAGCAGTGTATTATAAATAAAGACAGCGCATGATGTATTGTGTGAAACTCAATGACCTCGACCTCCTTTATTTTCACCGAGCTGGCTTATACAATGAAGTATGGGGGAGGGTTCTTATATAACGTTGTTTTCACCGAGTGACGTCACTGCGTTTCACAGAATAAATACCAGAGCAAACTCAGTCTGTCCTATACAGAACTAGACTTAGTTGCTCGTGACGGTGTATATCGAGAGACGATAAATATAGAAATGGTATAATCTACAGGGGATTATCTACCAATCAAACCTTAAAGCGCAAAAGTCATTTAAATTCTCACCAACTTGAAGCTGTGTCTCGCTACAGCGACCCTAAACTTCAACAGGTTCAACTGAGGGAAAGTTACTCATATCTGTTTAATTTGAGACTAAGTATTACAGATCTTGATGTTTAAACACTCATTTCATCCCAATAACTGTGATTTATTCTGATAATAAAACATATTAAGAGGGTAAACAACAGTCCTTTACTATTTATTATTTCATAACATGAAGCAGATACGCTGTGGGCGCTAGCGATTCTATTATCCCAAAAAACAAAAGCATTCTTCTTGCATTTTTGTATCAGGGTTGGGGATCTTAAAACAACTGAACCAGATGTTAGGCATCTGATTGGCGGAAATTATCATCCCAACCAATCAGATGCCAAAGATCTGGGTCAGTTCATTTGAGAAACACGACTATAACAAAATGGTATAATCCATCAAAGTAAGATACTAGTTACATTCGTCTTGCATACAACACTTGCTATTTGATGAAAAAAAAACAAGTAATTTTAAATACTTGCAGTCATACTAGTAAATTAATTTTATAAGAAATACACATTGTCAAGAGTATTCAAAAGACATTTACACTGGGGTTTTTGACAACGCAAGCATTAAAATTAGTTGACTGTGTAGTTACGGATCTGCATTATTGCATCAAATGTAAATTATAAGCCTTGCAATTTGAAAGTGCAGTGATATTTGCTACTCATTTCATCAGCAGTGACAACTTGAAATCACTGAAAAAATGTCAAGAGCAAAGCAGCAGTGATTGGATGGATGGAGCAGTTAACCTTTTCACTACCATACATGACGGAAATTTCCGTCGTCATTCGTCAATGAACGTAACCATAAAATGACACAAATTTTCGTCAAATATATACTACATTTATGTATTTTTCTTCATTTGAAGCTGGAAATTGCGTTAGCAATTCCAGCTTCAAATGACGAAAAATAGAACTCGTACACCAGTATATCTGGATCCTGGCATGCACCCCGGCCTGGAAGTCAAAGGGTTAATCGGTGTGCATACAGTAATCCTAATAATAATAATAATATAATAATAATAACTTAAAATAAACATGACAAACTTATGTTATTTAAAACAATCTCAGATAAAAGAAGAGATGCAAAGATGCGTTATGAAGCCGCTTCTCTTGAAGCTGGCGATTATATCAGCAATGCCAGCATTGATTCAGTGCTGGTTCAATGCTGGACCACCGGCTGCGACGCTGGTCCGGCATTGAGCCCACATTAGTCCAACGTCTCGTGTTTGCTGGTAAATGACTAAAAAGTTCATGCGCATGTCGAGCTATGCAGCAATGGATAGATGGAGAAGTTGAGGTGTGTGGCCTATTATGCAATTATACCGTTTTGCAATTTCACATGAAAAATGTATTGTATAACCACCCTGATAACCTCTTCGAAAGAAGCGTTCGTGTGGATCGTATATTAACAGATTAACCCCAAAACCGTAAATTTAAATAATTTAAATTTTCACCTTCACCCACTTCAAGTTGTGGGTCGCATTAGCGAAACACAATTTCAAGTGGTTGGAAATTGTTTATATTTGTGTAATTTGGGACCAAACATTTGCAAATCATTTTGTTTGAACACTCATTTCGTTCTGAATAACTGCGAGCTAAACGATTAATAAAATGAATTAAAACGACCATTCCCGCGCTCAGTTATTATGAACTGAACTCATCCATTTTTTTTTATAAAAGTGCATAGTCGCCTCGGAGACAAAAAGTAGTATATGCCACTCATTTGAGCTGCAAATACCACCCATTGATTCAGGAGCGTCCACAGCATTTTTTGGGACGAAATTTTCTGGGCCACAAAAGTAAAGCGCACCCACCTGAGTGAATGGATAGATCAGAGGTGCTTGTCGCTGGTGGATGTGGTGAGAGACTAGACAGGGGTCTGACACAGCAATCCCTGGGTAGACACGGAATATATCCTGATCAATCTCACAACTAGAGAACACAGACGTCCAGTAATGATCCAGTTACAATCCTGGTGGTGGATGAACTGATCCCTGAAATGTTGTCACCTATTGTGCTCCTGTGTGTACACCTAAATGTGTGTACACCAGTCTGAGTGTACGATGTGTAGAGAAGATGTCTCTCTCCTTGTGTGTACGACTCATGTCTGATCACTCAACCTGTACACCCCCCCCCCCCCTACACACCTTCCCGCTATATAGCTAAACACCCACCCCCGGACCCCTTAAACCTAGCAGGGGTATCAATTAATGCAAACCGTTATAACGCCTATAGTAGTTTTTAATTCACTTTAATATCCGATGAATCAAAGTTATTGGGGAAAATGTGTGTTCAAACATCAAGATTGGCAATTTAAAAAATCAACAAATATTAACCCTTAGAACACTGATGTCGACTACACTAGACATTCTGTATTTCTATTAGCAACTGTATCACCCCTGATAACCAGTTGTTAAAAATACAATATGCTTTCAATCTTGAAACACTGATATATGTTGGGACTTAAATTTCCCAAATAACACAAATTTTCAGTCACTTGAAGTTGTGGATCGCGGTAGCGAGACACAACTTCAAGTGGCTGAAAATTTAAATTTCTTTGCTCAGTGATCTAAGGGTTAATAATTTTCACCCACATGAAGTTGTGGATCGCGGTAGCGAGACACAAAGTTATGTGTGTTGGGATAACACTCTTCAGCAACAATACACTGAGCCGTTTAAGGTTGGTGCTGGGCCAGAAAGTCGGATTAGACATTTACATCTCATCTTAGAAGATCGAAGACGAGACACCGTCTCCTATGCCCTTTTCAAATGACTTGGGTGGATTTCTTAAGTGCACATTATCGCTTGGTAAATAGGTAATCGTGCACACAAACATTGTTATATCTTTGAACTAAGTTTTTATTAACCAAGTTATTAGATCAGCTGTTTCTATATTAAACTGTATAATTATAAATATGCTATTCAACTTCAAGGGATTTTGTGACCATCAACATGTCATTCAGATTTATTATTGAACGAGAAATATTCATCACAATACATAATAACTTTATAAGGAACCTCATGCATCCTAAATATGTCTTGATACTACTTAGCCTTCACTGAAGATAACAATGTAGGATAGAGTATTTTTTTAAATGAAACAATTATTCGGCTTATGTATTAGTAATATTTTATTTAGAATAAAATAAATTATAATAAAAACAAAACAACTTAAAAATTAGGCTAATGAATTAATGAAAATTTTAAGGAAAAATTACGTAACTGTTGTCTTGTAAAGAGACAGTTACGTCCTTCACACATCAAGGGTGGCTAATTGTTAACAGTATTTTTTAAGATAGAGCTTATGGTGTTGAATGTGTCGCCACACAGAACCCACAGGGCGGGGGCCCTAGGGTAGTGGTTAGCACCGCTGCCTTTCACGCCAGAGTCCGGGGTTCGGTTCCCGGTCTCGGCGGTTTGAAAGAAACAAAATTGTTTCTTCCCCATCCACGTGTGAAAGTTAGTATTGTGGGGAGCCTCCGTGACCGAGAGGTAGCGTGCTCGGCCTCAGACCGCCAGGGCTCGAATTTCGAATCCTGTGTCTGGAGGACAGTGTCATCTCAATCATCTCACCATCCTCAGGAGGTTCTCCTGGCCCAGTTTAGCCTATATGTGCACAAAGGTGGCCTAAAGCCCGATTCATTTCATTTCATTTTCATTTCACAGAACCCACAATCCCAGCAGACACAAAATAGCGAGGCAATGTCTATGTAATGTTGGGCCAGCGTCACAGACAGTGGCCCACCATTACATGGACATTGGTTGAATGGCTCCTTTTTGTGTTGCACCAGACTTTTCAATGTCACAGAGGGTGTTCGATCAAATGTAATTTGCCAGTGACGGGTAAAGCATCGTTATTATCACAGGTTAAATGGCTATTATGGCCGGGGTGGGGGAGGAGCAGAGAGGGTGAATTATCATAATATGGCTTCAATCAAAGTGATCCTACAGCATTTTAACCCTTTAGCAGCTAGTGAGGCACATTTTAACCCTGAAAGAGCTAATTTATAATATTATATTTTCCCACTGTTGTGTGTCTTGCTCGACATTAAATTGTCTCTTAACTCTTAAAGCGCTATATTAAATAATTTACATTTTCACTCACTTGAAGTTGTGTCTCGCTACCGCGACCCACAACTTCAAGTGAGTGAATATTATTATTTTTATTTGAGACCAAACATTTGCAGATCTTGATGTTTAAATGCTGATTTTGTTCCCAATAATCGACTAATAAAACAGATTAAAAACTTAGCAATGAAAAGGTTAGACACAGTACAATGTGAGATTCACCACGTAACGTGTTTCATGAGATAAATCTAATAAGACAAATCTTATGAGATTTTCTCATTGTGTGTACATCGTTTAAATCTCCTAAAGTGCGGGGATCGACTTTAGACGTCAAAATCTGACGTCTGTAGACGCCAGATTTCTAAACTGTAAGAATTAAAATATCTATAATGGTCGTAGACCCATAACATAGGTATGCAAATGAAGCAGAAAGAAATAACTAAGACATTTTGTCTCCATGGTTTATATAAAGTACTTTGAAAAGTTAAACAAGCAGGAGAAGTTGAACAAAACATTTTCAAAACATTTATACAACGTCGGTCCAACGTTGAGAACGTTGGGCCGACGTTGTATAAATGTTATACAAATGTTTTGTGTTTGCTGTGTTGGTAGGATATTGTGCCGGCGTTGCATTAACTGGTATCAGAAATACATAATATCAAGAATACGTTTATGTATTCTTTATATTATATATTTCTCTAGGCATTATGTGTGTATCCAACTCTATCAGCACCCTATAAAACAGTGAAGATAAATATTAAATAATAAAATTAAATAATTCACTAAATAATTAGGCAAAGTTTAAATAGTTACATGGACTCATTATATTCTGCAGGTAAGACATTCTTTCAAATCTCATGTGCATTCAATACATCCAATTGAATGTAAACTACTGCCCTCAACTCTCAATAGGTGTCTAACTTTTCAATACTATTGATGAACTCGAACAACACAGACTGTAAAGTACACAGAAGCTCACCTAGAGTCTCATTCATCCTGACCTTGGAAGGGGGATACTAAAATAACTTATTGTGTCAAGTATTGGACCAGCCGTTGGCTATACTAGACACGCTATGAATGCAGTATATCAGCAGACCAGAGATATTACCTCAGTGTTTGATTAACGTTGGGCCAGTTTCGGCCCAACGTTAATCCAACACTGAGGTAATATCTCGAGTTCGCCGGAATGACTGGTGTGCTATGGCATCACAAATTGAGTAAACCACGGGATAGCTTCTCAGGTGCTACGAACTGAATGGAGATACACATGCTCCAAACTGTTCAAATATATGAGATGAGCAGTACTGCCTGTATACATGTAGCTGATAAACGACAGCTGAAACGTCTCTTGAAGACTATAAAGAACCCTAGAATCCATGTAATAAGAGTAGGGCATAGTCCTGACATCGGCCTCCTTCTATCGCGATATTGCCTTGTCGAGAAAGCGACATAAAGCAACATTGACGTGATTTTTTCAAATCGCACTTAACATCAAGTATGCCACATGGCGTCTCTAGCGAGTAGAGGGTTAACTCTTGTGTTGCTGAACTGTTTTTTTTTCTATTTGTTATTCATTTGAACTTGAAATTGTTAGTTTATTTATGATAAATTAACATATAGCAAATTGACTAATTAGATGAGCTGAGTGTCTATCACTATTAACACTCTGATCATTTTCAATGGCATTTTAACCTTTAAAACGCTTTATTTTTATATAAACCATGAAGATCGGAGTCGTTTTTTTTAATTTGACATCTTTATAAATGTCTTAGTTAGCTGTTTCCACTTCATTTGGATACCTATGTTATGAATCTACGGGATCGACTTTATACGTTAGAATCTGACGTCTGGAGACGTCAGATTATGACGTCTGAAATCGATCCTCGCGCTATGAGGGTTAATTTGAATCATGCTTGAATCCGTTTATATGCGGCCCTAGGAGGACAAGGGTTAACAAGCACACAGTGATGCGTGTGATGAGAATGTCCTGAGCCTGGGAGATTCCGGCAGAGATAACAGTAGTTACTGTGATCATCACAGGCGCCTTAGAGGGCAAAGGGTGACAATTAGGTCAAACGGCTGAGCCAGGGGTGGGGGAGGACGGGGGTAGGCAGCCCGGGGGTAGATGCGGTAGGCTGTATTGTCTACCTGTGTGGTTGTTCCAACCATACACCATACCCAGCGAAACACAAGACATTGACCCAATATTGATTTAATGTTGGGCCAGCGTCGCAGACGATAAATCAACCTTTATGCAACATTGGGTCAACGTCAGGTATATACAGGTAAGATTTAAAGACAAATGTATTTTGAGAATGATTTTTTTAGCAACATTGGGTCAACGTCAGGTATATACAGGTAAGATTAAAAGACAAATGTATTTTGAGAATGATTTTTTCAGCAATTCTTAAATTGCGCGGAATGCTGTATTCCTTCCATGCATGGAATTATGTATACCAACTCAGACGTATTTTTGATCATATATCATTTCTTAATAATGCATTCATCAAATAATCAACATACCAAGTTATGTGAAAATAAACCTTAAAGCGCTGAGTCTTCTTACTTAAATTATTGCCCACTTAAAGTTGTGTTAAAGGGGATAGACACTGACAGTCTCGCGAGGTTAGAATCAGACTGATTATTAACCCTTGTGCTGCTAAATTGTTTGTAAGTATTTGTCGTTCATTTGATGCTGGAATTGCTAACGCAACTTTCAGCTTCAAATGAATGAAAAATATTTATATTTATGAAAATATTTAACTCGAATATTTAATTATTGGAATAACTAAGCATCTACCAAACAATCTTTTATTAAATTTAGTGATATTCCCACTGATTAAAAAAATATACGGTTCCGATTTTGTACGGGGTCAATCAGTGGCTGAAACCTGTTCCAGCCACTGGGGCTGCCGATTCTGTGAAACTCAATGACCTCGACCTCCTTTGTTTTCACCGAGCTGGCTAATACAATGAAGTGTGGGGGAGGGTTTTTATATAACCTTGTTTTCACCGAGTGACGTCACTCCGTTTCAAAGAACGAAGTATGGGGGAGGGGGTGTTATATCACCTTGTTTCCACCAAGTGACGTCACTGTGTTTCATAGATGTTCTTACAGTTACCTGATTAAACACCCACAATAGAATTTCTGCTCAGCAAAAACTGGGCGTTGACCCAATGTTGGCTTAAAGTTGGGCCAGCGTCGCAGACGGTGGTCTAACATCAAACCAACATTGGACAAACGTCCAGTGCTCTCTGGGTATACGTTTTAGATATTTATGAACGTGTGTCTTATATGACTTTAATTTAATGCAATTGATTCAAAAGAGTACGGTTATAGGTGTCTAGGCTTCTGTGCGTCATTATAATGTGTAAACATATACTTTACCACGTATTCGAATGCGAAAATAAAAGTATAAATCAAATTCCACGATTTAATTAAATTTGGCGACATTTGATCGCGTTCATCTCAATCTATAAAAAAAATAATTAATACTACGTAATATCAAGTTTCCTTAATGACACGATTAGCAGTCTCACACTTTTACTCAAGATGTCCATCTTAGCTTTATATAATCTAACTCTAGCTAATTTAAATTGATTGTAATTTACTGAAGCGTTGGTAATTATTGTCTATATCACTTATATAATTTTAGGTCGTTCACCGATAAAAAAAAATCGTTTGTTCTCATACTATCTATAATTATAGCTAGCATATTTTACGAGTACTTTTTATCATATTTTATCATATTTTTACCTTTTATCAGATTTTGTATCATATGTTTTCACATTTTACGAGTATAATATTTTACCAGTCCGTGCCCTCGGAACGAAAGGGTGAAATCTGTCACTCCAATGAGTGGCAGATAGCACCCTTTAGCCCCGAGGGAAGGTATTAGCGGTGTCAATCTGCATTATTATCGCTCATGTATAATAGAGCAGTCAAATGATGAATACGAGACATTGACCTAATGCTGGTTTACTGCTGGCCCATCGTCTACGACGCTGGTCCAACATTAACCCGGCATTGGGTCAACGTCTCTTGTTTGCTGAGTACGGTCAATACTGGCTACCTATGAATGTATGGGCTCCATGGACTGAGCAGGAGGGATCTATAATATTTACGGAGGGTGACGCGGCTCTACACATACACGCATCCAATATGGATCTCACTAGATTCAGGTCGAGAACGCTACCTCTCCACAATACACAGGCCTAGTCTACCACCCACTACAATATTAAATTTAAAACAATCATATTTTACATTTATCTCTTAACAAGTTCTCTCAGAAATGATCATTTTCCACGAATATTATGGAGTTAAAGTATTCTGCACTATACATTATTGACTTCTTCGTTTTTCAAGTCAGCAGTAACTGCTTCCTTGTCAATTAACCCTTAGAACCCTAACATAATATCATTATTTAACCCTTTAAGTGCTAAAATATTTTTGTATAAACCATTGAAGACACAGAGGTTTTCCAATTTGAAATCACCATAAATGCCTTAGTTAGCTCTTTCTGCTTGATTTGAATACCTATGTTATCGGTCTACGGCCATTATTATTTTTTTATTCTTTCAGTGCAGGGACGTCCAATTATGAAATCCAAAGTCGGTCCCAGCACTGAAAGGGTTCATCAGTTAGTGCCGTTTGCCTAGTGGACGTGGTGGTCGCGTGTCATCTTCAACTTAAGTACATGGAATTTATTCATTGTAAATGCTTTATTTTCACGATGAGTGGAATTCTCATGAATTCATCATAATTCCCAGGTGGTACGTAAGAATACGTGGTTTACATTCCTACGCGGCGTTTACTGGATCTGATATAGTTAAATTCTGCAAGTCTAACGAATATTTGAAATTCTCAGAGTTAAAACATGTGCAAAAATTGTGGCCAAAAAATCCGCGTTCACAAACAATTCAACAGCACAAGGGTTACCATATGAGTAAAAATTGTGGCGGAAAAATTTGCGTTTACGTGGCTTCCTGGTGGATGTGATTCCAAATTAAAACACTCTACGGATTAGTGGATTATACGGGATTACCTGGAGAGACCCCCTGTCTAATACGGCCATAAGACCACCCACGGAGCTATTCATTAATGCGACCACCAGTTGAGAACACTTTGCCAAGAACACCTGCCGTAACAGCCGCCATTATGACGGTGTACAACAGACACTACACGCTGAATCGACGCTGTTTTAAAGTTGGGCCGGCGTCTGC
This sequence comes from Flabesymbios commensalis, assembly GCA_964017125.1. NCBI lineage: Eukaryota > Metazoa > Annelida > Polychaeta > Terebellida > Flabelligeridae > Flabesymbios > Flabesymbios commensalis. Next base: position 21,555,567 of record OZ024902.1, on the reverse strand, counting down.
GATGCTGGCCCAGCTTTAAAACAGCGTTGGTCGTGTGACTCGTGTCTGCTGTGAGCTGCCATTACGGCGGTGTACCGTCAATGTATTGTCAGTGGGGGAGAGTGGCGCACGTCCGCATACAATGAGCGATAATAAAGTGTTTATCTGGCCGAGAGGCCTATTGTACGATTCGCTGCACTGGTTGTATAACTGATGTAATGTAACCCCCTCCGTGCTAAGGCTGCGATTTACCAACCCTTATCTTCCTAGGCATGCTTAAATATTGATGATCAAGTTCCGGACGAAATAAAACACCTCGAAAATGTATCTTAGTTATTATGCATATTTTAATTACCCTGTGCTTGTTTTAATATATAGCGTCGTTTGGTTTTAAGCTTACATATCATGCATATGTTAATTTTCGTGTGATTTTATCGGACTAACCTGTTGTATATAGACATGTATATATATATATATATATATATATATATATATATATATAATATATATATATATATATATATATATTTATGTTATACTGTTCATTTTATTGACGCATAAATCTGCATAGACTTCCCGTCGTCAAATAAAATATCTATCTATCTATCCATAAATAGCCTGTGTTCCATGATCAACTAATCAAAAAGACAGTTAGCATGTTTCGACGATGTCTCAAGAAATGACAAATTTTCATAAATTTAAATATTTTCCGTCCGTTGAAGCTGGAAGCTACGCTAAATTATAGATTCCAGATGCCCATGTGCATGAAAAATGGTCATATTGATAATTCAGCAAGATAAGGTTGACATTTTTCACTCAAGTATTATGTCTTATTAAATTGTTCTTTTGTGAGATTATGTGAGTGTAATAGAAAGTGCTTAGTAATATATTTAGGAAAAAATATAATCAATACAAAATGTAAATTAGCTAAATATGTCAGACCTATATTGTGTTTGAATTTGGCCATTTAGAAGAACGCTCGTTTGGACATTGCTCATATTCTAAATGAATTGTACCACTTGCTTGATCTTTTCGTGAACGAATTTTAATTCGTTTTGTCACTTTAATCTGTATTATATTATATGAACATATTGAATGAAAATAGTGGCACGAAAATGAATATATCTACAAAAGTCCTGTATATAATACTCAGATAAATGGGTTCGAATTTGGACGTTTCTTTGCCGAAAAAGTCGACACACAATTATAATGACAAATAAATGTAGTCTGCAGATTGAAAATTGAACACAGTTTACATCACTGCATACGTATCGAGAACGGTGTACGTTTAAAAAAAAATTAAATGATAATTTAGTTTTAATCTTATGAAAATACCTCTGTTTTTAGATAATCTGACAACATTATAGGCCTATCTGAGATGTTGATTCAACTTATAAAGCTAAATAAATAAACAACACGCGAATATAAATGACTGGTTGCATATGGGCCCATCCAACGCCTTGTTATGCTAATTACAAAAAAGATGGTTCTGTCTGCAAACATGCCCCATGTACGCACGTTCAATAAATCATCACTCGGAAATTGTTGGTTAAACATACAAAGCAAAGGCTGGGAGGGGCACGCACAGTCTAGGGTGGGGGGGGGGGTACATGGTAAAAAGTTAGCGCGCCATAGGACTGAAATTAAACATTTTCACATTTTTATATTTTACTAAGTGAAAATTACTGCTATTCTCATCTTTGAAGCATTAGTATAACAAAAATACCGATAATTAGACGATGTTTTCACCAGTTTTATTACACTTTTATTAATCTCACACAACAGCAAAATACTCTCATCTTGTGAAGAATTAAAAAAGGGCCAAGATGGTATAAATTTTGAGATATAATTAATCAAAGATGAGACTCGCAAATCTTTTTAAAAAATTCGACTTTCGTGAGCACGGTCCATGAACGACAAACAGCGATACTGTGTTTTGGGACCACTCCACAGTATATCCTAGAGGAAGCTGAATCAATGTTGTTTTAAGGTTTTTAAGGCCCAACTTTAAAACAGCATTGTTTCAGCGTTCCGTGTTTACTGAGACGGGGGGAGGGGTGGCAATGTGTTGAAGGCTTTGACGCCCCACAAGACATTCTGTATTGATGATTATTGACGGCGCGTGCGCTCTCATACAACCAGCCTACTGCGACGACATAGGGGATATATCTTGAAACGACATGGGCGATATCCTGAAACGACATGGCCGATAACCTGAAACGACATGTGCAAAATCCTACAACGACTTTGGTGATATCCTGAAACGACATGGGCGAAATTCTGAAACGGCATCAGTTATATCATTTGACATTATTCTATGGGCTGTACCATGCTCTGCATGTGTGCTATTCCGATGTTGGAATAGCATGCGGATTGACATGGCCAATTACATAACATTGTACATTACTAATCTGCTCCACCTATCACGGGAGACGACTCTCCAGTTGTAGGTGGAGTGGATTTTTGTTACTGATTCATTCTGTCATTCTGCTGAACAGACGTTGCCTGACTCATCGTTAATGTAATAATAAACTCCATACCTGAAACGACACGGTCAATATTTTGAAACGACATAGGCGGTATCCTAAAACGACATAGGCGATATCCTGAAACGACTTGGGTGATATCCTGAAACGACACGGGCGATATTCTGAAACGACATGCATGGGCGAAATCCTGAAACGACATGGGTGATATCCTGAAACGACATGGGCGATATTCTGAAACGACATGCATGGGCGAAATCCTGAAACGACATGGGTGATATCCTGAAACGACATGGGCGATATTCTGAAACGACACGAGCGATATCTTGAAACGACATGGGCGATATCCTGAAAAATACAGAAGGAAAATTCTGTGTATCCTTTGTAAAATGTGGAGTGGTTCTGAGTAGGATTATGGTGCGCGAGGTATATATTAGTTAATATTTCAGAGTTTATAAGCCTAATGCTATGAGTGATTTTTTTTCTGTTTGTTTCGTAAGTAAATACACCATAGTGGATGGCGAACAGTCAACCTATTAGAATGGATGGATGATCACAGATATCTTAATATAGCACTAAAATATGTTGTGTGACATTTATTTGGATATACAAAAATAAAATGGCACTCTCTAAAAAAGTCATACAATAATGATACACAGGGCCCGTATTCTCGTACAAGTTACGATATATCGTAGGCTTCTCATTGGTCGAGATGGCCATCTCGACCAATGAGAAGCCTACGATTTATCGTAACTTGTACGAGAATACGGGCCCAGGGATACACAGGAAAGTGGCAAAGTATGACAGTGCATTGAGATTACCAATTTATCTCTGCAAGATTAAAGTGATGACTGTATTAATATTGAAATGCGATGGGTTTATCAATTCAGCGACGTAATTTGTAGGTTTTTTTAATAAATATAGAGAGACGAATTCAAATTCATTCTTACATCATATCTTCACAAAACAGATATATTCATGATGATACTACACAACTAAATTTGAAGATGTATTTAGTAACAAGTTAATTAACAACAATTTCTTAGCATGATAATCTAGGTAACATCATTCATAAATGGGTTGTTTACAATGTGTCTGAACGATAAGACATTATATTCGTGACCTGCTAATCTTTTAATGCAGAAATTGCATCATTATCAGCGTGATAATAATAATAGATCAAATGAACAGTTAATCGTGTTTCTGCTCTGTACAATAAGACTGGCAGTAAGAAAAAATAGGCATAAGCAAGTTTATTTTATTACAAATTACAATCGATATTTTTTATATTTCAGAAATTAGTATTGCCTAAATGATTTTTCAACGTCCTGAACATCGAAACATATTCCCGTTAACGACGTTGTTGAGATGCCGGGGTGAAGTAGATATGCTAACGTTGCTCATCTGTGTGCAGTATAGGGGGGGGGGGATACAACACTCGTTCAATGAATGTGAGCCTTTATGCGAACACTTTGTTTGTTGTGCTGAATTTTCTCTACTGCATGAAAAATAAACAAAAGCTTATATTTTCCACGAAATGAACTTGATAGGCAAAGAAAAAATACCTTTACTCGACACTCAAACCCAAACTTACCCGGTATTGAGTAAGCATAGGACATTGAACCCAGACTGATACTGATATGTGAGAATCTCTGAGATTTATAACTAGTTTCACAGAAATAAATCCCCTATAAATCTCACCACCTTGTGACCAGCAGACCTTGGTGTGTCTGAATTAATGGATATTAAATTCAATCTACCGTCAGCTATGACATATCAGATGATATTGTGACATTGTTTATGAGTCTCTCGTCACATACGAGCTGTGATGGCTGCTCAAAAACAGAAGAGTTGAACAGCATACTTAGTGACCACAGGGGCACGATACCCCCCTGTTGAAGTGGAGCAGCCCTGCTTTGATTCAGCAGGGCTGTTCCATTCCAACAGGGGTTTCGTGCCTCTGTCTAAGTGACCAGCATACAGGTCAAGATACCACATAGCCAAATTTTCTTTATTTTGAATTTATTTTTTATCAAGCAACATAATGTCATAATAGATGGTGTGTGCAATATGTTCTGTAATGTGAGTCTATGTATGAGAGTTTTTGTATTCTATCCTCAAGAAACCCCAGGAAGGATGTGCAAATAGCTTCTGAATTTTTTCCAATTGATAACCCATTGTTATTTTGGTTTATCAGCTAACATGCCGTTTACTCCATAGTACGGTTGAGTTACTCCATACCTAGATACTGTGTTTTGCTATCACCTGGTCGCTTTACCATTGGTATTGATATATTGACGGGCGTGTGTTCTTTTGAGGGGAGAAAGTAACTGATAATTATTATGCCGCTGATGGCTACTTTCTTCTCTCATTATTTGTTCAGATGTCCTGTTTCAGCAACTGAGTAAATACTACTAGACACTAGTGCATATATTGAAGGCCTGCCCTCCTGCCCTGCCCTGCCCTGCCCTGCCCTGCCCTGCCCTGCCCTGCCCTGCCCTGCCCTGCTCTGCCCGCCATGTGCTGCGCTGCGCTGCCTTGCCCTTCCCTGCCATGTCATGCCATGCCCCGTTCTGCCTTGCCCTGCTCTGCCCTGCCATGCCCTGCTGTGTCCTTTCCTGTTCTGTCTTGCCCTTCTTTGCTTTGCTTTGCTTTGCTTTGCTTTGCTTTGCTTTGCTCTGCTCTGCCCTGCCCTGCCCTGCCCTGCCCTGCCCTGCCCTGCCCTGCCCTGCCCTTCCCTGCCCTGCCCTGCCCTGCCCTGCCCTGCCCTGCCCTGCCCTGCCCTGCCCTGCCCTGCCCTGCCCTGCCCTACTCTGCTCTGCCCTGCTTCGCCCTGCCCCGCCCTGCTCTGCTCTGTTCTGTTCTGCGCTGCTCGGCCCTGCCCTGCCCTGCCCTGCCCTGCCCTGCCCTGCCCTGCCCTGCCCTGCCCTGCCCTGCCCTATCCTGCCCTGCCCTGCCCTGCCCTGCCCTGCCCTGCCCTGCCCTGCCCTGCCCTGCCCTGCCCTGCCATGCCCTGCCCTGCCCTGCCCTGCCCTGTCCTGTCCTGTCCTGTCCTGCCCCGCTCTGCTTTGCCCTGTTCTGTTCTGTTCTGCTCTGATCTGTTCTGATCTGTTCTGCTCTGCTCTGCTCTGATCCGCCCTGCCCTGCCCTGCCCTGCCCTGCCCTGCCCCGTCCTGCCCTGCCCTGCCCTGCCCTGCCCTGCCCTGCCCTGCCCTGCCCTGCCCTGCCCTGCCCTGCATTGCCCTGCCCTGCCCTGCCCTGCCCTGCCCTGCCCTGCCCTGCCCTGCCCTGCCCTGCCCTGCCCTGCCCTGCCTTGCCCTGCCCTGCCCTGCCCTGCCCTGCCCTGCCCTGCCCTGCCCTGCCCTGCCCTGCCTTGCTTCGCCATGCCCTGCCCTGCCCTGTTCTTCTCTGCTCTGTTCTGCTCTGTCCTGTTCTGCTCTGCTCTGCTCTGATCTGTTCTGCTCTGCTCTGCTCTGCTCTGCTCTGCTCTGCTCTGCCCTGCTCTGCCCTGCCCTGCCCTGCCCTGCCCTGCCCTGCTCTGCTCTGCTCTGCTCTGCTCTGCTCTGCTCTGCTCTGCTCTGCTCTGTGTCTTTCTATTCGTCGTGTCATAGTCTATGGGAGCATGACATATGCAGCTGTCATTGGGAAGATAAAGCATGTTTTATTGGCCTTTATATTTGTGTATGTGTGAACCATGTCGACCTATGCCAAGAAGCTACAACGAACAGCTTTTCAGAGAATACGAGATGATGATCGGCGTAATGTTGTGCCAGCGTGAGGTCGGCCATTGAAAAACAATTAAATTAAAAGGATAAAAGTATGGCATGATAGATGAATATATTTCATTATTTCAAACTGGACTTGCTGACGCAATATCCAGGTACAACTAATACAACTACTCAAGTTTTTTATATATGAAAGAAGAAATGTGAATAGTGAAACATCGTGGATTATTTGACATCTGCACCTTGACCTTGACACATGAATCTCAATTTATAATTTATTGTAAATTGCTATAATATTGTGGTTTGCTCTAACTGTATTTGTGAATACATGTAAACTGCTATGCTACTTCGAAAGTCACCGCCATCTTGCCTATATATTTCCCCTATTGTTTATGTGTATATAGAGTAACTACTCTGGAACTTTAACCTTTTCAAGCCTGAATTTACATTGTCATCTTCATCCACTACAAGCCGCGAATTGCTGTCGCAATTCTCGACTTGTAGTGGATGAAGATGACTTATAGTGGGTGGCAAATGAAAAAAATGTATTGTTATTATTTAAACAATTCCAAGAATTTTTTTTGTTTTAAGACCCCTAGGTGTAAAAAATTGAGTCATTTTTCAGAGATGAAGAATGTCGCTTTAATGCATCGTGAGGGCTGAAAGGGTTAAGTGTCACACTCATCCTTATTTGCCTCTTGTCCATGTGGATGCAAGGCTATGGTGTTTGGGGCCGCGTAATCTTCTCTCTTGCCTTTATATACCATCCTCTTGTATATGTGTGTATATGTAAACTGTTATAGTATTCTAAGCGTCGCCTGGCTGTGCTTCTTATCTATATATATCCCCCCTCTTGTCTATGTGGATATAGGTGTGCTCTTGTGGTACTCTAAGTGTCGCCACAATCTTTGATTTGTCTATGTAGGCATAGGTGTGCTTCTGTGCTTCTCTATTTTAAAAGTGTCGCCGCCATATTTTTTCCTGTCTTGTCTATCTGAATATAGGTAAGCCCCTGTGGTACTCCAAGTGTCGCCGCCATCTTCATTCCTTTCTTGTCTATCTGTACAAAGGTAAGCCCCTGTGGTACTCTAGGTGTCGCCGCCATCTTCATCTCTCTCTCGTCTATCTGGATATAAGTAAGCCCCTGTGGTACTCTAAGTGTCGCCGCCATATTTATCTCTCTCTCGTCTATCTGGATATAGGTGAGCCCCTGTGGTACTCTAAGTGTCGCCGCCATCTTCATTTCTCTCTTGTCTATCTGGATATAGGTAAGCCCCTGTGGTACTCTAAGTGTCGCCGCCATCTTCATTTCTCTCTTGTCTATCTGGATATAGGTGAACCCCTGTGGTACTCTAATTGTCGCCGCCATCTTCATTTCTCTCTTGCCTATCTGGATATAGGTGAGCCCCTGTGGTACTCTAAGTGTCGCCGCCATCTTTATTCCTTTCTTGTCTATCTGGATATAGGTAAGCCCCTGTGGTACTCTAAGTGTCGCCGCCATCTTCATTTCTCTCTTGCCTATCTGGATATAGGTGAGCCCCTGTGGTACTCTAAGTGTCGCCGCCATCTTTATTTCTCTCTTGTCTATCTGGATATAGGTGAGCCCCTGTGGTACTCTAAGTGTCGCCGCCATCTTTATTTCTCTCTTGCCTATCTGGATATAGGTGAGCCCCTGTGGTACTCTAAGTGTCGTCGCCATCTTTATTTCTCTCTTGTCTATCTGGATATAGGTGAGCCCCTGTGGTACTCTAAGTGTCGCCGCCATCTTCATTTCTCTCTTGTCTATCTGGATATAGGTGAGCCCCTGTGGTACTCTAAGTGTCGCCGCCATCTTTATTTCTCTCTTGTCTATCTGGATATAGGTGAGCCCCTGTGGTACTCTAAGTGTCGCCGCCATCCTTATTTCTCTCTTGTCTATCTGGATATAGGTGAGCCCCTGTGGTACTCTAAGTGTCGCCGCCATCTTTATTTCTCTCTTGTCTATCTGGATATAGGTGAGCCCCTGTGGTACTCTAAGTGTCGCCGCCATCCTTTTTTCTCTCTTGTCTATCTGGAGATAGGTAAGCCCCTGTGGTACTCTAAGTGTCGTCGCCATCTTCATATCTTTCTAGTCTATCTGGATATAGGTGAGCCCCTGTGGTACTCTAATAGTCGCCGCCATCCTTATTTCTCTCCTGTCTATCTGGATATAGGTGAGCCCCTGTGGTACTCTAAGTGTCGTCGCCATCTTCATATCTTTCTTGTCTATCTGGATATAGGTGAGCCCCTGTGGTACTCTAAGTGTCGCCGCCATCCTTATTTCTCTCTTGTCTATCTGGATATAGGTGAGCCCCTGTGGTACTCTAAGTGTCGCCGCCATCCTTATTTCTCTCTTGTCTATCTGGATATAGGTGAGCCCCTGTGGTACTCTAAGTGTCGCCGCCATCTTTATTTCTCTCTTGTCTATCTGGATATAGGTGAGCCCCTGTGGTACTCTAAGTGTCGCCGCCATCCTTATTTCTCTCTTGTCTATCTGGATATAGGTGAGCCCCTGTGGTACTCTATGTGTCGCCGCCATCTTTATTTCTCTCTTGTCTATCTGGATATAGGTGAGCCCCTGTGGTACTCTAAGTGTCGCCGCCATCCTTATTTCTCTCTTGTCTATCTGGATATAGGTGAGCCCCTGTGGTACTCTAAGTGTCGCCGCCATCTTTATTTCTCTCTTGTCTATCTGGATATAGGTGAGCCCCTGTGGTACTCTAAGTGTCGCCGCCATCCTTATTTCTCTCTTGTCTATCTGGATATAGGTGAGCCCCTGTGGTACTCTTAGTGTCGCCGCCATCCTTATTTCTCTCTTGTCTATCTGGATATAGGTGAGCCCCTGTGGTACTCTAAGTGTCGCCGCCATCTTTATTTCTCTCTTGTCTATCTGGATATAGGTGAGCCCCTGTGGTACTCTAAGTGTCGCCGCCATCCTTATTTCTCTCTTGTCTATCTGGATAAAGGTGAGCCCCTGTGGTACTCTAAGTGTCGCCGCCATCCTTATTTCTCCCTTGTCTATCTGGATATAGGTGAGCCCCTGTGGTAATCTAAGTGTCGCCGCCATCCTTATTTCTCTTTTGTCCATCTGGATATAGGTGAGCCCCTGTGGTACACTAATTGTCGCCGCCATCTTTATTTCTCTCTTGTCTATCTGGATATAGGTAAGCCCCTGTGGTACTCTAAGTGTCGCCGCCATCTTTATTTCTCTCTTGTCTATCTGGATATAGGTGAGCCCCTGTGGTACTCTAAGTGTCGCCGCCATCTTCATTTCTCTCTTGTCTATCTGGATATAGGTAAGCCCCTGTGGTACTCTAAGTGTCGCCGCCATCTTCATTTCTCTCTTGTCTATCTGGATATAGGTAAGCCCCTGTGGTACTCTAAGTGTCGCCGCCATCTTTATTCCTTTCTTGTCTATCTGTATAAAGGTAAGCCCCTTTGGTACTCTAAGTGTCGCCGCCATCTTCATTTCTCTCTTGTCTATCTGGATATAGGTAAGCCCCTGTGGTACTCTAAGTGTCGTCGCCATCTTTATTTCTCTATTGTTTATATGTCTATATTATTGCTATCAGTTTCTGCGGTACTGTAAGTGTCGCCGCCATCTTTGACCATGTAGATATATAGGTGTGAGTGTTTATCGCTATATTGACGTTATCACGCTGACATCTCGCGCGACTTCACACCATGGGGCAAATTTGCTGTCGCCCGTCACACATAACTATGCCCTGCGCGCGACAAGACGTGGCGGGAACCAGTAAATCGTACACTCCCTGCAAACACGAGGACTTGACCCAATGCTGTTTCAATGTTGGTCCAGCGCCGTAGGCGGTGGGCCAATATTGTTTGCTGGGCTGGTATATGTGGCCCTGTGCACCCCTCGAGCACCAACATCATTTGTCCTGATAAACCTGAAAGCCCAGCCACGGGAGCGAACCCAACAACCCAGACATGCTGGTACAACACTAGTTGAGTGCTGGCCCATCGTCGTCACGTTGAGCCAGCAGTGTGGCAGTTTGTGTGACTAAAATTTTACTATTAGAAGTTTAATTGTATTTGGAGGAGCATAATATACTCCCCAGACTTACCTCCCAACTTAAGTATAATTAAATCGGTTACACATTGCTGAAATAGGCCAAGTATGATTTAGAAGATGACAGACGTTTGTGCACACAAACTCAGTTTTGTTTTGTTTTAATAAATAATATTTACTTTTTATGTGCATACTTTATTATACCTATCACATTTACACCTCAGATCAAAAAAAGTCTTTTAACTACTCATATATTTGATCATGATTTCAATCTTTGTGAGGAGTGAATTGCTACTTCACAGGGAAAATATAAATAACCTGATTATAACAAATGTCAACCTTGTCAGCGCGGGGACTGAAAGAATGAAAACATGTATAATGACCGCAGACCCATAACATTTGAAAAAAACTAAACTTTGGTCTCTATGTTTCGTAAAAAAATAATTCAGAGATGCAGAGGCTAACAATGTATTTTCTCTAATTGAAGCCCCTAGCGTTCTTATGTTATTATGTGTGGTGACATGTTCTATTGAATTAGTTTTATTCGGATGATGCACATACACCTAATGTGCAAATGATGAAAATAGTAGCTTTATACCCTGCTTTTGCACACACATACAAGTTAAACTAGGCCAGGAGAGCTTTCTGATGAAGGTAAGATGAATCTGATGACACTGCCCTCCAACCAGTCGAAATTGAGCCCGGGTGGTCCGCGCCCGAGTGCGCTACCTCTCGGTCACGAAGGCTCCCTAGAATAACGAATATTTACGATTGAGCGGGTAATAGACGTATTTGTTTCTATGAAACCTGAGTGACATGGTTAACCCTTTAGCCGCCGGTGCCGCATATATTCAGGTTTTCATTTTTTATTAGCACATTAAGTACCACCTTTTAAACATGTTAAAAATTAAATGTGACATCAACCAGCAAGATTTGAAAAGAGTTGACCTCCATTTTGTCAAATCTGAATAATTTTCACTCACTTGAAGTTGTGGATCGCGTCAGCGAGACACAACTTCAAGTAGGTGAAAATTAAAATTGAATAATTTGACGGTTAAAGGGTTAACCTTCTGCCTGCTGGTCACGACAATAGGCGTTGTTAAACCGTTTTATTGGCCGATTAAACCACTGTATAATTGGGAGTGAAATAACCGTTTGAACATCAAGGTTTGAATTCAAATTACAACAGTAATTTTCAACCACTTGAGTTTGTGGATCGCGGTAGCGAGACACAACCTCAAGTGGTTAAAATTCAAATAAATTACCTTAGCGGGATAAAGGTTAGCAACATATTATGTTAGTTGTGAAGACGAGTTTAGCTGATCAGAGAATCCTAATAATGATTATAAAGGGATATATGAGACTGCATAATTCAAATCCCTGGGTCTAGACACGGTTCAAATACTTGGTTAAAATTCAACAAATCTCCTTATATTATTCTCTTGAGGTGTATATCGGGCGCGGTGGTCAAGCACGATATTAAGTGACTGGAAATTAAAATAATCCAATTTAGCGCTTTCTGGTAAACATGTATTTCAATTATGTCTCCTTGATTTTCTCTAATGCACATAGCTGTAATCGATCTAACCCTTTTCAGGCTAGACTGCCCAAATTAAAATATTAGATGCATCAATTGACAGTATCACTTTGACAAAAATTTAGTACCTTGCACAAATTAGTAAAGTAGTGCCAATTATTAAGGCGAAATTAATGAAAACTTCTACAAAAAAATAATTAGAATGTTAATTCTGCACAAAGGTCACTATAGTTTTGGGATCAAACTGTTAACCCTATGTGTGCTGAGGTTTGGGTTAATGAAATTAAAGATTCGTCACGTTTTGACTCTTTGCCAGAAATCTATGCGTTAATTAATTTGTAAAAAAAAAAAAAAATATTCTAATCCAGCAATATTAAGTAAGTAAGGGGTAAAAATGAAAAGTGATAATTTTATCTCCTTGTGCACCACAACCGGATAAGCACGGGACGTTGACCCAAGAACTTTATATAGTATATATATATAAGTTCTTGGTTGACCCAAGGCTCGCTTGATGTTGGGCCACACAACGTCTTTTTAATGAATTATTTTCTATATCAACCAATACAGGGTTTTTCAATTTAAAATCATCATAATGTCTTAATTGGCTCTCCCCGCTTCATTTAAATATCTAGGTTATGGGTCTACGAACAGTATAAATATTTTACTATTTCAGTGCGGGGATCGACTTTAGACGTCAGATTTTGACGTCTAAAGTCGGTCCCTGCACTGTAAGGGTTAAACAAGAGTGAAACTCGATCCCCATAGATTGTCACACTGAACCAATCCGGTAAATTAAGCAATCCTGTTATCTACAGTAGGTCAGCACATTATAATAATGGAATCAGATGATTAAACTTACCCACAGCTAGCCTTACAACTCACGATGATGTGTGCAGGAGTTTTTACTGAGGATTAATCAGTCAAATAGGTATCATGCTATTGTGATCATTGTTTGCCACTGGCGTTTTAACAGAAATACACGTATGTAGATATTAACTAGAGCATGGTGAAGTGAAATGTATCATGTGACACAACAAAAGAGCAGTGCAGAGAACTTGGCAATATGATTTGGTTTGTAGGAAATGAAATAAAATGAATGGGGTTTCAGGCCACACGTAGGCTAAACTGGGCCAGGAGGATGGTGAGATGATGATTTGTAGGAGTCTGGACAATAACAGAATTAAATTGATATTTAAAATTTATATATATATTTATCTAGTATATAGATAAATTCAGGGGCATACTGTATCTTACACGTAGCAACAATATATTGCTATTTTAGAAGCTAGGGTTCGTATTTATATTTAAAAGGGAATCAGTGTACCATTAAAATTTGAATATAGAGCAAGATAATGTGTAAAATATGTATGTTCTATAAAATCATTACACATTAATTTAACTTCCAGCACCTAGTAAATTTTTCTCATTTTATTCAGATATAACCTGACTACAGTCACGACTTCGAACTTCCTCTTGGCAAGATATTGACAAAATGTGCCGAAAACGATGCACAGCCAATTCAATGAATGAATGAATGAATGAATGAATGAATGAATGAATGAATGAATGAATGAATGAATGAATGAATGAATGAATGAATGAATGAATGAATCAAACAATGAATCACTGGATCAATGAATGAATCAATGAATCAATGAATCAATGAATCAATCAATGAATCAATGAATCAATAAATCAATGAATCAAAGAATCAATCAATCAATCAATCAATCAATCAATCTATCAATCAATCAATCAATCAATCAATCAATCAATCAATCAATCAATCAATCAATCAATCAATCAATCAATCAATCAATCAATCAATCAATCAATCAATCAATTAATCAATCAATCAATCAATCAATCAATCAAGCAAGCAAGCAAGCAAGCAAGCAAACAAGCGGATTCAAGTTTTTGGGACAACTCTCATCTCCCTCGTGAGAATGTAAAAACTAAACCATATAGTGATGAACAAAGAGGGGAGCTATATAATTTGTTGCTCACCGTTTCACTGTGCGCCTCGGGCATGTGGTATTATTATGGGCTGTGCACAAGGCGCGACTGTTAGAACAATTTAAGGCATGCCGTCAGCCCGTTCATTAAAACGGGCCAGTATAAGTGAGAAACGTGTCTGTTATTGCCCTGTCCCTGCTCACTCAGTTGTGTAATGAGTGCATTTATTGCCCCACTCTACTAGCTGACTCCATGCTATATTACCCCTCTCTCCTCTCGTGACTGCACACACAAGTTATAGAAGTTTGAGACCAAGCTGGAGAATCGTCAGATTTTCACAGCTGTAGAGACTGATGATTTATTCCTCCTTGTTAGCTCAAAGTTATGCTGCTAAACGTTGGCTACAGTTATTGAATAATTTAAAGATTGAATTTGTTGACCCAATTTGTTTCCATCTTCAAGTGACGACAACTATTTATATTCCCGAAAAATAAACTCCAAAACCCGATATTTGTCCACTGATTCTCCATTCAACACAGAACATTTGTATAACATTTATGCAACGTCGGCCCAACGTCTTCGACGTTGGTCCAACATTGTATAAATGTTATACAAATGTTTGGTATTTACTGGGTATCTATCTTCACAACACAGTTCATCACTTTCGGAGGTATTATATTACCTCCGACAGGTTGGCTATGTTTTTGGATTGTTTGTTTGTCTGGCTGTCTGTCATTTTGTCTGTCTGTCCGTCTTCTGTCCCTCTGATTACTTAAAAAGTAATTAATGGATTTGCATGAAACTTTCACCAGTGTTGTGTCTTGGGCCAAGGAACATTCGGTCAGATTTTGGGGTTAATCCGGTTTACGATACGGATCACACGGATGTGCATGGAACGTTTACCAGAGGTATGTCTCGGGTCATTGTTGAACTAATCCATTACATTTTGAGGATGATCAGGATTACGATCCGTATCCAGAATTTGAATAACGATAGTTATTTTTGTGGTCTCTGAATGACTGTCAAGATTAGTGTGAAACATGTGCAAAAATGAAAAAATACGACCTAAGCAGTACCTAACAGTATTAACACTGCTGATATCTCAACGATTCGCATGCAATACACCAGTGTTGTCATCTCTCAAGATGGCAAATTATTTTTTCTGTTGAGAATTAGCACAATAAAATATTCTGATATTGTTGAGTATTGTTTTAATGTTTGTCCATTGAGCATCGCCCAATTGTTTTCTAGACACCAGCCACGGTGAGCCATCGAGAGCTATCCATCACGTAGAAATGTCTTGATGAACAAATGAATGTTATTAAAAACGTGGCGATCTCCACCCCCCCTTCCCCTCTGCCCTCGTGATGCACATCACGTACCGTACATGTCACATGTTATAATATGCTATGATATCCTATACGTTATATATGTTATAATATATAGTAAATTATGCTATAATATATTATAATATGCTATAATATGTTATAATATGTTATGCTATGCTATGATAAGTTGTAAATGACGAAAAATGACAAATCTTGACATATGCATGGGTTTTGATACATTATCCATGTAAATATTATGATTCCTCCCGTGTATGGAATAATGATATCACACCTATTCCACACCTACGTTTTCTCTTTCGTTGCTCATAACTGCTCAGTTTAACACCTCACAGTCACCACAGTATGAAATACTGCCGCAGGCTATGTAAAACTTCATTGACGCTTTTCATAACATTATCAGCTTATCATAGCACTTTTATGCAGACTTCAGTCAAATCAAGATAAAATCGAAAAAGTGCATTGGACTACAGTGTATGCACTCACTGTCATTATGTCTACACGTTCTCAATATCTACATATCAATCTAGCATACTATATACAGCCTGAAAGTAAAATGCGTGTTCATTGGGTCATCCTTTCATTTATTGAAACTATATTTTCTAAATAAATACATGGAAATATATAGGGCGATTAATCATTTGTAGCAAAACTGAGGAATTTAAAAGACTGCCTTCAAGATTTAATTTAAACAATAGAAATAACGGACTGATTTTATTATTGCATGAAAGCGTGAATGATCAAATATCCAACTGTATACCCGGCCAACACAAAACATTTGTATAACATTTGTACAACGTCGTCCTAACGCGGTCTCTGACTGACTGTCAAGTTTAGTGTGAAACATGTTCAAAAATGAAAATAACATTTGTACAACGTCGTCCCAACGTCTTCGACGCCGGTCCAACATTGTACAAAGTCATACAAATGTTTTATGTTTGGTGGGTATGCTACAACACGAAAGCGTCAGTGACAACATGTCCGCCCCTTCCCTGCAGTGCGTGTACATATAAAAGGCATTGAAAAAGTGACTGGTTCGTTTCCATCAAGTGATTGACTGAGAGCCAGACAAACTTCAAAAAATAGTCAGATGATTATAGATAGAAACAAAAAAAAACAGTAACACACAGTGCAAAATCATAGACTTTTACGCAGACTTTAAATAACAGAGAAGACAACGCCTGGATTCAACAAAGTCTCTTATCAGACGTTTAGATTAAAACTACAGCGAGGTACACAGTTTTCAAGAGAGCCTTAAACAATTGACACGGCTGGAGCCAGGAAGATGAAATAAACTTGATTTCGTGTATTTTGAAACCTTACTGTCAGATGTATGACCCCGAATTATTGGCGAAGTACATAGTAAATAAAATCCCAGCAGACACAAGACGTTGAATCAATGTTTGTTTAACGTTGGTCCAGCGTCGTAGACGGTGGACCAGCGTTAAACCAACATTGATTCAACGTCTTGTCTCTGCTGGGGTGGCATTACTGACGTATTTGATAGGCTCAACCCTTACAGCGCTGAATTATGCTTGTATAAACCATGGAGACCAAAATCATCATGAATGTCTTAGTCAGTTCTTTCTGCTTCATCTGAAGACTTATGTTATGGGTCTACGGTCATTATATTTATTTTTTACTCTTTCAGTGCGGAGATCGACATTTTACGTCAGAATCTGACGTCTATAGACTTCAGATTATGACGTTTAAAGTCGATGCTGCGTAGGAGAGGATGAGAAAAGGGTGTTTTTTAAGCTGAAGAATTAATGTAAGTTTCAATACTTGTTCAGAAATGCACATTTCGATTTTTACTTCATATAATATGATAAGGGTATTACCAGGTGCGGCACAAGTTCCTCTTAAAAAATACAATAACCCTTTCAAGCCTGATTTTACCATTGTCATATTCATCCACTACAAGCCGCGAATTGCTGTCGCAATTCTCGACTTGTGGTGGATGAAAATGACTTAAAGTAGGTGGCAAATGAAAAAAAATATTGTTATCATAAAACAGTTCCACGAATATTTTCGTTCCAAAACCCATAGGTTTAAGGAAATTAAGTCAATTTTCCGAGTTGTAAAATTATGTTTTAATGCATCATGAGGGCTCAAAGGGTTAATGACTGATAGATTGGCCTGTAAACCAGCGAACACGCAGAATTATTTTTATATAAAGCAAGAGATCATTTATTTTTCAATTTGAAATTATCATCTCTTTCTGCTTAATTTGAACACCTATGCTATGGGTCTACGGGTACCATTTTGGTGCGGGGATCGACTATAGACGTTCAAATCTGACGTCCACAGAGTCATAGTCCCAGAGCTAGGGGGTTTTTATTTGTGTTGAAAGGTCCATACGATCCAAGAGTTCCACCTATAGTAAAATTTTCTCAGGAATCCGAATCTGCGCGTCTTACAAAAATCATCCTGTCCAAAAGTACCATAAAAACCCTTTAAACACTAGTACCGTCAAAATCGCAAACAGCAATTTGAAATATTGCGTATGAAGTGATTGTTTGCTAAAATTGTGGTAATTTTCTATTTAAATATTTTTTTAATTATTTATTATCCTCACATATGACACAGGCTTTCACATGGATGTAAAATATTTTGTGTCTGATCAATGACAGATTCACAATATAGCTTTAAGTTGGTATTTTAACACGTAATTTTACTCATTTTTCATACTTTTTCACTAAATAGACAAAATACTTTTCTCTCAGCCGATTTTTGTATAGTATAAATGTTTAGTTTTGATTCAAACATGTTCTAGAACTATTGTTGACTTAAAATTAACCCATTTGGAATAAAAATAATGAGTTATGTGAACATATTACTGGCTTTTTTCGTTAGACGTAAAATTAGCTCGCTTTTCTTCAGGCTCGGGAAAATTGACCATATCTCACATTTTTGTCCACTGAGTAGTCAAATTTTAAGCTATATCAATATATTTGATATCAATAGAAAGCTACTGGCACAGGCCGTCACATGGATGTAAAATATTTTGTATCTGATCATTGACAAATGCACAAGAAAGCTTTAAGTTGGTATTTTAACCCTTAATTTGACCTTTTTTCATACTTTTTTAGTAAATTGTCAAAATACTTTTTTCTCAACTAATTTTTGTGTATAATAAATATTTAGTTTTGATTCAAACATGTTCTAGAACTATTGTTGACTTAAAATAAACCCATTTGGAATAAAAATAGGGAGTTATGTAAACATATTACATGCTTTTTTGTTTACACGTAAAATTTGCGCGCTTTTCTAGGGGCTCAAGCAAATTGTATGTATCTCACAGTTTTGCCCAATGAGTAGTCAAATTTCGAGCTATATCAATATATTTGATATCAATAGAAAGCTACTGACACAGTGTCTAATCTTTGACAAATGCACAAGAGAGCTTAAAGCTGGTAATTTACCCCTTAATTTTACCTATTTTTCATACTTTTTCGGTACATAGTCAAAATACTTTTCTCTCAACTGGTTTTTGTGTATAATAAATATTTAGTTTTGATACAAACATGTTCTAGAATTGTTGTTGACTTAAAATAAACCCATTTTGAATAAAAAATGATGAGCTATTTGAACATATTACACACTTTTTTGGGTTTTGATGTAAAATTTGGGTACTTTTCTTCCCCCCCCCCCCCCCCCCCGGGGGAAAGTGACAGTGTTTCACATTTTTGCCCAATGAGTACTGGTTACCCAAATTAAGAAAAATGTACAAACATCTTTAATATCAGGTAAAAGTAACTATCAAGGGCTTTAACGTGGATACATAATATTTTATTTATGTTCAATACGAAATGTACAACAATTAAGCGCTAACTTTGTATTTTATCCCTGCAATTGAACAATTTCCAACGTTTTCTTGGTCAATACCAGCAAGACTTCTCGCTCATGTTAACTTTATATGGTGTAAATGTTTGTTATTACTTTTACATTCTCTGGAGCCATTTTTCAAAAGTTATCTTGACGACTGAAGAAGTGATCACAGCCATTTTTAAAGCTATCTCAGCCACTACAAAAGTTATTTTAGCCACTGAAGAAGTGATCATAGCAACTTTAAACGTTATCTCAGCCACTACAAAAGTGATCTTGGCCACTGCAGAAGTGATAACAAACACATTAAAAGTTACCTCAACCACTACAAAAGCTCTCTTGGCCACTGAAGAAGTAAATACAGCGACATTAACAGTTTTTTCATCCACTACAAATGTGATCTTGGCCACTGATGAAGTGATCACAGCAACTTAAAAAGTTATCTCGCCAATGCAAAAGTTATCTTGGCGAGTGAAGATGTGATCACAGCCACCTTAGAAGTTATCTCAGCCACTACAAAGGTGATCTTGGCCACTTACAAACTGGTGTCAGCCAATTTAAAGGTTATCTAAGCCACTACAAAGTGATCTGGGCCACTGAAGAAGTGATAACAGCCACTTTTAAAAATATCTAAACAAGTACAAAAGTGATTTTGGCCACTGACGAAGTGCTCATAACGACTTTAAAAGTGATCTCAGCCACTACAAAAGTGATCTTGGACACTGAAGAAGTGATCTCAGTCACAGTAAAAGTTATCTCAGCCACTACAAAAGTGCTTTCGACCACTAACAATCTTATGTCAGCCCGTAAAAGTGATCTTGGCCACAAAAAAATGATCTTAGTCACTGAAGAAGTGATCACAGCGACTCTAAAAGTTTTCACAGCCACTACAAAAGTGATCTTGGCCACTAAAGAAGTAATCATAGCCACTTTAAACGTTATCTCAGCCACTACAAAAGTGATCTTGGCTAGTGAAAAAGTGATCACAACCACTTTAAAGGTTATCTCAGCCATTGCAAAGGTGATCTTGGTCAGTAACAAACTGTTGTCAGCCACTGACAAAATTATCTATGCCACTACAAAGTGATGTTGGCCACTGAAGAAATGATCACAGCAAATTAAAAAGTTATCTTAACCACTACAAAGTTGCTGTGATTATTTCTTTAGTGGAAAAGATCAGTTTGCTTGTGACCAAGATCAGCTTTGTGGTGGATGGGATGATTTTTAAAGTGGCTGTGATGGCTTCTTAAGTGGTCAAGATCACTTTTGTAGTAACCTGGATCATTTTTTTAGGGACTGACATAAGATTATTAGTGGCCAATATCACTTTTGTATCGGCTGAGATGACTTTTAAAGTGAATGTGATCACTTCTACGGTGGACAAGATCAGTTTTTTGTGGCCAAGATCACTTTCACGGGCTGACATAAGCTTGTTAGTGGTCAAGATCACTTTTGTAGTGGCTGAGATAACTTTTAAAGTGACTGAGATCAATTCTTCAGTGGCCAAGATCACTGTTGTAGTGGCTGAGATCATTTTTAAAGTCGCTGTGAGCACTTCGTCAGTGGCCAAGATCATTTTTATAGTGCCAGAGATAACTTTCAAAGTTGTTGTAACCACTTCTTTACAGGTCAAGATCACTTTTGTAGTCGCTTAGATATTTTTAAAAGTGGCTGTGATCACTTCTTCAGTGGCCCAGATGACTTTGTAGTGGCTTAGATAACCTGTAAATTGGCTGACACCAGTTTGTTAGTGGCCAAGATCACCTTTGTAGTGGCTGAGATAACTTCTAAAGTGGCTGTGATAACTTCTTCACTCGCCAAGATAACAGTTGCATTGGCGAGATGACTTTTTAAGTTGCTGTGATCATTTCATCAGTGACCAAGATCACTTTTGTAGGGGCTGAGATAACTTTTAAAGTCGCTGTGTTCACTTCTTCAGTGGCCAAGATAATTTTTGTAGTGGTTGAGGTAACTTTTAAAGTGGTTGTAATCACTTCTTCGGTGGCCAAGATCACTTTTGTAGTGACTGAGATAACTTTTAACGTCGCTGTGATAACTTCTTCAGTGGCCAAGATCACTTTTGTAGTGGCTGAGATGACGCTTAAATTTGTGATGATCACTTCTTCAGTGGCTAAGATAAATTTTGTAGTGGCTGAGCTAACTTTAAAAATGGCTGTGATCACTTCTTCAATCGTCAAGATAACTTTTGAAAAATGGCTCCAGAGAATGTAAAAGTAATAACAAACATTTATACCATATAAAGTTAACATGAGCGAGAAGGCTTGCTGGTATTCACTAAAAAAACGTTGGAAATTGTTCAAATGGAGGGATAAAATACAAAGTTAGCGCGTAATTGTTGTACATTTCGTATTTAACAGAAATAAAATATTATGTATCCACGTTAAAGCCCTTGATAGTTACTTTTAACTGATATCAAAGATGTTGGTACATTTTTTTATTTTGGGTACCGGGTACTCATTGGACAAAAATGTGAAACGTGTACACTGTCAATTTCCCCGGGCTGGAAGAAAACTGCCCAAATTTTACATCCAATCCAAAAAGTGTGTAATATGTTCGAATAGCTCATTATTTTTTATATTCCAAATGGGTTTATTTAAAGTCAACAATAATTCTACAACATGTTTAAATCAAAACTAAATATTTATTATACACAAAAATCAGTTGAGAGAAAAGTAGATTGACTATATACTGAAAAAGTATGAAAAATAGGTAAAATTAAGGGTTAAAGTACCAACTTCAAGCTCTCTTGTGCATTTGTCAAAGATTAGACACAAAATATTATACATCCGTGGCCTGTGTCAGTAGCTTTCTATTGATATCAAATATATTGATATAGCTCAAAATTTGACTACTCATTGGGCAAAAGTGTGAGATACATACAATTTTCCTGAACCCAAAGAAAAGCAAATTTTACGTCTAACCAAAAAAGTATATAATATGTTCACATAACTCACTATTTTTATTCCAAATGGGTTTATTTCAAGTCAACAATTGTTCTAGAACATGTTTGAATCAAAACTAAATATTTATTATACACAAAAGCTGAGAAAAAAGTATTTTGACTATTTACTGAAAAAGTATGAAAAAAGGTCAAATTAAGGGTTAAAATACCAACTTAAAGCTTTCTTGTGCATTTGTCAATAATCAGACACAACAGATTTTACATCCATGTGAAGGCATGTGCCAGTGGCTTTCTATTGATATCAAACATATTGATATAGCTTGACTACTCAGTGGGCAAAAATGTGAGATATGGTCAATTTCCCGAGCCTGAAGAAAAGAGAGCTAATTTTACGTCTAACAAAAAAAGCGAGTAATATGTTCACATAACTCATTATTTTTATTCAAAATGGGTCAATTTTAAGTCAACAATAGTTCTAGAACATGTTTGAATCAAAACTAAACATTTATACTATACAAAAATCGGCTGAGAGAAAAGTATTTTGTCTATTTAATGAAAAAGTATGAAAAATGAGTAAAATTACGTGTTAAAATACCAACTTAAAGCTATATTGTGTATTTGTCATTGATCAGACACAAAATATTTTACATCCATGTGAAAGCCTGTGTCATATGTGAGGATAATAAATAATTAAAAAATTATTTAAATAGAAAATTACCAAAATTTTAGCAAACAATCACTTCATACGCAATATTTCAAATTGCGGTTTGCGATTTTGACGGTACTAGTGTTTAAAGGGTTTTTACGGTACTTTTGGACGGAATGATTTTTGTAAGACGCGCAGATTCGGATTCCTGAGAAAATTTCACTCCAGGTGGAACTCTTGGATCGTATGGACCTTTCAACACAAATAAAACCCCCCTAGCTCTGGGACTATCAGATTCTGACGTCTAAAGTCGTTCCTCACACTGTAGTTAACAAAACATGGACCAATGCCTGCTTTCTTGCATATCTGTCATCAGCCAAATAGCTCTGCTGGACCATGGAGATAGTAAAGGTTGCACGCACACCAATCCATTAGCTGTGTTGAAGTTTCAAATGAATCATTTTATCAGTGTATTGGGATTGATTATAAGTGTATATTAAGTGTACCTACCATGTGCATATAACTTTTTATTGATGTAAATACATTATTTGTCTGTCTGTCCATTTTTATTATTCATTCATCTTTCCATTTGAAAACTTATGAATAAGGTAGCCTACATTAGGATGATAATCATTGACTAAAAGCGTCCAGCATGTTATCAACTGGTCTCCATTGTTTATACAGAAATATTTTAGCGCTTTAAGGGTTACGTAAAACGCACCAAAAAAGTGTATGCACGGGATGTCAATAATTACAAGTGACCACCAGCATGCGCGCAATAATTGTGACATCTATAATAAATAAATACATGTAGCTATGTCTTCAATAAAGGTATGTGTTGATAATAGACGTATGTATAAATGTATATGTACACAAATAAGTTAAAAACATACAAGTGAAATAAAAAAAAATATTATTAAAATACTGGATATAATTTTACAAAATTTTAGGGATATTAGAATTTAATGAAAATCGGTTAATAATTGACTGAGAAATCAACGAAAAACATGCGCTACTGGCTTAGTTGTAGCCTAAAGTATAACTATTTTCAGGCACATTCCTCCACCACTTTTTGTTTAAAGATTTCATCAAAAGGTTCAAGTCGTGCTTAACTCTTATCTCGCTAGAATATTTTTGTATAAACCATGGAGACCAAAGGGTTTTTTCAGTTTGAAATCATCATAAATGTATTAGTTAGCTCTTTCCGTTTCATTTGAATACCTATGTTATGGGTCTACGATCATTATAGATATTTTTGTTCTTCCAGCGCGGGGATCGTTTTTATACGTCAGAATCTGACTTCTACAGGCGTCAGATTCTGACGCATAAAGACGGTCTCCGCGCTGAAAGACCAAACATTCGAGACCAAACATTTGCAAATTTTGATGTTTAAACATACATTTAATTCCCAATAATTGTGAATCCCAGTCACCCAATAAAACATATTAAAAACGACTATAACCTTGATTAGTGGTCTACAGACGTCAGATTCTTACGTATGAAGGCGGTCCCCGCGCTGAAAGGGTTAGGAGTTAAAAATAACTACTGTGTAATATAGAGCACAATCCATGGCGGCAGGATGAGTAGGTCAACAGTTACACCACACAACAATTTTTAAATAATCCTTATTTCTAAGAGCGTATTTATCAAATGTTGCATGTGTGCGTGTCTGGGTACTTGCGCGTGAGTGCGTACGTACGTGCGTGCATGTTATGTTTGAGCCGTTTTTGTTTAGTTCACCACACTTCGTGCATTAGATGTTATCATGACATGCCAGCGTGGTAATTGAAGACGTAGAATGCGAGTAGATGTGGTTAGGTTTTTACAGCTTGTCACGTACTATGGGAACACTGGGGGACCACTAAAGTCAGCAAGGCTTTATTTACAATGATAAGTTTATTCATCTGAGTTATTTCAGTGAACATGTTGTCCCATTGCAAATGAATTTTTTTGAAATATAACGCCTTTGTCATATATTAATGCTGTCATATCCTGTAGAAATTGAATAATTGTGATATTCAACACGCCACGCACAATATTCACAAAATATTGAAATATAATATTTGTATTATAAGATAACTTTTAACATAATAATAAAATATATAATATCATACCCTACGGTTAGTGAACGACATCGCCAGAAGGGGTGCCACCGATCAGTAATACATCGTACATGGAACCCTTGTGATGCTAGGACCGTATATATTGGCCCACGGTTACAGGCAAGTTTGAAAATAAATAAAACGACCCCTTGGATATGAAAAGGTGTATCTGCCAAAGTGGCAAATACACCCTTTCATATCCTAGGCGACGAAAAGTCACTGAAATTGATTAAATAGTTTGTAATAGATGCTCAGTTAATAATGCAATTTTGTGGCGCCAGGATAGCTCAGTGGTAGCGCGGTTGACTCAGAGCCCGAGTTCGAGTTCCGCCGCGGTCGATATCTTTCCTTGGTGCACACATTATGCAGTGACCCAAACTGTTCAAATTCGTGAGATAATAACTACCAGAATGTATAACTGATTCGCGCCGCATAAAAAAAGCTCTTAAAAAAATAGAAATAATTAAAACGACAAAAGGGGATATGTAAACGGTCATCAAAACCTTTTTCTTTATTCATTCTCTTCGCCATAAATATTTTTAATAATAATTCAAATTTATTGATGTCTATTTTTCATAAGAAAATTCCTAAATATTCTCATATATTTATTTCGTCATTTAAGCTGGAAATTGCGTTAGCAATTCCAGCTTAAATGACGAAAAATATAAGCAAACACTTCAGGAGGACAAGTGTTAGACTGATGATAACGGGAAATAGTTGCGTGACGCAGTATTACGATTCCACACAGGAATCGAGGTATCGCCCTGAGTCACGTAACTTTTGTAAAAAAAGCCATAGATTGGGGGGGGGGGCATTGTCTTCATATAACCAGGACAATATCTAGACAATTAAGCAAGGCTCTCTCATTGCCCGGCCATCATTGTGGTTGTTAACCTTTTTTTTGTCCACTGTTTTACGCTGTATAGATATGGACACATTGAGACAAAACCATCATTATGAACAGTAGGCCTGAACCTTTATTACCTATAGGTCTATCAACCCTCTTAAATTATGTTATATTCAAGCACTGACGTGTCGTGCGGTTTTCCCGTAATGTAATGTTTAATTAAATTTATGCGAATTGACAAAAAACTCTTACTCATAAGTTGAGGAATTGGGAGCCTCAAGCATCTAGGATACATCTTCACAAAGCATGCATTGTACTGGCCCAACATTGGACTTCAAATTCAATGCTATAGCCTTGTACAATTCAAATGATCAATGCATCACAATAACTTGTTTATTTGATAATGAAAGGTTTATCATTTTATTCTGTATTTATTTGTCGTGTGCCACAAGCACAAATAGCCGACAGTGACTGGCGGCGGTTTTTCTCAGAGACCTTGACCTTGCGCTGCACACGTGTCGCCATTGTTCCGGGCATCAGCCCCACCTGGTGGCGGTCAAGGAAGCGAAGCGCCGGCGGCGACGGAAGAAATAGGAACCGACGGAAAATGTGTTCATCTGATATAATGAGTAATAGGAGAACGTCTTATGCGACGCGAGATGAGGCATTACCAAACAGAAAGGAGACGTCGATGAAATGCTGGGCCAATGCCAATACATGCCGGCACAACGCTGAGCCAGCCGTCCTTATTTGCGTTTTAACGGGCGCCATGTCGGATTGTGCTCAATGTGCCTCCTACTGCTGTTCGTGGGGGGTGGTGGGGGATTAGAGCTATCCAACAAATTCGGGACGTTGGCCCAACGTTGTTTTAATGCTAGCCAACCGTCTGCGACGGTAGTCCACCATTAAAATAACATCGGGCCAACGTCTCGTGCATTTTAAATAGTGTCCGCGAGGTAGGGTGGATAAATTAGTGAAAGTCTGAGAGCGGAGAAAAGTCCCATAGGCCTTCAGGGAATATTAATAATTTAAAATCAATCATTTACATTGTAAAATAAAAAAGTCACTAAACATTTTCAGATTTTTCTCATTTCTTTTAGAAAAGTTAGGATTTATCTTAACTTTTCTAAAGGAAATAAGAGAAAGTTCAAATAATCTTAATTTTAATATATTTAGGCCGTCGTGTCTTTAAATAAACAAACAAAGGAGTAAACCAACAAGCGAGCTACACCAATAGCAAATGTTGGCGGAATATGTATTTCACGAGTTATATTAGAAATATTAACTGTGCCGATTAAATAGGTCTATATCTGAGACAAGAGAAGTATATTCTTCATTAATCCCATTGCTATAAGGGAGAGGGGGGGGGGGGTGGAAAAATTTTGCAAGCATATAAAATCATAGTAATAATCCTATTTTTGTATGACTTATTTTTTCTACTAGATTTAAAGGTTCTGGTCAATAAAAAGTACAAATTATATAATGCCTTTCCAGATATACATTTAGGCATATTGGACAATAATTTTTTGCCATATCTGTTAAAGCCAGCGTAAATTGTGTCACTTTAACCCGCTACCAGCATGTTACCAATATGCGTCATGGGGCATTTTATCAATACAATGTATGAGTAGCTTTTTTTTAAACCATGGATGGAAAAGATGCAGAATTAATATATTTCTATATATTTTACAACCACCAACCCTCTCCCGATGTAATCCATCTGTCTAAGTGTATTTGTGTATTTTTACTTCTGCATTATCAGCACCCCTACATCTAGCTTGAGTCCTATTTTCAGAAACTGTATTTTTATTCTGAAACCCCCCCCCCCATCCCCATGTAGTCCATCTGGCTGACAGGGGATTACACGATCAGATCCAGACACAGGGACTAAGCCCCTCTCCCAGATGCACCGGTCCATTCACCCTCTTGGATGAGGCCTTTGTCGGGATCTGACCCGGTCTAGCTGGTCAAATCCGGGATTAGCTCCTTATGTATGGACAGTCGGAGCTAAGACTCAAAGTGTGTCAAGCCAAACCCTTTACCTGCCAAGGAAAAGGGCAATCCACTCTCTTTCCCACTAGAAACATTAGGACTGTACCATAACTTTTCTAATGGAAATGAGAAAAAGATAATCTGAAAATTAAAAGATTCAGTGGGATGAGTCTCTTAAAATTAAGCTTATCTTAACCAGTTACTTTAATTTCTAGCTAACATGCTCTTAAATTGTGTAATATCAATGAAAGGAGGTTGGGATAATCGTACATTTTAAGATTCTCCGTGGTACGGGGTGTAGTCTCATTGACCGTGCTGGTGCTATATAGTCCTTATCTGCTGTTCTTATTTTTGTTTATTATGAAACTACAGTAACCTATCAAAATTTACTGTATATGCCATAATAAATATCTTGCTCCCGGTTTTTATAAGTCTACCATTGTACTGCTGAATAGAATTGCTGACGCAATTTCCAGCTTCAAATGACCAAAAATATATATATTTATGAAAAAATAGGCATATCCAATATTGAATTATTGGATTAACTAAAAATCTCCTAAAAAATTGTTTTTATTAAATTTAGTGACATAATATTTCTATTGATAAAAACATGCTTAGAACTATTTTTCTACGGGTCTAGCATGCCAAGGATAAATGTGCATTATTTGAGTAGGTTACTACTATTTTTCGTGAAGTTGTTGATATCAACGTATACGCCGTCACAAGCATACAAAAGCACAGTTGTTCTATCTTGACCAGCTCCGACGCTGAACAATGTATTTGCGTCTAACACGGACTGCATTTTAATAATTATAATATGCGTTGTTATGTCTATGACTATCATACGCTAGTGTGAAGGGACCTTTAAAATCAAAAGTAGATAAAGTTCAAAATTATGTATGTTTTTGACATACTTAACTATCCAATCCACAAAAAAATTATTGTTAACCTCACAATCATGTGTATTCGTGAGGTATATGTAGGCCTATGTCAATTATAATTTTTTGTCCCCTTATCAGGAGCAATACGAATAGTTTTCAATTATATTCGTTCGCTCATAATTGAAGGTATATATTTTGGAATTTTGCATCATATTTTTCTTCCATTATGTGTACAGGTATGTATGGCTTTAAATGTAATCACTTTGATCATTAAGAAATAATCGACAGAAACACTACGAAGATGTTATCCCAATGCTGTTATAATTTTGGCCCATCGTGTGTGTTGCTGATTCACATTTAAGCACCATTAACTCTCAGTGCGGGGACCGACTTTATATATCAACATCTGATGTCCAAAGTACTGAAGTGTTTATAATGATCATATAGGTATTCAATTCAAGCAGAAAGAGTTAATTAAGACATTTATAAAAAATCAAATTGAACATAACCCTTTGATCTCTATGGTTTGCATAACAAATATTTCAGCGGTTTTAGGGTTTAATTTGGCATCTGTTGGTTCGTGAGAAAATGAAATGAATCGGGCTTTAGGCCACCTTTGTGCACATATAGGCTAAACTGGGCCAGGAGAACCTCCTGAGGATGGTGAGATGATTGAGATGACACTGCCCTCCAGACACAGGATTCGAAATTCGAGCCCTGGCGGTCACACGTGGATGGGGAAGAAACATTTTTGTTTCTTTCAAACCGCCGAGACCGGGAAACGAACCCCGAGCTCTGGCGTGAAAGGCAGCGGTGCTAGCCACTACCCTAGAGCCCCTGCCCTGGTTCGTAAGAGGTTCATACCAAAGCAAGGACTATTTAAATTTTACAGGACAAATAAGATACATTTACCCAATGCTGGTTTAATGTTGGGCCACCGTCTGCGACGCTGGCCCAACAATAAATCATCATTAGATTAACGCCGTGTGGTATGTGCTATATTGAGGACAGGACGGTCGAGAGAGAGAGGGAGTGGCAAACCTTTCAATTAAACACAAGTCCTTACAAGTCCTTAGCCAGTTTTTCTGACGGATATGGTGAAGATTGGCCGGTAATTGTTCGTAATGAGGCACCGGAGATAATTCTGGGAGAGACAGATCTCCCGGGGAGGGGGGGGGGCTCTGTGATTAGGCGGCACACCACCAGGAGCGCCACTGACTCACCTGTCCTGACCTCCCACATCCTGGTCATGGACAGTCACACACCGCCAGGGTATAAGGGACGTAGATCCCGAAATCCGTTCAGCTAAAAATCTTGGTTCAACTGAAGGAATCTATTTTTCTCAACGGTGTGGTTAGTGAGAGTGTCCAAGGTTTCAAAAATTCCTACAACATTTCAACGACGTAAGGGAAACAAGCCGACGATGACACAGCTGTTGGGCGGGGGCCCTGGGGTTCTTTTCACTATAGAGCTCGGGGTTCGATTCCCGGTCTCGGCTGTTTGAAAGATACAAAAATGTTTCTTCCCCATCCACTCGTAAGCTCAGTATTGTGGAGAGCCTTCGTGACCGAGAGGTAGCGTGCTCGGTCTCAGCCTCCGGGGTTCGAATTTTAAATCCTGTGTCTGGAAGGCAGTGACATCCCACTCATTTCACCATCCTCAGGAGGTTCTCCTGACCCAATTTAGCTTTTATGTGTACAAAAGTGGTCTAAAGCCCGATTCATTTCATTTTTTTTGACACAGCTGTTGCGTCCTAATTTGTAATAATTTATTCTAAATTTGAACTTTATTACTATGATTACTAATAATTATAGTTATTGTATCTCAAAAGCTCATTGGTTCGTTTGTTATCCTATTAATTTCGACGACTAATGTCGCTCCCCGGACTGTAAGGGTTAATGACATTGGGAAAATGTCAATTTTTTCTTAACCCTTTGCCTGCTGATCACGTGAAGAGTCGTTTTTAATCCATTTTTTAGCCGATTAATTAATTGTTTTTGTGAATGAAATGACTGTCTAAACATCAAGATCTGTAAATGTTTGGTCTCAAATTAAACACATATGAATAATGTTTAACCACTTGAATCAATTGGTTGAAATTTTAAATAAATTAACTTTAGCAGATAATAGTTAAAATGTTTCTATCTAATTATTATCTCTGATGTACATGGCCCTGCTGATGAATTACCTTTAGTCTGTGGGATAGTACTAAATATCGTTATAATACGTATATTGGCTATGCTATAAAATTCCGTTTAGCTTAGTGCAACAATCATAATTACTTAATTTGTATGGAGATTGAAATTCAGCAGAAAGACAGAAAATGGAATAACAAGGTATGACATTACCACCATGTTTCATGTGACTTTTTTGCTTTCATTGTTGCTTTCACTTTCAACACAGGGCATAACCACACTTACTGAATAAATAGCTATTGCTGGCCTTACACTAAGACGATCAAACACTAAGTGATTTGAAAAAAACCCCATTCATATGATGCATATCAGGGGCCGTATTCTCGTAAAAGTTACGATATATCGTAGGCTTCTGATTGGTCGAGATGGCCATCTCGACCAATCAGAAGCCTACGATATATCGTAACTTGTACGAGAATACGGGCCCAGGACATGAACTGATGAGACAGCGTAAAACATTTGCAGCGTTCCGCGCTAGAGTACATTCTCTATTGTTTGGAAAGGGTACAACAGTCTACAGACGTCAGAATGTGACCTCTACAGACGTCCCATTCTGACGTCTAAAGACGATCCCCGCGCTGAACGATTGACCCGGTGTCTGTTGAGAGGATATTGTTCAATATCTTTGAATAAGACATCGTTTGCCAGTGCATCACTTGACAGGGTATCGCATCACATCGCCTAGTATTGCATGTAGCGTATCATCTAATCCCATTGAGGTTTATAGAGATTTGATAGATGTGTAATCACAGAGTAGTGATAGACACATTGTAAGCGTAGACAACACCACCACCTGCCTATATCTATATAAGACATTCACCCAATGTTGGATCAATGTTGGGCCAGCGTCGTAGACGCTGGACCAACATTGATCCGACATTGGGTCAAAGTTTTGTGTTTTCTGGGATGCACAATAAAATAAAACTACTCATAATACATCAGGCAACAAGACCAAACTGACCTAAACAAGATGGCGGAACAATACCCGCGGCGTGAGCCAAGTCTAAAACCAGGAAGCATTTTTGTTGGAGCTATCACACACCGGTTATGATACCACTTGCTGACTGATACTATGACATTTATCTAGGTGAGAACACACCAATATAAACTGATAACAAGGGCATATCACATGGTAGTGAGGTAGCTGTTCTGGAATCAGTGGATCAAGTTGTTCGCTGAAAATTATCTGATGCATGTTTTCTGGTGATTTGCAATGGCGTGTTTTTTGACCAAGTCTAGTATTCCACCCCCGACCAATCGAAGAGTGGTTAAGCCTATCACATAACGAGATCTCGGCCGATCACCGCCGTCATTCAGTTGTTATTTTAATTGGGAGGGGTGGGTATAATACCAGAATATGTTTTCTTAGTGCAATGACGAAAATGCTGACTTTTTATTGGAGATTTGCAATGGCTTGCTTAGCTGCGTGCAATGTTATAGAGCCTTAGATTTTCCGGAGTATCGTGTAGAATTGTTCGATTCATGAATAGTGACAACCTGCTTATCAGGAAAACAAAACTAGTCTTGGTATACGTTTTGCCGGATTGTGAGATAATGTATGGTTGCCTGTAGATGACCACCTCTCGGATTGTATTTAATATAAAGTATAATATTCTGCTGGTTTGTTGTTCATTTATCGTGTTAGACAAAGATGGTTTGTGAGTTGTCTGCCTCAGGTACAAGCAAGCTCGTTCTGTTTTTTTTAAATAAAAAAGTGCCCTTTTCTTGTAAAACTCATTCCCCACCCACGTGTCGTATTGTGCACTCCTTATTTTAATGCCCAGCATAGCCATATCGTCCACCTATAATATTTGTCTCGTTAAGTCCAAAATATTTGTGTTCCTCAGGAATAGTTTAACCAGTACGTGATTCCGATCTAAAAAAAAACACTCTAATAAACTTAATGTAATCTTCTTTATACCGTTGAGCTTGTTTTGCACTGAGTTTCCCATTAATTAACCCTATTAAGCCTGAATTTACCATTGTCATATTCACCCACTACAAGCCGCGAATTGCAATTCTCGACTTGTAGTGAATGAAGATGATTTGATGTGGTTTAAAAATCAAAGAAAATGGCCATATATTGGTAAACCAGTTTCATGGAAATTTTCGTTCTAAAAACCTTAGTTGTAGGAAAGTAAAGTCTGTTTTCAGGGATGTAAAATGATGCTTGGAAGCATCGTGAGGGCTTAAAGGGTTAATTAGGCCACAGTCCACAAAGGGTTAAAAGCGTTTTAATAAGGATGCCGACCCCCCCCCCCCCTCCACGTCTTCGCCGCTTTTAATACAATAGGTGGGCGCCATGGTCGTAATGGCGGCATGGTCGCTATAATGAGGTAGTGGTCATATCGGGGAGATCCCTGGCAACACGCGGTTTTTCCGCGTTTCCTCTGGGGGAGGACCAGGGTGACAGCCTCGGTCTCACTTCACCCCCGGGGACGGACGGATCCTGGCAGAGCGACCTCCCCGAGGAGCGCCGCCCCGCGGACGTCCTGTGGAGCAGGATGTGTCGGCCAGAGGTGTGATGCCTCACTTCCGGTGCTGACGCCGCCATTACGAGACAGCGAGGAGATACAACGGCAAACGGCGAGACTCATTCACAGTCAACACGCAACATTGATCTAATGCTGGCGCACCACAGGACCACCACATGCGAAGATGGAGTAAAATTAACCATATGATAATACGATAATCAAACAAGACTGTTTTTTGTATTCTATTATATGTGTAGGTTCGGTAACAGTTATTGGAAAATGTTTGATCTTAACAAATATGAGTAATTTTCACCCACTTGATGGGGTCGCGGTAGCGAGACACAACTTCAAGTTGGTAAAAATGGTAAATATATTTTTATTTAATTCACTTATACAGAGCCTGTTGTCATATTTCATTTCAAAAAAATTGTAAACTGGAAACTACATCATTTTCAATCCCTGAAAACAGAGTTAATTTAATTTAACAACTATAGGGGTATTCGAATGAATATTTCATGAAACTGGCAATTTTCTTTAATTTCCCACCCGCTCCAAGTCATCTTAATCCACTACAAATCGAGAATTGCGCAGCAATTCGCGGCTTCTAGTGGATGAAGATGACAATGACAAATTCAGGCTTGAAAGGGTTAAAGGTTTACATTCGCATTGCTTTTCTAATAGAAATATTTACAAAATCGAATCCAATGTGCAGTTATAGATATAAAATGAAACGTAAATTGTAAATTAGAATAGGTCAGAGGAATAGATAAAGACATGTCTGCATGCATGTCTAGAGGTATTGCCAAAGTGAGTGAGTGAATATCGCTGTACGTCGCTGCACAATCATGGCAAAATCGCGACAGAAGTAAACCCGAAGCCGGGACTATGCCCTACACTTTTCGAATGACTTCAATGGTTCTTCATAGTGCACAGTACCATAGACAGCACTATACACTCCAGGCCTTTGAACAGTTTGAGGCACTGTATATGCACAACCCCGATGACAAATATCCGACCCGGACTGAATTCGCGCGCAGTACCTCCGAGTTTCGAGCCACAACCGGACCTAATGAGCCATCAGTGTGTCAGGTTAGGCCGAGAAAAAGGTGTTGCACAACAGCCATTTATCATGTTCATTTCTAATACACGGTGAGCCATGATGATTATGAGACATTTTAGGGCTTGTAAATTATTAAGGCTACTGTATGGAGGTCAAATGCCTTTTTTGTGTACCGATGTATTAGGCGTCATGTTGGATGTCTTAGTTTAATCATGCTAGATCTATTATAAATATCACTGCATACATGAATGCTACTCCTACTGGGCCCAATGATGATATAATGTTAAACTAGCCTGCTTTTTCTGCATGCTGAGCAGTAATGTGATACTGTGACTTAATACTTGCACACTATAACCTTATAGGCAGCAGAAAAACTGTTTAATGTAAACTATAATATAATATATAGCGTTTTGCTATAGCTCTTGCCTCTCAACATTTGTGACATGTATAGATGATGTGTTTTAAAGCACGGCACTTCATCATTCTCGAATTTCGAAACCTGTGTCAGGAGTGCAGTGTTACCTCATTCATCTCACCATCCACAGGATGTTCTCTTGGTCCAGTTTAGCCGATAAAGTGCACAAAGTGGCCTAAAACCCCATTTATTCATTCAATCATTCATTCATTCATTCATTCATTCATTCATTCCTTCATTCATTCATTCATTCATTCATTCATTCATTCATTCATTTATTCATTCATACATTCATTCATTTTTCATTTATTTATTTATTTATTTATTTATTCATTTATTTTTTTATTCATTTATTCATTTATTTATTTATTCATTTATTCATATATTTATTTATTTATTTATTTATTTATTTATTTATTTATTTATTTATTTATTCATTTATTCATTTATTCATTTATTCATTTATTCATTTATTCATTTATTCATTTATTCATTTATTCATTTATTCTTTTATTCATTTATGTATTTATTCATTTATTTATTTATTTATTCATGTATTTATTTATTTGTTCTTTTATTTATTCATTCATTTATTCGTTCATTCATTCACCCATCCATCTATCCTTCCATCTATCCATCCATCCATCCATCCATCCACCCATCCATCCATCCATCCATCCATCCATCCATCCATTCATCCATCTATCCATCCATCCATCCATCCATCAATCCATCCATGCCTTAGTTCATTCATTCATTTATTCATTTATTTATTCATTCATTTTTTCATTTATTTATTTATTTATTTATTCATTCATTCATTCATTCATTCATTCATTCATTCATTCATTCATTTATTCATTCATTCATTCATTCATTCATTCATTCATTCATTCATTCATTCATTTATTCATTCATTCATTCATTCATTCATTCATTCATTCATTCATTCATTCATTCATTTATTTATTTACTCATTCATTCATTCATTTATTCATTCATTCATTCATTCGTTCGTTCATTCATTCATTCATTCATTCATTCATTCATTCATTCATTCATTCATTCATTCATTCATTCATATATGTTACATCGCGAGCTGAATAAACATGGTGCCGATTTTCTACGGAAGTATAATATATCAAATATAAAGAACCTCCTGATTGTGATGGATTATACCAGTTTTCAGTCGACGAATTTTATTCCAAACATGTCATGTGGTGCAGAAGAACGGGGGCTGACCAGGGGCGTATTTAGTGGGGGGAGTGTCATGCATGACCCTGATATCTGTTTTTACAACCCTCCAAACTCTTCACATTTCACCTGATGCAATCTATACATATCTGTCAGCTGAACGGAGGTGGACTTTCAGGTTACCCCTTAACCATTGTGCTACCGAAAGCGTATATATACGTTTTCAAGCAAATAAATAAACAAGCAAGCAATTTAAACTCGAATTGCTAATATATTTATCTATCAATAATATATTGATAGACGCTTAGTTAGTCTGAAGATACAATTTTGACGACGTTTATTTCGTCATAAATATAGTTATTTTTCGTCATTTGGAGCTGGAAATTGCGTTAGCAATTCCAGCTTTAAATGGATGAAAAAAAATCCGAAACGATTCGGCAGCACAAGGGTTAAAGATCTGTATTATTAACCCTTTAACCGCCAAATTATTCAACCTGAATTTTCACCCACTTGAAGTTGTGTCTCGCTGACGTGATCCACAACTTGTGAAAATTATTCAGATTTGACAAAATGGAGGTCAACTGTTTTCAAATATTGCTGATTGATGTCACATTTTATCTTTAACATGTTTAAAAGGTGGTACTTATTGTGCTAAAAAAAAATGAAAAACCCGAATACATGCGGCACCGACGGTCAAAGGGTTGAATTTAAATTTGAATCCACTTGAAATTGTGCCTCGCTGCCACGATTCATAACTACAAGTCATTGAAAATTACTATGATTTGTGAAATATAAGTCAGACCGCATATCATAGTCCCCGATTTAACTAAGAACGCTGAAATGTGTTGAATAGCTATGTCAATGGTCTTCTTTTAGTGCGGGGGCCGACTTTACGCATCTAATCAGAATCTGACGTTTCTAGATGTCAAATTCTGGTGTGTAAAGTCGGTACCCGCACTGAAAACGCTGAGACATATTGGCCTTAGACTCGTATTCTACCCCCTAATTTAAATAAAAACTGAATGACGGCAGTGATTGGCCGATCTCACCATGTGACAGTCTGAACCACTCTCCGATTGGTCGGGGGTATAATACAAGACTTGGACCGACATATTTCCCAAACTTACTAATAATGACTTATTTTGTCGGCATCAGCTCTCTAGCATGTCTAGGGGTTAATGGTATTTAATAAGGCAGGCAAACGTTGATCCGATGCTGGCGTAAAGCTGGACCACGGTCTGTGACATTGGCCCAACATTCATTCAACATTGGGTTAACGTTTCATGCTCGTTTCCTGAGTTACCTACCTCAGAGCATATATCGTGAAACTGTTGCTCACAGTGGACACTGGGCAGTTGTAAGCCTTGACCGTAACTGGACGATTGGTGGCAGTTAGTGCTTGTGTTGTACTGATTGTAGTAAAACATGGCCACAGCGACCAGAGGTCAAGCCTTCACAGAGACTGACCACTCAGCGCTCACACAATGAATCGAATCCTGTGTCTGAAGGGCAGTGTCATCTCACCATTCCCGGGAAGTTATCCTGGCCCCTGTATGCGCACAAAGGTGGCCTAAAACCCCATTCAATATTATTTCACACAATGAGAGCAGGTTGGGGATGCACACAGTAGACTCCTATGTCTGCTAGCGGCCATCGTATCACACCTCTAGCTGGGCGCACTTTGATGGCCCAGGTTCAGTTTATGTATCTGGGAGGTGCCGGCTGTTTGCTCAGGGTTGTATATAAGCGGCGGCAGATCAAAGACAGGCCGCATGTCCTCCTGTCTCAGCAACAGTCTCACATCTGAGTGACCACTGGGCAGCCGCGCGGCCAGGAAATTGACCGGGAAGGTGACCGTGTTTACCCGGTGTAGTTGTAAGGAATTTGTCAGTTTGCTGAACGTGTCTTATCCAGTGTGCAAGCCGCGAAGACGGGATCCGGACAAAGTGTCCGGCCGCGTCGCCACTCTCCAGGATCCAGCGGGCGGTGGCATCCAGAGAGAGTGAGCGGAGCGGCGGGCGGACCCCGAGAGGAGAAATAAATGCCGCCAACCTCAGGCCGCGCGGCGGGCACGCAATGGGCTGACAGGATACCTCACATCTCACAGCCGAGCTCTGCAGACTCGAGATGCTCGCCAATGTTTATTGTTGGGCCATCGTCGTTGACGCTGCTCCAACATTAAACCCCATTTGACAATGTATCGTGTATGTTGGTTCCCTGCAGACCCAAGACGTTGAAACAATGTTGGATCAATGTTGGAACACCTACGTCTACGACGCTGGCCCAACATTGAACAGACATTAGTTGAACGTCTCGTGCTTGCTGGATTGGCCATTGGTGAATAAATGTTGACGCCAGCGTCAAAGCCTCACATTGTTTGAACTCCTTGGGTTTGATGGTTGCATTTTACTGGATGAGCAATGACAAATCATTTGGAAACAGTTTCATGACCTCACATCTCACAGCAGATTCTCTGGAGACACAACGCGTTCAATCAATGTCAGATTAGTACTGGTTCAGCATCGCAGATGGTGGCCTAACGCTAGACCAGCATTGGCTCAAAGTGTTGTATATGCAAAGTGTTATCTCGCTTCAAAGCTATTTTCTTGAAGAATGAGATTTAGCGGGAAAAATCAACTACACTGCGTCTATCGAGGCTACAAGTGTCGTTTTGTTTCCGCACGCAAAACTCCGTTGTGAACTTTTGCATGCATGTCATGTCGCTGAAGCGGCATCTAATTGGGGGGAAACACAATGATGTTTCTACAGGTGGATCTTCAGAGTGGCTGGCTGGCTATTGTATAAACAAACAGCAATTATCTATACAGAGCGACCACGGTCTTTAGTGTGCTATGGCATAAGTCGATGGCTCAATACATGCATATGCATATCATATATAACTCTATAACTATGTACTAAGTAGGTCATGATTATGAAAATTCACAAATTTATTTGATATTCTATAGAATATGTTCTTCAAGTTTATAATCGTCTCATTTTCGTAATAAAATGAAAACAATCACACAAAACGTCGCTCTCTTGTTTGTACAACATATTATACCATTGAAGATGGTTTAGATAAAAAGATCCAGACCAAAAATCGACACTATTCAATATATTGGCGAATACCGGGATCGGCAAGATGACATTAGGCTTAATCCGGCGACCACTTGTCATAAAGGAAAACATTCTCGATGTGTGCTTTAAGTCATAATGTTTGGCAGTAATGAGTTAGGCACACCTTATGAGCAGAATGTTATTCTCCGTCTTCTGCTAGTAGTTTTTGATCACAAACTAAGGGCGCTATGGGGTTTTAAATATATTTTTCATATCATAAATGCATGAAAATGTTTGCTTTTATTCAAAATGTACTAAATAACTAAGGCAATCAATTTTGTATTAGTGTAACGACAAACAAGTTACATTCCGTGTTGCATTTCTCATTCATTTGAAGCTGCAATTGGTAAAGCAATCGGCAGCTTCAAAATATGAAAACATATTTATATTTAGGCTTATATTATAAACATATCTTCCAAATTGTGGGATTTGTTACATTTACCACAAAATGTTTTATTAACTTGATTGATATTTGATTTGGTTCGAAGTATGCTTGAACATATCGATATGTTCTGGCCTAGCAGGACAAAGGTTAACCCTTTCAAGCCTAAATTTACCATTGTCATCCTCATCCACTACAAGCCGCGAATCGCTGTCGCAATTCTCGACTTGTAGTGGATGAAGTTGATTTGATATAGTTTAGAAAATTGCCATGTATTGGTAAACCAGCTTCATGGAAATTTTCGTTCTAAAAACCCTTGGCTGTAGGAAAATTAAATATGTTTTTAGGGATGTAAAATGACGCTTTAATGAATCGCGAGGGCTAAAAGGGTTAATAGACAAACAGTCTTATATAGATGAGGAGGGCAACACGTGGAGATGCGTCCATAAAGTGGCAATCATTGATTTTTTCACCTTTCTCCACACAAACGTCTCCCCGTACAACACGGCCCGGTAGTGAGAGTTACCGGCCAGATTACTTAAAGTCAAGAGACAAATGTTGACGTAATGTAAAACATCGGGTCTATAAGGATACACAATGTCCTTAATCGTGCTGCTGAGAATATAGTTATCGCTTTCATTTAGAAAAACCGTATGAAACATCTCAAGATGTAATGGTAAATGTTGCTGATGTCCATAATATTGACAGGACTATTATGCTATTATTGATGCAATTGCTATTTTTGTTCAAACTTTATACAGTGTATATCATATAATAATTTCCCCTCATAGGGGGGTTTACTCATATCATTTCTCAGATGTTAGAAAAATTAATCTGAATTGTGATTTTTTTTTTTAATACATTCTTTATCATTTCTCAATTATATTATTACGATTTCAGAAAATATTTCGGCGCTAATTTCAAGTATGAAAGCAAATTGATCATTTATCACAAATGTATTATTATTATGAGACAGAGATGTTCGTAAGCATGTTAAGATAAAAGAAACTAAAAAAAATAAAGTTACTTTAAACTTCTCAACATAACATTTTCAAATCCTGCATGGTCCTGCCGAATTATTTGTTACCCATAATACAAAATATTTACGAGTGAGCAGGGAAGAAACATTTATTTCTCTGAAAACTGAATGCAGGGCATGGGACGAACCCGCGAGCCACGACCCGAATTTCCAGGCAGGCAGCTTTAACCACTACACTCATGTGGAATGTAGGTCTAAGTTCTTGAGACCTGCTAGTAATGTTCCAATCTGGGCGGCTATAGAATCACGGACCAGCGGAGGCTGCCCAGGTACCATGATACGCTGGTCCAATGCTGCTTTAATGTTGAGTCAGCGTTTGAGACGCTGGCTCCACATTTGGGATTATTGGATCGACGATTCTCTTTCGCTGGCCACAGCAAGCTCATCACTTATTCATATGAGCTAACAAGATGGCGATGAGGAGGCGTGAGTCTTGTCATCAACGTGTGGAGTGGGGGCACTACAGAAGCTGACAGAGGGTATAATAGTTAAAGTCACCG
Source organism: Flabesymbios commensalis (assembly GCA_964017125.1). Lineage (NCBI taxonomy): Eukaryota > Metazoa > Annelida > Polychaeta > Terebellida > Flabelligeridae > Flabesymbios > Flabesymbios commensalis. The sequence continues at coordinate 21,514,895 of OZ024902.1, read as the reverse complement.
CCTGTCACGCCCGTATGCCCAGCAAACATGAGGCGTTAGCCCAATGTTGGGCTGATGTTGTGGCAGCGTCGTAGACGATGGCCCAACATCAGCCCAACATAGTGCCAACGCCTAGTGTTTCTTGGATGGGTTCGCTCCATGACTTCGGTATCAAGTTTCAAAAAGGTAATGTTTCTTGACTCGTACACTAGTAAAAAATCAATATTTGTGGGGTCTAAATGAACAAAAGGTAGTGTGTTCGACCTCAGACGGCCAGGATCTTATAGTGGGGGCTCTTAGATAATTGGGTGTGCACTTCTGGATAAAATTGAGAATTTTGGCACACGAATAGTTGAGATATCGCTCTACAGGAATTTTGATGGAAGCAAGTTGGTACGTCCAGTTTTTGGCCGCCATCTTGTTTTTCAAAATGGCCTATATTCAGCAATATTTCATAAATGAAGACAATTAGAGAGCTTGTAACAAGCTGAGTTTTTTATGAAAGAATACTAGATGTATGTAGATTAACATAGTAAACGTTCTAGAAAATCCTCCTCAAGCACTTTGATATATTAAATATAAAAAAATGGACGTACCAACTTGCTTCCATCAAAATTCCTATACAGGATGATCTCAACTATCTGTGTGACAAAATTCACAATTTTATCCAGAAGTGCACACTTCATCTCATATATTGACTTAAGGCCCCTACTATATTAAGGGTAATGTCGAGAGGGTCGCCTTGTCCAGTTTAACATGCACGTACACAAAAAGGATCTAAAACAATTCCTTTATTCATTCATTCATTCATTCATTCATTCATTCATTCATTCATTTATTCATTCATTCATTTATTTCTATATGCATTCATTCATTCATTCATTCGTTCTCATTCATTCATTTATTCATTCATTCATTCATTCATTCGTTCAGTCATTCATTCATTTATTCATCCATTAACCCAGCAATGATGGCGGATTAAGATGGATATCACACCTATAGATGACGATGTTAGTTTATATGCCTGAATTATACCGCGACTCACAATGATAATGGGTAGAGATATTCACCTGTTTACATATGTTTAAATTGAAGCAAGACATGGGCCAGTCTAATTTAAAGTAAAGTGCAAAACAGATCGACGTGAACGCGAGAGGGGTCAGTTACGCGACGAGTGAAGCGGCGACAGACGCGAAATTCTTTCTGTCCACCCACCAGCGCGAAAATAGGCGCGAACACCGGCACGAAAACCGAAGTGACGCGCGACAAAAATGCAACAGTTTATTTTTATTTTCGCGTTCCCCTTTGCGCTCGCCTTGTTTTACGTGCTAATTGTTTTTGGTTATAACAGAATAGAAGGTTTTAAAAAAACAACGCGAAAGCTTTGGTCTTTTTTGCACCATGCTCATTTCTCCGCCAAATGTTCTTGTTTGAAAAACAGTTTGAAGAACGAATAAAATGTATGGCTCGATGAGCGTAGTGTGACCACCCATAAGGTCCTGATGACATGGGCTGGCACGCCCCTCCGCGGTCTAATAGCAAGATTCAACGGTTGTTGTGTTGAAAAATCAAATGGTATTGACGCGGACCTGTTGTTAGTGGTAATGATGCACACGGCGACCCAATGGGCCTACTCAATAATGCAGCACTAGTCAGACTTCGGCACCTGGCTGATCCCACACTAATCTCTATGGTCGCCTCCACGCCACGGTGTCAATCAGGGCTCTGTGCTTTCTCCCCTCTTATTCTCAGCATAATAATCTATCTGCGGCAGTTTTTTGTACCTGAGGAGCTTCAGAAGATTATTGAAATGAATACAGGATCCCACGTAATTTACAATCGCGCACTGAATCTATATCCGTCATAATAGGAGTTTTATGGCGATTTTCCCGCCCAGCAAACACGGGATGTTGATCCAGTGCTGCGCCAATGTTGGCACATCGTCTGCGACGCTGGCCTAACATTGAACCAGCACTGGAGCAGCATTCCGTGTTTGTTATGCGTGTAAGGATAAACACTGGTAACTGCTCACTTTTTAACGCCTAAAGTGCTGCCATATTTTTGCATAAACCATGGAGACGAAAGGTTTTTTAATTTGAAATCATCATAAATGTCTTAGTCGGCTCTTTCCGCTTCATTTGAATACCTATGGTATGGGTTTACGGCCATTATACATATTTTACTCTTTCAGAGCGGGGATCGACTTTAGACGTCAAAATCTGACGTCTATAGACGTCAGATTGAGTAGATACTGCTGTTTTGTCTCTGCCATGGAAAGTGGCAGATACAACTATTTGTAGTAATTACAGAAATGTAAAGATTAGGGTACTAATTTATGAAAAGAAATGGAGTTGTGACTGAAGTAGATGAATGAATGAATGATCGGTGGAATGAATATAGTCTAATATCAATGAGTCTTTTTACACCCCCCCCCCCCCTTCAATGAATCTGTTTATTCATCTGCCAAGTGAACAAGTGTCAAACTCGTCGTGGAGCATACTGCCTTTCTTGCCTTTACTTATTGCAATCTCTGTAATACTAGGTACTCATTTACACCTGAGTGAAGTAACGCAGACGATGGCACGTGAAGACTTTGAAGCAACGATTGTGAACTGAGAAACATGACATTTATCTAAAAACCTATCTGCACGAATACAAGCGGTGATTGAACCCGTGCTAAAACTGGCAGCTCCAGACAGCAAAGCAAAACGCTCTCATCTATCTAAAAATGTGATACTTACTGCTCTATTTGGAGCCACATTGTGATTTATTTGAATTTTGCGTTTAGGGTGTAGTCTTTAGCATCTCAGAACAGACAAATCAATTCCAATGACACGTAAGCTACATATTATTATAGACAATAGTGTACATCTCGTGGCTTTAACCATTTAACCGCCAAATCATCCAGTTTGCATTTTCACCCACTTGAAGTTGTGGATCGCGTCAGCGAGACACAACTTCAGGTGAGTGAAAATTATTCAGATATGAAAAAATGGAGGTCAATTTTTTTCAAACCTTGCTGATTGATGTCACTTTTTATCTTTACCATGTTTAAAAGGTGGTTCTTATTGAGCTGATAAAAAATAAAAAAAACAAATATATACGGCACCGGCGGTTAAAGGGTTAAATTAAACCAGAATGTTAGCGACAAAACAGCATATCTAATTTCTTTCTCTCAGTTTTGGAGCTGACTATTTTTATAAAAAAGTAGAAAGAAACTTCAGCTTCACAAAAGGTAGAAAAACATGGTAGATCAAAATTTGGAACGATCAATCCTTCGAAATGCAGATGTCTAGTAATTAACGTAAACTCATAAAATGAAAATAAAATGATCAAATGTTGTATCAATATTAGCCCATGGCCTTTAAAGCTGGCCCAACATTAACCCATCATTAGGTCATCGTTTATCCACAATACAACCCCTGTATCCGAAAACAAACGGTGTCAACGAGCTTGTATAGAAAGACAGAATGTATAAATTAATGAATGAATGAATGAATGAATGAATGAATGAATGAATGAATGAATGAATGAATGAATGAATGAATGAATGAATGAATAATTGAATGAATGAATGAATGAATGAATGAATGAATGAATGAATGAATGAATGAATGAATGAATGAATGAATGAATGAATGAATGAATGAATGAATGAATGAATGAATGAATGAATGAATAAATGAATGAATGAATGAATGATGGAATGAATGAATGGGCATTAGGCCACCTTTGGGCACACATAGGCTAAACTGCGTCAAGAAAACCTCGTGAGGATGGTGACATAACACTGCTTTCCTAAATAGGAACCCAGGCTCCCAAAATACTGACCGGCCCCGATGGCACGTTCCATCCGGTTATGGCTCTAAAGCGAGTGAGGTATGCTTACAGCGTCTATGGCATCAACTGAACCCATTAGTCAAGGAAATGTCTCCAAATTACAACAATTCATGTTACGTAACGCATGTTGTCCTCCAATAGCCTGGTTCTGGTTATATCATATTCTCTTTGTTGTTCAGAAAACACGCTCCGGTAAACAGGTTGGTTTGGTCCAACGTCGTAGACGGTGGACCAGCATTGAACGAAAACTGGTTCAATGTTTGGTGCTTATATAATTATGACCACATAATGTAGGTGTTGTTTATCTTCATAATGATTTTACGCTAGATTTTTCAACTAGACTAGAAATCCGTTCAATGTTTATTTACAACGATACTTAATTCTTTCATTAAAGGTGGAATTAGTTATAGCTTCAAATTAAGAGAAAAATCAAAATCTATGTTCGTCTCTCGAGCGGAACGACGACTGAACATAGACTATCAATTTGTTGACCAATATATGTATATATTTTTGTTGTATTTTGCAACCCGTTATTTCTTTGATCAATCAAGCCACTAGATCAAGCCCCTTACGCAATTCTGTTTTAAAATATCAATTAGTTATTTATTCTAATGTATCAAAGAGCACACGTTTTTCGCGAGCGATTTTTGGTCCTAATAAGGGCGTCAAACGAATGTAGTTACAGTTTATTTTAAACTACTTTATGTACATTTTCTCCCAATGTGAAGTACTAGTATATGTTTTGCAGTTTACTTCACTCCAGCTCAGTTCAGATCAGTGATATAAAACATGACCTATGCAGTAAAAGGACTAAGTATATTTTTTTCATTTTTTTTCTTTTTTTGAAGAACACACAAAATATACCGTACTGAAAACGGTTATAGACGCACTCGGCTGACCTAATAATAATGGTTCAAAGAGCATGACAATGTATCCGGGGTGCCAATGAACAGAGATAAATTCCTGAGCATTTTGGTTTTGACATTTATAGCGCCTAATATCAGAATTCTTTACTTTGATTGCGAGGGAAATCATAATTCTTGACACTTGTTAGAGTTTGAAATCAGAATTCGTGATACTTCTAGGTAGCGTTTGAAACAAGAATTATCGACACTATAACGAAGCGCACGATTTGAAAATTTGACTTCACACTAATATATCTATTTTTATTCATGGTGAAGGTACAATAGTTTTAATCATAAGCAAAATTGTAAAATTCCGTTTACAGCTTCGTCCGTTTTCCATGTATTTGTTTCAAGTTATAAAATCTACGAACGAATACTGGTTTTTAATTTTTACGTCCGATTGACTTCGATAGGCTACGACTGGCTACGACTGATTCCGTCTGACTACGACTAAATACGACTAGCCACGACTAACTAAGACTGGCTACGACTGTTGCATAAATACCTTCTCCATGCAGATGAAAGGGTGTGTCTGCAACGTGGCAGCAACACCCTTTGAGCTCAAGAAGATATATATATTTCGGGTACGTTTGGTTTTAGTGATTTTGACAGAACATAATCTACGATCCTCATGCAGAATAAGTGGCCATATGAACGAAACATACGAGAACGAATGAACATACACGGCGAAAAACATATGTTTTATTTTTTATAATTTCTGCATGTTGGCTTACAATGTACTGCCTTTACGGCATACTCATCTGGGGAATGTACCTGCAGCTATCTCATGGGATCTCGGCGTGGTGGAGCCCTATCATAGGAGTCATCAAGGTGGATGGGTGTCGGGATCAAAACAGAGCTGATATAATGCTGGGCCAACGTGGTACACGTTGACCCAGTATTTCAATAACACCGGTACAACGCGAGCTGTAGACAGGAAGATAAAGCAGCCGCTACTTGACAAAATTTAACCACCCTAAACCAGTGATTTAGTCTCATTTTTATTCACCTTAAGGTGCCGCAATTCACACCTTAAGGTGAATAAATATGAATAAAAAAATTTGGTGAATTAAAATGTTATTGAATACCCAAATAAAAGCTCACGCCAAAGTTATTGTGGTGGAAAATATCATTTTTTTATTCAATACCTTTTATTTAAAATATGGCATGTGGTGCATTTCAGCGGCGAGGGAGGTTAAAGGGTCAACTCTTAACAACGCTCATATATTTTATATAGGCCATGGAGACCAAAGTGTTTTTTTCAAATTAGAAAACATCATAAATGTCATAGTTATCTCTTTCCGCTTCACTTGAATACCTATGTTATGGGTCCACGGACATTATGTATATTTTTACTTTTATGGTGCGGGAGGGGTCGACTTCAGACGTCAGAATCTGACGTCTACAGACGTCAGATTCTGACGTCTGAAGTCGATCACCGCGCTGTTAGGGTTAAACCAGGCAGTGGAACTTGAAGGGTTAGACCAGACAGGTTGAACAGTACTTATCTTTCTTCCCCTCGTATCTGTTCATCCCGACCATCGTGCGTTCATCCGCCGTTCAAAAGGCACAATGCTCGCGCATGCGCACATGCCGCACTCTGCCCTTCCTGTGACGGGTCAGACGAGTGCGCGTGCGCAAGCGGAACTATGACAGAGTCCGTTTTGTTCACGTTTCGCAAATGTACCACTTTCAAAGTTAAAGTATGGGAAGGTTACTATGTGAAAAAAGCTGCTGATTTGCAAAAAGTGTTATGGAATGTAATTTCAAAATAATTAAATTACAATACTTTGCTGTAACAAAAACAAGCAGCAGAAATCTAACCGTTTTTGTTAGAAATCTAACAAAAACCCTGGTTTTATTATTGTGCACATTATCGAGTTAATGTTTTGTTTAGTTTGGGTGAGATAAGACAAGACAAGACAAGACAAGACAAGACAAGACAAGACAAGACAAGACAAGACAAGACAAGACAAGACAAAATGAAATGAATCGGGCTTTAGGCCACCTTTGTGCATATATAGGCTAAACTGGGCCAGGATAACCTCCTGAGGATGGTGAGATGATTGAGATGACACTGTCCTCCAGACACAGGATTCGAAATCCGAACCCTGGCGGTCTGAGGTCGAGCACGCTACCTCTCGGTCACGGAGGCTCCCCACAATACTGACAAGACAAGACAAGACAAGAAAAGAAAAGAAAAGAAAAGAAAAGAAAAGTAAAGAAAAGAAAAGAAAAGACAAAACAAACAAAGCAAGAGAAGAGAGCAGAGGAAAAGATAAGAGAAGAGAAAAAAAGAAATGGAAGAAAAAGGGGGAAAGGGGAGAAGAGAAGAGATGAATAAGAAAGAGAAGAGAAGAGCAGAAAAGGAAAGAAAAGAAGAGAGAAGAGAAAAGACCAAATAAATCAGGACAAGACAAAACAAAACCAGACAAGACATGACAACACAAGACAAGACAAATCCATTACCACTGATTATCACGTTGTTTTACTTGAGATCAAAACATG
>OZ024902.1:21470163-21502663 GCA_964017125.1 Flabesymbios commensalis | reverse complement strand
GTGGGACTTTATGCCACTATTGTGCGCATACAAACTAAACTGGGCTAGGAGGATGTTGAGAAGACAGCGAAACATCCAACCATAGAGCAAGCAACCCAGCCGATCATTCAGCCAATCAACATGACCTTGTGGTTGTCACGTCCCGAGTAAAAAAGGCACAGTCCACGAGACCATATGCCAAAGAGTCCGGAGCCTCGCTCTCACGCACGCATGCGTGAGACGTGCAAGATGTGCACGCCAGGAATTTGGCTGGGAGTTCATCCGGGGACTTGTGTTGACGTGACCTGACTGGGTCATGTCAGATGTGATCGCCACCTGTCTGCTCAGCCATGTACTAGTGTGCTTAGGCTGTAGTTCTGGCCAGGTACCGTATTCTCGTACAAGTTACGATAAATCGTAGGCCTACGATTTATCGTAACTTCTATGAGAGTACGGTCTCTCCAGGAGAGCATCCTTAGCATCCCAGTAAAAACCAATGTGCAACCAATGTTAGATCAACATTGCCCCAGCGTCGTAGACGGTGGGCCAGCATTAATCCAGCATTGGCTCAACATCTTATGTTTGCTTGGTTTAGCAAGATTTACTTGGAAAGTTATTGACACCAGTATCATTTAATCTTGCCTACGATTGGGTAATAATATAACAGATTAGCAAGAAAACATCAAGCAAGCTTTATATTGTATTTATAGTGTAGGGAGGACATGTTTTTATTAGCAAATTCTTCTATTCGGATAAAAAGATTATATTGCACAGATCGAGCTACATCACAGCTAATCACGTCATGACACCTTATTCCCTTGATGCTAATGATAATTACTTTCAATTAGTTTTACAGAACAGATCGATAAAAAACATTTACATTATTAATATAAAAACATGTGTGATTTCTAATTAAACAATTGTTCACCCCAAAACGTTCCCTTGATTTACTTCCCATACAAGTGTTGATGATGTCGTAGGGGATGGGGGGGGTTCAAACACTCATTGAGTTATCAGTATGTTTGTTAACTTTTATAACACTGTTTTACCACTTGTTTGAAGTAGAAAATGGGTAGTTTGTACAAGGTTTATACATGTAGAAGGGTATATATATACAGATAGCTGAATATAAGCCACCAATCCAACAACTCAACAATCTCACAGTGGTATTCACATTTCGTCTTCTTGACTATGAAGGGTGTATCTGCTACGTTAAAAAGTGACACCCTTTCATTCCAAGGAGACGATATAGATAGGCGCAGCCATACACCCACACACCCGTCCTGAACCAGCAAACACGAGACGTTGAACCAGTGATGGGCTAATGTTGGGCCACCGTCTTCGACGCTGGCCCAATATTAAACCACCATTGGTTCAACGTCTCGTGTTTGCTGGGATATACCGGCTTGTTCTGACAAATAAACTTATCCCGCCAGAGTTGGTACTTGAACCAGTGTGTGCCGTGTGTCATCAGGCAGAAGTGTGCCCCTAAACCTCGGAATCAACCGGAATAACCCGACAGGTCGCCTGGAAACATGGCTCATTGACACAGAAAAATCAGACTTGTTCGTCCGTCCCTCCGTCTGTCAGCCTGCGTTATTATGTCCACTTTGACGTATTCTCATACACTACCATTATCTGTGTATATGTCAAGAATTACCGATTTCTAGATTATATCAGACACATTTTTTTTGACAGTTTTACATATTAAACGTTGTTTAATTTTATTTGTTAGATTAGATAAACAGCGATGCCAGATGGAAATTTGAAGTGACTTTTTTTCAAGTAAACAGCTGCTGATGTTTGTCTTTGCCCCGCAGTATCCACGAAAACAAATTTCCATAAATATATAATAATATCGTTGGGGACTGTACAAATTAGTATTGTGTCAAATCAGTGTCACGTAGATGAGGTGTCTATTGTCAAGAGGGGGTGGATATCAAAGCGGAAATATATAAAAGTAGAAGAAAACTTTTTTGAAGGCTCTTTGCTGTATGACAATTAAACATGTTGTATAGCAATATAGAGAAAGGTCCCACATACATCGGGACCGAGGAATATAGAAAGACGTCCTATATTTGTCCAGGTGGTGCACGGACACTATAACTAAATGCGAGTTATAAATGAAACCGGGTTCATAAATAAAGACGCTGATGACACGAAAGTGTTTATTTTTAACCTGCATTAAAAAATAAAAGCGGCAAAATATAATCTGCAAATGTGATTGTTTGAGCCATAAAAAATAAGTTGAATGCATATTTAAATAAAATTGTTTTTTAGCAAGTATAGATATGCGGAGGTATACACTGGGTTTTCGTGAAAGCAGACTATTTGATCACTGATATGCATGTCACCTGCGTCAATACCATGTAACCTCATATATCTACGACGATAAATGTGACAATTTGGACCAGCAAAAACTCTAAAAGTTTCCACTTCGAGTTTTACTGATTAAGTATTGCAAAGTGAATCTTTTTTTTGTGCATGCTCTCGAAACACTTGACATTTACCAGCAACATTTTTTGCGGGCTCATTTTTTAATGCGAGATACACAATCGATACGAAAGTGTATTTATTAAGAAGCCGGGTTCACTTATAAACCCGCTTTTATTTGTGTTGGGACGGTATATTGTACAACAAAACAACAAAAAACGTTCAAGAACAAGAGTGTATGCTCTGAAGAAAGCCCCAAAAGATTTTTTCTGTGACAACCAGATATACAGCAAACCAACATTGTACCAACATTGGCTGAACGTTCTGGGTAGCTATTGTAGCCAAAACATTGATAAATGTGATATTTAACTATAAGATGTATCATTTCAGGAAAATACGTATGTTTTTTACAGTTCAATGTTTGCAATTATAATAACCATTTTTTCTATTTTTATAATTAATTGTTAATATCATGAACGAAAAATATATCTGCTAGTGACTTTATTATGTTCAAGGAGTCTCCATTTACTTAATCTAAAGATTTGTGGTTCATGCAAAATATAGCTTATGCCAGCTGTTTTTAACATTATGCATGTTGGTACTTACTCGTGATATTTTATTTCAGAACAACAGGCACTTCGCCTTGTTAAGTTTTGTAATTTATTTTGTAGCACACCCCACGTACGTAAGCAGCTGTCAACAAGACGTGCTGACAATTACTACTGACATATTACACGTGGACACCAGATGGAAAATATCTCAAGACCTTGGAGAAAGGGGCATTATCTTATGACAAAACAACCTATTAGTTATAAAGCATTTCAGAGAATTTGCATATTTTATTTCACCTCAATATTCGAACTTTAAAATTAGATTTACCCACTCACTCACAAAATCACTCACACGATCGCTCGATCACTGTTTTGATCACTCGCTCATTGTGCAACTCGCTTCTTGGTGTGCAAATCATTCATTTATAAATTTAATTGATTTAATTTAATTTAATTTAATTGATCAATGTATGTGTTTATTAAATTATTCGTTCACTCTTTGATTCGCTAAGTCACTCACTCAGTAAATCATTCAGTCATTTTTTCATGCCATTATTTATTTTTATTCATTCATTTATCTATTCATTGACTTCTATTTCATTCATCCATTCATTTATTTCTAATTCATTTATTTATTCAATCACTCCTTATTTTTCATCACACCAACCCCACTTCCAGCAGGCCCAGATGACACAGGTGGTGTCGGCCCGGTGTAACTCGCGTACTGATGCAGATTGATGGGACAGGGTTGAACACGGTCTATCTGCTACAACGGATAACAAACTAGGCAGATAAGACGCCCGCTTAAAACGGCTGCGTATCTCGAGGGCACGCGATAAAATCGTTCAGACTGCCTGTAGACTGGTGACCCTTTAGGCGCAGGGGCTGCCATCTCCCTGAGTTAATTGATTGTTTATGAGCCAACCACTCTGAGCTTGAAAGTGATTCTTCAAATTAATAATCACCATTCTATTTGACATGTTGAGCGCTGCAGCGCTCAACATATCAAATAGAATGGTGATTATTTCGCGATATTCTCTAGGTATGAATGAGTTAATAATCAGACGTGTTTTTGGGCGTAGACGCCACAACGATACACGTGTTTTTCAGCTTTCCCTCCTCCCTCCTTGTCTCTCGCTTCATCGCCTTGCGCGACAGAGAGACGTGAGGTGCAGATGGTTAGCGGCGCTCTTTTGATGTCGGCTTTGAGCGATGATGCGGATCCCATCAAAACTGAGGGACTCAAAAGACACTCTCCAAACCAGGAGGAGAGAATAAAGTAGGAGAGAATAAAAAACATTTTGTTCTGCAATTTTGCTTATATCTCTTTTGTATTATATTAAATATTTGTTCACGCGCCAACAACTCTTTCTTATAGCTTCAAAGAATATAAATATTATTGTATTTTCAACCACTCGCTAGTGCGACCCAGACATTCTAGTGGGTGATAAATGTACTCTTATCTCATCATTGTGGAGCCTAAATTTGGCTCTCCTTCCAATTGCACAAATATTTCTCTTGCTAAATAAGTAATTTGATGTATGAATTTGATGTTATTTGAAATACGTTAAAGCTTTATAATAGTAAAAGTAGTCATTGATGCCTCATCATAATATTGCATCTCTAGTTTTGTAAGAGGAAAAAATATTGTGTTTCTTCTCCGGATAGTGAGAGTGGGAGTATGACTTCCAGAGCTCCTGCGTGACAGGTGACAGCGTTAACGCGAGCTGGCATGAGACGCTGTCCCAAATTTAGGGTGGGCCAGCGTCATAGCAGTCGTGCTTCGTGCTGAAATGGGCATCATAATTAATATTGATTCTCTACGTTTGAACATGGAAAAAACATTGAGCTTGTACATGATATATCATACTAGTGTATTTCATGGAATCCTCTCATTTGTCATTGCGGCAGAGATTCACAGCTCGGGCTGAATGAAAATAACTGAAAACGCCTGCGTGTAAGGAGCTAGGGTTTTTATTAGCGCACCAAAATAATATTCGCCCACGAAACAAACTTTTTTCGAATGAAATATCTGGATAATTTCCATAAATCGCACAATTTAAATTAAACAAATAGGAGTAATTTGTTTAAGTTGTGGGACGTGGTACTTTATAACAAAAGTGTGAATAGAAATGATGTCAAGTAGCTATGAGTCAGTGTTTATAATGTGTTTGATCTAAATGCAGTCCTTTAGGCGGAGAGGGTTCACCCATTACCACTGACATTGATGATTAGTACCACTAGCACTAGAACTTAGTGCTTGTAAACATTCAATTACAACCAATTACCTCATTCACAATTCAATTCGGATATAATTTGACTATGTAGAAGCTATTTAATCTTGATTTAGATGATACTGATTTATGCATTATATATTATAAGCCATTGACCGATCCAGCCGATTAAATACAAACTATTGACCCGTTGTTGTTTTGATGTTGGACCACCATCTGCGACGTCAGCCCACAATTAAACCAGTAGTGGGTCAAAGTATAATGCTTCCTGGTATATGTGTGATTCAACTTTGATCTTGTTTATTGTCAAATAAAATTTCCTCATATAAACATTACATGTTTTTTCCAAGGAATGGTCATGAGCATTGCATTTTTTCACTGCTTCCTGTGAAATGCTGCAGTGATTCACATCTAGCGGCTGGTTAACAATGTGTGATTGTGATTTTTGTGATTTTAATTTAATAGTAATGTGTGCTGTGGGGCTTCCGGGGTTAATAGAGGCCCTGTCGGCAGCAGTCAGAACTAACAGGCTTCATTCTGAGGATAGACTCCAGTCAGATTCTCTCCAATTTGTCCTGAGAAATACCAGCTGTGGAAGGCAACGTGCTGCGGCTGCTAAACGCCGAGCCACGCAGCATCAAGCTGCGGCAGGACGGGAGATACACAGCGTGCTGTATGAGCGGTGGATTTAAAAACCCAAAGCTGATTCGGCGGCTTCGCCCAAAATGGTTTAACCCTTTAACCGCCGTTCAAGGTCATTATATTCACGTTTTTTTTAAATTTTTAATAGCAAATTAAATACCATTTTTTAAACATTGCCAAACATAAAACGTGACAGCAAGATTTCAACATTGTTCACTTCCATTTTGTCAAAGCTGAAAAATCAGTGAGACTCAACTTTAGTTGAGGGAAAATTTAAATTAAATAACTTAGCGGTTGAATGGTTAATTACCCCCCCCTCCCCCCCAGTCACCTAGCTATCTTATTTTATTGTTATTTTGAAGATGTGAGCTAATAATATTATAAAATATACCCAAATGTAATAACTAGCGTGATGCGGCAGAACGTCCTTATTGTACTGTATATATACTATTTTTCAATCAATGAACTTCAATCAAACCAAGCCATGTGGTGCATCAAAAGGACACAAGATTTAACCCGTCAAGCCTCGTAGAATTTTTGTATCACGTGCTATAGAATTGAATTACTTAATGAGAATATTCTATATTACATAACAATAATGAATCCCTGAGCTTGTATTTGGGATATTATAAATGGTTATTTTGTAAAATCCCGACATTTTTATTTAAATTGAGATGTGAATTGCTGGCGCAATTCCCATCTCAATTTTAATAAAAATGAGAGTAAATGGCTGAGTGGTATCTGAGGTTTAAATGGTGCACTCCAGCCCCGCCGCCGGCCAATTAAAACTTACTACAATGTTCAATTATGATCAGAAACTATTAGCCGTGGCTGAGCCGTGTGGTTCACCTCACACAGGAACAAGATAACCCGCAGCGACATGCCGCGGTCCTTATTGGCATAAAACAACAAAAAAACGACACACAAATGGCGTCGACATGCGGCTAAACAAGAACCATACGCCAAGGTCAAACCCTACAGCCAGTCAAGGTCAAATATCTGTTAAAAACTAGGGGAAATTCATTTGAATGCAAAATACGAACAGAACAACACGAGTAAATGCAATAGTCCAGTACATACTGGTAAAGTAATAGAGAAAGGATTTACATGTACATTGTATTAAGACACGGTATACATAACACGTAGTTAGTAAGTTAAATGTAGTTAATAAGCTCATCTAAACAGACATTGGTGGTGCAGCCTAGATCGACGATGAAGACATATGGAGACCGTGCATTTGCTGTTGCTGCACCACGAGCATGGAATGATCTCCCCCTTTCTCTGAGGAATATCAAAGACATAACTATATTTAAACGAAGCCTTAAAACACACTTGTACCTAATTGCCTATAGTAACTGTACGAAGAAACTGTAAGAAGAAGAAAAATAATAAAAATTGACCAAAACATAATTAATTACAAATAAAGTGAAAAACACAAATGACAGTCAGGAGACCATACTTAAGACAAAAAATGCCGCTACCACTATGGCCACCTTTCACTCAAGAAAAAATAATTTGAGGATATTCAAGTTGCAAAAAGGTCAATGATTATAAAGAAAACGATATTGTACCAGTGATTACATAATAAATATCTACAAACATGCAAAAAATGTAGATGGATTTATACAAATATATTTCAAATATATAGCAAAATGATAATGAGACGGTCGTCCCAATAAAAATGTAAACTAGCTTGTCATGATATCATAATAATAATAAAATAATATTATGTCAATACAGCTTGTGCAGAGCCAAAAGGCAGCAACTGCACACTTGTAAGGTAAGCGGATGCTGCCCTTTGGCTCAACAAGGAAGAATGAAACAAAGCACTTTACTCAGCTCCAATGGAAACAAAAGGTCGGCAGACCCGACCCTTTGGTACCATCAGAGCGAAAAAGGAAATTATGAAAGAGTAAAATGAAATATGGTTAAACATGTAAAATAACATTAAAATCAATTTTGATTCAACATGTTACATATATAACAGTGATTTATATTACATACAGTATTATATTTACTAATACAGAATTTTTTAATGTATTCAGTAAAACCAGTCATACTGTGTGTAGTTACTTTATTTAATATTATTAAAGGCGTATTGTTAATGACAATGGGTAATTGATATCTAATGCATTTACGTGAGAATTCGTGTTTAACTATGGAGTTTCGCAAATTGGTGCATCCTCTAGTATTGTAATTGTGAGTTTCTAAACCAGTTTGGAAAGTAAAATTTTGAAAATACAAAGGAAAACAATTATTTGTATATTTAAAATAAAATTTTAGCTGTTGAACATAATGCAGGTCATATATTTTTAATACGTTCAGCTTCCTAAATAGGGGATCAGTATGAGAAAAGAAATGACTTTTGTCTATTATTCGAAAAGCCTTTTTTTGCAATTTGTGGATACGCTTAGAGTCGTGTCCCCATGCCAGTAAACAGTAATTAAGTTGCGGGAGGATACGAGAATTATAAATTGTTAGGAGTGTTGTTTGAGGGAGCTGGTATTTTAATTTACTAATTATTCCTATAGTTTTTGAAATTTTATTTGCTACTTTGGTCACATGACTTTTCCAAAATAGATGTTTGTGCAAAATTAGTCCTAGAAAATCAAATTGTTCAACACACTCAATTTTTTCATTGTTTATTTCTATCTTTGGAATTTCTAAGCGTTTTTTGGGCTGATAAAATAACATAAATTTAGATTTCTGTGTATTTAAAGTAAGTTTGTTTGCCCTTAACCATAGCTTAATTTTGTTCAATTCGTTATTTAACATTTTTATGTTTACTTTTGTGTTATTTTTAAAATAGAAGTCACTTAAATTGGCTAAAAGTGTGGTGTCATCTGCGTAAATAATAGTTTTAAAAATAGTGCTAGCAAAAGATATATCATTCATATAGATTATGAATAAAAGCGGACCTAAAATCGATCCAGTTAAAATATTTGTGAAGGCTGATCTAATATTATTTATTTCGACGCATTGTTTTCGATTTTTTAAGTAATTTTTGATTAAGTTTAGTGAGCTACCTTGGATACCGTAAAATTTAAGTTTGTCTAGTAGAATTGTATGGTTTAATGTATCAAATGCTTTGGATAAGTCCAAATATATGGTTATCGGTATATTGCCTTTTTCCATTCTACTTGTAATAGTGTCGATGATATCAAGGGCAGCCAATTCAGTAGAATGTTTACTACGAAAGCCGTATTGTCCTTCATAATAAAGATTGTTCAATGTAAAATAGTTATTTATTTGGTTGTAAATTACACGTTCAAATATCTTTGACAGTGCTGGTAAAAGAGATATTGGTCGATAATTATTTATAGAGGTAGGATCACCTTTTTTGAAAAGAGGAATGACTTTTGCTAATTTAAGATTGTCTGGGAAAATGCCTGTGGTTAGTGATTGGTTTACTGTTGTTGTCACAGCTTTTAATAAATCGAGTTTAACAGATTTTATTAAGAAAGTTGATATATCGTCTACACCTGTACTGTTTTTATGAGGAATATTATCAAAAATTTTGGAAATGGCGTCTTCGTTAACTAGTTGAAATAAAAATAATTTAGAAGCTGGGCTATTCAAATATTTTTTATGTGAATCTGGTTCAACATCGTTGAGTTTTGAAGCCAGAGTGTGACCAATGTTGACAAAATACTGATTAAAGTGATTCACAATGGTTTGAGTCTTACTAGTTATATTATTATCTATTAACATTTTGTCGGGCGAAATTTTCTTTTTTGTACTTAAAATATTCTTCATAGCTGACCATGTTTTTTTAATGTTAAATGCGTATTTAGTAAAGAGAGAATGGTAATAAGTTTTCTTCGCGATGAAAATACTTCTTTTTATAGATGTGTATTATTTTGCGAGCTATGCGCTTGAAAATCAATTGAGATAAGGCGCAATATAAATGCCTTCAATAATAATAATAATAATAATAATAATAATAATAATAATAATAATAATAATAATAATAATAATAATAATAATAATAATAATAATAATTAGTTAGTTAGTTAGTTAGTTAGTTAGTTAGTTAGTTAGTTAGTTAGTTTGCTGGCTTGTTTGTTTGTTTGTTTGTTTGTTTGTTGGTTGGTTGGTTGGTTGGTTGGTTGGTTGGTTGGTTGGTTGGTTGGTTGGTTGGTTTTGTGGTCAGGGTGAGAGTTAGGGTCCATGGTTAGGGTCGGGTAAGGGTTCCAGTACCTGGTTCCCCATAAAACCCGGTATCAACCTGTCAACCGTACTCTCATCATACCCTAAAGGGTCTGACTTTCGTCACTCCTTCAAGGGCATGCCTTTCCATGTTTCCAACCTAGCGCATTGACCGAGGAGAAGTATAGCCTGATTTATAAAAAGGAAAACAATCATAGTAATTGATATAAATTATACCCCATGTAATGCATTTACTAATGTAGTCAGATCCTGACTTAAGTCGGATCCGGTAACCTTTGGGTTGTCCAGTGGGGCTTTCCCCAATCTACTTCTCACTAAGATATCACGTAGATGCTGTCCCCTTTTAAATGCTGTTACGCACCGTTTATACAGGATGTTTTATTGAAGGAAGTCTTCACTAATTTAGCTGCCTCTACCGCAGTTGCAGAGTAGGTAATAACAAAGGGGGTGACGCCACTATCCTTAGGGGAAGGTACAGTATTTAAGCCGAATGGAGAATACGTTTTCAGGGCTAATTGCCACTTCCTTTCCGCTTCAAGTCGCCCAATCTTATTTAGAGTTATGTCTCCTGTATTATTCAATACTTCAAGATACAACACTCTCAGATGGGTCGCCCTGCAGCTCTCGGAATTGAAATGTGTGGCAACTGCTGTGTCTTTCTTAAGCCGTTCATCCGAACGATGTATGTGTATCCTTTTTCTGAAGGAGAGCCCAGTTTCTCCCACATATAATTTTTTGCATTTCGAACAAACTATACAGTAAATACCGTTAGTTGAATCACAATTTTGTGTGGTAGGAATTTGAATTTGATCCCCGGCATCCAGTACGCCCCCCATGGTCTTACCACTCTCTACAACTAATTGTGTCGAACATAATTTACAGTTCCTTGTAATGCATCTTTGAGAAGATCCCTTGTTCGGGTTTTTCCTCAATTCACACAAGGTTTCATCTTTCATTTTTCGCGAAAAACGTTCCGAATAACCTCTCCTAACTAGTGCCGCAAATAGTTTTCTACACGCTATTGTTACATCTTGCTTGTTATTACATATTCTAACATATCGAAGAATTTGTGACTTAATTAATCCCTTAAAAGTATGGTTTGGGTGATGTGATTTCTTGTGTATGCAGTTCCAAAGTACCTGTTGGTTTAAAATAAACTTTGGTATCAAATGTCCCTGTCTCCTTAAATCTGTTAGTGGTTGGTTGGTTGTTTTATTTAGTATTAGTTAGTTAGTTATGGGCTAACTAACCAACGGGGCGGGAACCAGGGTCTTCAGGTTGGATGTAAACCCGTGTCTCCCCATAGCACTGTCCAGAAGGTACCACTGAGGGTTATACTCATGCGTGAAGCATCCTGCCACCCACATCATAATCCTTAAGGCCGAATGCGACTAATCGTACCTACTGAGTGTACCGAGCACAAACCACTCTGCTGAATCAACCAGGTTAAGCAACCAACTTAGGCCTTGGTTGGTAGGTTGGTGGTAAGGTAGTTGGTTTGTTGGCTGGTTGGTTGAATGGTATACTTTCATATTCTCAGGGGAATGAGAACTTAGGTTGAAAAGTTAGAGATTGTTTTTGTTTTGCATTCCTGTGGTAATACAGGGAGCTGCCACTAGGAGCCACACCAATCTCCCACTGGGCCCAGCCACCCACATAAATTGATTGGGCGGCCGGAGTTGATTAGCACAATTGGTGCGCTGATCCAATTTTATGCTCGAATTATGGCGCATAATTTCTGTCTGTCGTCATGTCATATTTTAGTTGGCACCGCTAATCTAATTTCCTTCCAAAATCTCGGCGGCCGTTTCGCTCCGAGAGCTGCTCTGTTGTCCCACGTGACAATAGATTAACAAAGACGTGATATAATATCTATGTAAGCATTACGTCATATCGTAATTATAGATCTAAAAATTAAACATCATAATAGCCATAAACTGCATGGTGAGCAATTTTCAAACAATTTTTGTTTTATTAAATGTGCAACTGGCGTCATCGCAAACACGATGCATTGAACCAACGCTGGTTTATTGTTGGACCACCGTCTACGACGCTAACCCAACATTAAACCAACGTTTATTCAATGTCTCTTGATTGCCGGGATGTGGCGGTTGTAGTGTTTGTATTCTGGCGGGGTTAGACCCTCCCACCCGGGGCGCGGGGGCAGGGTTCTACCCCGCCACCATTCCCCCGGGACCCTCGTGTCCGTCTACAGTGTCCTCTCCTCTCCCCCGGGCACACGGCCCCGCCCGCCCTCACCCGCAAAATTGAATAGATTTTAAAATTGAATTCTGTTATTTGTACGTCCAATTGGGAGTTTTCATGCCGGGAAGCGAGGCGAAGTGTCCGGTTTCAAATTGAATGCAAATTTGCTTCTCGGCGCCTTTTTGACTTCTGACCGTGATGTTCCGTGCTTGGCCGGGCTGGGGCCATTGGGGCCGGTGGGGCCGGGTGGGGCCGGGACAGGGCGTGCCGGGGTGGACTCTGGCAGTCACCTGTGCCCAGGCCCGGTCAGGACAGGGGCCTGTGCGCGACACGGGAGCGCCATTTGATCCGCTCTGCCTAAACCCAGAGGTCAAGTGGATCCGTGTAAAATGAGAAAGACAGCACTGGCGTGGTGGTCAACCTCCCTGCTGGACAAACCTCACGGTCAACCACGCAGTGAACACAAGACGCTGATCCAATGCTGGCCTAGTGTTGGCCCAGCGTCTATGACGCTGGGCCAGCACTAGACCAGCATGGGGGCAATGTTTTGTGTTTGACAGCTGAACTGACAATAATATATATTGATCTAACGCTGAGCCAGCATCGCAAATACTGGCATAGCGTTGAAGCAGCATTGGTGCTGGCTGTATGGGGGACCATTTTTATCTATAGAGATCAACAACCCATTGAAAAAAGTGTGTTAGTTTAGGTGGAAGACAATATTACACGAATGGATGAATATTTCATTAAAAAATAAACACAGCAAAAATGGGATTGAACGTTAAAAAACAACATGATTGTCTCAAAATACGTCACTAACTTCAATTGTATACATTTTTATACAGAAACTTTTTTTCGTTCGATAATTTTGTTGAAACAATGGAGGAAAAAGACGTAAATAATGTTTTGCAGAATTTTTAGAGACACGTACAAAGTGGGATATGATAATATATAATTTAAAATAAAGGAATGAATAAATGGGGTTTCAGGCACATATATGCTAAACTGGGCCAATAGAACCTCCTGAGGATGGTGAGATGACACTACTTTAGCAGTCTGAGGCCGAGCACGCTACCTCTGGGTTACAGAGGCTCCTCACAATATTGAATCTTTACTACTGAGCGGGAAAGAAACATTTTGATTCTTTGAAACTTAAAGGCCAGAGTGGGGCTCAAACCTGCGATCTCCAACTATCGTAGATGAGTTCTTTTTTCGACTTGGAAAACACACAATAGTGGCTTTTGCTGCCAATATTTTGTGTTTTTTAAGTCGAAAAAAAGCTCATCCACGATAGCTTCGTAGATCTCAATATATTCGGGGCTACGCGCTTCATAGATTCAGATCTGCTGATCTATCATAGTTTGGCTGTTCTCCTTGACGTTCTTGGTAGAAGTAAACCTTTGGTGATATTTCTGTTTGTTGTGTGGTAAATGCAGGGAGACACAGTTAGAGGGGCTGCTGTGAACATGCCGGGAAGGCCCACCTTTGACCTCAACCCAATTTGACGGCCCTTTCTCCACAGCTACAGTTTCACAGCGGGTTAGCGCCCCCCTAGTGAATATCACGGTCGACAGGAAGTCAGCCTTCATCGCCGATTGCCCGGCAGCCAATGGGAGCACGAGGTGCGGCGAGCAAATTACCCCAATTAGCACCCCGTCCACACCCCATCTTGACCTTCACAGAGTTTGATTACAGACCCCGAGTTCATGCGGCGAGCCGTGTTCACCAGCAATTTTCAGGGTGAATGGAGTATTCGGCCCCGTGGAATGTGCAGCGACAACCCCGCAGCGTGTGATGTCATCAGAGGAGCACAGCACGTGGTGACGTCTGCACAGACAACGATGACGTCATCGCCTTCAGTGTCGTGTTACATGTATTTGAAGAATTAAAAAATGAGACATATTTTTTTATTTTCTGATGCAGGTATATTGTCAGCATTTTTTTACTACAGTGAGATGAGGACAAATAATCTAAATATTTTGTTCTACAACCAAAAGTCAAAGAGCTAATTTTATATTTTTATTTCATAACGTAGACTTCGTTTTCGATAGATAAGATACATATCACCGGTGTTCCATAGACCTAATTTAAGTAAAGTAACACAAACACTACAGTACAACCTTCTTTTTTAGTCTACCAGCAACTGCCAATATTTTACAAGAAACAAAACATATTAAAATAAGGTTTACAATTAATATATAGGTATAAAATGTGTGCCACTAAGGGATTTGTACTGTGTTCAGCATTGTGGCCTACTATCGAACATGGCACACATCAATATAAAAATATTTTTCTGCTTTACTCAAAGATAGTGCTGCTTATTTATTTATGTATTTATTGTTTATTTAGACATATTTATACAGGGTGAACATTATTAGTTGTCAGGCTATTTTACCTATGTGCCCTGTAGTGATTTTGTTATATGCTAACAAACTATCAATTATATAATATTTAATACAGATGACATATATAATAAATATAAAAAACGTATTAAATTTAAAACACATAATATTGAAATGTGGCCCGCGCCGAAACCAGGGATAAAAACCTACAGTGTACATATTTTGAATAGTAGGTTAAATAACTATAGAAAGCGTAGCAATCTGCAAATTAATTACAAGTAGAGCATTTTCTAAAACATGTAAATTTAAAATAATATTAATGTGAAGATTAATGTGGAGATTATCATTGAGGAACTTAGAATTTATAAATAGCAAACGATGGTGCTCAATTCTGAATCATAATACGCCCTTCTGTGGATTTAATAGTTATAAATGAGGTGACAATTTATTATTATCTAAGTCTGAAATATACTAAAGAATTAGTTATCATCACTTTAGAAGTACTGTAAAATGACCACATTCATAACTCTAACTGAAGATGCCCACCCAGCAGACATGACACGTTGAACTAGTGTGGGTTGATGTTGGGCCAGCGTCGTAGACGATGGGCCAAAATCTAACCAACACTGCTTCAACGTCTGGTGTTTGCTGGGCAGTATGCTTATGTTTGTGTTTGAAACCTTTGGGCAGTGTGAGGGCGGTGGGGTGAGGGGGGTCATCCAAAGTGATTTGTACCGTACGTGAAACTAGACCCAGCGTCTCAGATTCCTGCAAATCTGTAATAAGCCAAGACCAGCCTGATATTAACAAGCAATATGCCATGAGGAACGAGACATTGAACCAATGTCGGGTTATTGTCGGGCCAGCGTCAGAGACGCTGGCCCAACAATAAGCCAGCATTAGTTCTATGTCTCTTGTCTGATGGGATATGCCACAGGCCAAAACCATGCACCTATCACCACCTGCAAATCACCACAACTTCAAAGCATGGAGACGTAGCTATGGTGGAAAAATAAATCGCGACATGGTCAAAGCACAGGCATAAATCTACGGCGACAGTAAATCATCGCATGTTTAATGCACAAAGACGACAATAAATCACGATATATGTGACACATATGTACATAATGAGGACTTTGGTCACCCTTGAGCGTTTTTTAAAAAAGGGTAACATCCAAGATGGCCACTGGTGGCCATTTTGAAAAAAAATAAGTTAAACAAAAATCTGATAATCAAATGTGACATGTAATTTCTGACTAATTTGGGGGCGTAGAATAAATTAAGCCAATTTTGAATAAAAGTTTAACTACAACCTGGCCCAAAAGTTCAGACGATCCATCTATTTTGGTTGAATATCCTATTTTATCCTTTAAATGCTGAGCTCGACAATAATCGTTTGCAACTCGTTTTATAAGCCGTTCAAATCTTTGTTAGTGGGTATGAAGTGTGTTTGAACATAAACATTAGCAAATGTTTGGTCTCAAATTAAACAATGTGCTTAAACATCAAGATTTGCAAATGTTTGGTCTCTAATTAAACAAATAGGAGTCATATTTGCCCAGTTGAAGTTACCGTGACCCACAACTTCAAGTGGGTGAAAAATTGAACTAGATATCTTAGCGGTTAAATGGTTAAGGATGATAGCCCTACATGCGCAGAGCAAACACCCAGTTGACCCTTATCCCGCAAAGTTAATTTATTTCAATTTTCCACCACTTGAGGTTGTGTCTCGCTACCGCGATCCACAACCTCAAGTGATTGAAAATTACTCATATTTGTTTAATTTGTGACCAAACATTTGCAAATTTTGATGTTTAAGAAACATGTCATTTCCAATAATTTTACAGCTATTTAATCGGCTAAAAAACGGATTAGGAACGACAAATGTCGTGATTAGCAGGCAAAGGGTTAACATATTAAATTGACGATATGTGGTAGAAAACTGGGCGACTACAATTTAATTCATCTTTTATTCAGTCCTACATACTGAGCCTCAGGCAGACACTGTAGTAATCAATTTTTATGTTATTACCGGCACATCACACAAGACTACGTGACCTTATTGCGTGACCCCTCAGTACCAGAGTGCACGTGACCTGACCTGTAAACGGAGCCGTCCTCTGACCAGAGAGGAGCATTAATTAACTCTCCCAGGACCAGGATGACAGGACAAATATCTCTCCATCTTCTACTGTTAGGCGGTGGAGGATTCTCAAAAATGAAACACCCCTTTTCACTGATTAATCTGTCAATTCTGAAGCGATTTTCATGACATTTAGCAAGCAGTATTTTGCAGTTGCTTGGCAACAGACTTGAAAATTTAGTTAAAATATATTCTATGAATACCATAACATGTGGTAAATTATAGAAATTCTTTTCTATGTGGTAAATAGTTAGTTATGACGCCCATGGCTCTATAACCAACGTCATTCGAAGTTAGCCGACATTTACAGGGCTGTTGCCAAACGACTAGAAAATCTCTTGATAATTGCTGTGTAATCAGCGAAAAGCCATGTTTCATTTTGGACAATCCTCCATCGTCGAATGCGCTAGACTGATTATTACACTGCATAAAACAACACTGCAGCGAAATGACAACTGTTTTCATCACTGCTATTTACTCTCAATTGTATTCACCTTTCGATGTGAACTTCTGCCGAAATCCCCACCTCGTGATAATTAAATTGATCTGATTCTGAGACATACCCAAACATATTATATTGTCGAAGTTGGATGTAATACTCGGTATAATTTTAGCATCGAATATCACTTTTGAAAAACCGCCAAATGAAACGAAGTCCATTATATGAATGAGGTATTAGGTAGCTATTAAAGGCAAACAACAATTTTAAACATTTAAAATAATATAATTATGTGAACAAAATAAGCAATATAGATTGCTTTCACTTCTGCTTAAATATCTATGTCCTAATATGCGTCCATGGTTTTAATTTTTAGAACATAAATTCACGTAAGATATATAATGGTAGTAAAATGTTAAGTTTTTGCTTAGTGTGTAAAAATATATATTTGGATATTTTTGGTACCTGCAGTGACTGATACGTTTATTGTAATCATCCACAGCATTGCTTAACTTAGTAAATCAGCCTAATGATTTCATGATCTCCAGCTCATCATGCCAGCAAACTATGACTCAAATCAGTCTTGAACCAGCGAGATTGGTGTTATGATAGCCAAAGGGTCAAAAACTCATTTTAAAACATGTATTTGAAATGTGAGTGGGCCAGCTCCCTGAGATTAATCACATGTGCCAAGGATCAGGTCAAACGATGGAGATGAATTGTGCGGACTCCACCTTCCCAGTAAACACAAAACATTTGTACAACATCTGTACAATGTTGGACCAACATCGAAGCCGTTGGGGCGACGTTGTACAAATTTTATAGAAATGTTTTGTGCTTGCTGGGTTAATGCCCCTCAACGCTGAAATATTATTGTATAAACTATGGAGAACAAATGTTTTTTTTTCAGTTTGAAATAATCATAAATGGCTTAGTTAGCTCATTCGGATTTATAAATACCTATGTTGTGTGTATACGTCCACTAGAAATATTTTAACTCTTACAAGGGATCGACTTTAGTCGTCAGAATCTGACGTCTACAGACGTCAGCTTCTGACAACTAAAGTCGATCCCCGCGCTGTAAGGGTTAATTCTTACTACGCTAAAATATTATTGTATAAACAATGGAGACCAAATGATTTTTCTCAATTTGAAGTCCTCATAAATGTCTTACTTAGCTCTTTCCGCTTCATTTGAATACCTATGTTATATGGGTCTACGGTCATTATAAATATGTTACTAATTCCGTGCGGGGACCGTCTTCTGACGTCGAAAGACGGTCCCTGCGATGTAAGAGTTATACAGATTATTATTTTTTATGAACTTGAAGTTCTGGGTCGCATTAGCGAGACACAACTTCAAGTGGGTAATTTTTTTTTTCTATAATAACCGTTATATAATATGGCGTCAAGCATGGTTCAATTCAGATACAACGCCACGGAACATGGTGCTATTACTCCTGATAGATGCTGCCGATTTCTTCAAATAATTCAATTAGCGATATTCTCACAAATAAGTATTTTTTAAAAACCCTGGGAATTGCGTGAACAAATGAAAAAAACATTGGATGTAGCATGGTGACAATGATTCTATATATTGTTTATGGTGTTATAGTTTTACATACTATAGTACAAATGCATGAATAAATGAATAAATGAATAGATGCATGAATAAATGAATGAATGAATAAATGAATGAATGAACGAACAAATGAACAAATTAATAAATGAATGAATAAATAAATGAATGAATGAATGAATGAATAATTGAATGAATGAATGAATGAATGAATGAATGGACGAATGAATGAATGAATGAACAAACAAATGAATGAATGAATGAATGAATAAATAAATGAATAAATGAATGAATAAATGAATGAATGAATGAATGAATGAATGAATGAATGAATGAATGAATGAATGATTGAATGAATGAATGAATGAATGAATGAATGAATGAATGAATAAACAAACGAACGAATGAATGAATGAATAAATAAATGAATAAATAAATGAATAAAAAAATAAATGAGTGAATAAATGAAAAGCATGAATAAATGAATGAATGAATGAATGAATGAATGAATGAATGAATGAATGAATGAATGAATAAATAAATAAATGAAAACTTAAATGAATAAATGAAAACATAAATGAATAAATGTATAAATGAATAAATGAATGAATGAATGAATGAATGAATGAATGAATGAATGAATAAATGAATGAATGAATGAATGAATGAATGAATAGATAATTTAATAAATTAATGAACGAATGAAAGGATGAATCAATTAATGAGTGAATGAATGAATGAATGAATGAATAAATGAATAAATAAATGAATGAATGAATAAATTAATTAATGAATAAATGAATGAATGAATGAATGAATGATTGAATGGATGAATGAATGAATTAATAAATTAATGAACGAATGAAAGGATGAATCAATTAATGAGTGAATGAATGAATAAATGAATGAATAAATGAATAAATAAATAAATGAATGAATTAATAAATGAACGAACACATAAATAAATTAAAAAACGAATAAATGAATGAATGAATGAATGAATGAATAAATAAATGAATGAACGATAAAAAAGTAAATAAATAAATGAATGAATGAATGAATGAATGAATGAATGAATGAATGAATGAATGAATGAATGAATGAATGAATGAATGAATGAATGAGTGGGATGATACGATTATAGTGGCCAATCTATGTAATGTGTATTTCAGAAACTGCATCAATGAATCACATGTGAGATTTGTGAAAGTCATGTAGCACTCAATGACACCCAATTCACATAGCACTCAATGACACTCAAATAAAATTATTAAACCGGGTTTATATATCCATAACCAATGCCAATTCCCTATGATAACTATCAGTTGTTATCACTTGTTCAAATTCATATTCATTTATTCATGCTCCAATCAATTTCAATTATTGCATCTGTTGGTCTAAATTGTCTTTTAATAATGGATGCAATGAAATGAAATGAATCGGGCTTTAGGCCACCTTTGTGCACATATAGGCTAAACTGGGCCAGGAGAACCTCCTGAGGATGGTGAGATGATTGAGATGACACAGTCCTCCAGACACAGGATTCGAATTTCGAGCCCTGGCGGTCTGAGGCTGAGCACGCTACCTCTCTGTCACGGAGGCTCCCCACAATACTAACTTTCACACGTGGATGGGGAAGAAACAATTTTGTTTCTTTCAAACCGCCGAGACCGGGAACCGAACCCCGGACTCTGGATGCAAGGATGCAATGGAAACCCACAAAAGGATTTGTTAAAAGCCGCTTCCATGCGGGCCACGAGAACGAGAACATCCTCATTGCAAGTCGGAACACTTTATTTGTTCAAGAACTAGATGAAATATGATGTTCATTTAATTTCAGTGGTAACTTTATCTTATAGCACTTGAATCGGTCATCGTGGGTGCATGACATTTACAGATTAACGTAGACTACATGGAATATTAGAATTGATCAACTTACTGAAGTGCACACAGTGCACAAAAGTTTGCTCAGCCCAAAGTGAAGCCTATTAAAACGATTATGAACATCCTTCTTTGTATCGAGGCACATAAGCAAACCCGAATATCGTTTTTTCTGTTTATTTACAGAAAATGATCAAGATATAATTATATTTATGACGCCATGAAGCATTGCCAGAGTTAATATTTGTTATGGTAACAAATTTCAATAATGCTGCCCTCAGTTTTTCGCGTGTGTTTAATCAACGAGCTTGGACGACCATACTGACGTAGCTTTTGTTACTTCCTTGTAGCTTGTAGGTTGCCCAAACATTTTACTACTGTAGTTGGACTTCGTTGCAATAACTGCTTTTAAAACACACCACAACATTATGTTCTTTGTCCGACCACTACATTCTAAGCCGGTAATGGAGAGCTATTGTTGATCAAATACAGACCAATTATCATGGTAGGCCTATGGTGCTATAATCAGTCAGGTGTGACCGAGCTGTTGATTATGAGGGATACTCATTATGGTCCGATGTGTTTTAAGTCAGTTAAAACCGCCAAAGTTCCACAAAAGGCTACGGCCTTCGGCCTCTGCCTTTTCCACAGCTAAGAATGTAGAGCTCCTCGGGGTTTTTTCCTACACGTAAATACCATTATGTTTGAGGCTTATTATTTGCCTTTGACGTAAATTACCTTTGCCAGGGAGGTTATGTTTTCGGTCTTGTTTATTAATCCGTCTGTCCTCCTGATTATTGACCCTTATGCTGCTGGGACAAAATATACCCGTTTTCAAGCCAATTTCAGACCAATAAATTCAACTCGAATTGCGAAAATGTTTTGTGATAGATGGTTAATTAATCTAATAGTTACATTTTTAAGATGTATAGTTGTTCATAAATATAATTAATGAATGAATGAATGAATGAATGAATGAATGAATGAATGAATGAATGAATGAATGAATGAATGAATGAAAAAATAAATGAAGGAATGAATGAATGAATGAATAAATAAATGAATGAATGAATGAATGAATGAATGAATGAATGAATGAATGAATAAATGAATGAATGAATGAATGAATTAATTAATAAATTAATGAACGAATGAAAGGATGAATCAATTAATGAGTGAATGAATGAATAAATGAATGAATAAATGAATAAATAAATAAATGAATGAATTAATAAATGAACGAACACATAAATAAATTAAAAAACGAATAAATGAATGAATGAATGAATGAATAAATAAATGAATGAACGATAAAAAAGTAAATAAATAAATGAATGAATGAATGAATGAATGAATGAATGAATGAATGAATGAATGAATGAATGAATGAGTGGGATGATACGATTATAGCGGCCAATCTATGTAATGTGTATTTCAGAAACTGCATCAATGAATCACATGTGAGATTTGTGAAAGTCATGTAGCACTCAATGACACCCAATTCACATAGCACTCAATGACACTCAAATAAAATTATTAAACCGGGTTTATATATCCATAACCAATGCCAATTCCCTATGATAACTATCAGTTGTTATCACTTGTTCAAATTCATATTCATTTATTCATGCTCCAATCAATTTCAATTAATGCATCTGTTGGTCTAAATTGTCTTTTAATAATGGATGCAATGAAATGAAATGAATCGGGCTTTAGGCCACCTTTGTGCACATATAGGCTAAACTGGGCCAGGAGAACCTCCTGAGGATGGTGAGATGATTGAGATGACACAGTCCTCCAGACACAGGATTCGAATTTCGAGCCCTGGCGGTCTGAGGCTGAGCACGCTACCTCTCTGTCACGGAGGCTCCCCACAATACTAACTTTCACACGTGGATGGGGAAGAAACAATTTTGTTTCTTTCAAACCGCCGAGACCGGAAACCGAACCCCGGATTCTGGATGCAAGGATGCAATGGAAACCCACAAAAGGATTTGTTAAAAGCCGCTTCCATGCGGGCCACGAGAACGAGAACATCCTCATTGCAAGTCGGAACACTTTATTTGTTCAAGAACTAGATGAAATATGATGTTCATTTAATTTCAGTGGTAACTTTATCTTATAGCACTTGAATCGGTCATCGTGGGTGCATGACATTTACAGATTAACGTAGACTACATGGAATATTAGAATTGATCAACTTACTGAAGTGCACACAGTGCACAAAAGTTTGCTCAGCCCAAAGTGAAGCCTATTAAAACGATTATGAACATCCTTCTTTGTATCGAGGCACATAAGCAAACCCGAATATCGTTTTTTCTGTTTATTTACAGAAAATGATCAAGATATAATTATATTTATGACGCCATGAAGCATTGCCAGAGTTAATATTTGTTATGGTAACAAATTTCAATAATGCTGCCCTCAGTTTTTCGCGTGTGTTTAATCAACGAGCTTGGACGACCATACTGACGTAGCTTTTGTTACTTCCTTGTAGCTTGTAGGTTGCCCAAACATTTTACTACTGTAGTTGGACTTCGTTGCAATAACTGCTTTTAAAACACACCACAACATTATGTTCTTTGTCCGACCACTACATTCTAAGCCGGTAATGGAGAGCTATTGTTGATCAAATACAGACCAATTATCATGGTAGGCCTATGGTGCTATAATCAGTCAGGTGTGACCGAGCTGTTGATTATGAGGGATACTCATTATGGTCCGATGTGTTTTAAGTCAGTTAAAACCCCCAAAGTTCCACAAAAGGCTACGGCCTTCGGCCTCTGCCTTTTCCAAAGCTAAGAATGTAGAGCTCCTCGGGGTTTTTTCCTACACGTAAATACCATTATGTTTGAGGCTTATTATTTGCCTTTGACGTAAATTACCTTTGCCATGGAGGTTATGTTTTCGGTCTTGTTTATTAATCCGTCTGTCCTCCTGATTATTGACCCTTATGCTGCTGGGACAAAATATACCCGTTTTCAAGCCAATTTCAGACCAATAAATTCAACTCGAATTGCGAAAATGTTTTGTGATAGATGGTTAATTAATCTAATAGTTACATTTTTAAGATGTATAGTTGTTCATAAATATAATTAATGAATGAATGAATGAATGAATGAATGAATGAATGAATGAATGAATGAATGAATGAATGAATGAATGAAAAAATAAATGAATGAATGAATGAATGAATGAATGAATGAATGAATGAATGAATGAAAAAATAAATGAAGGAATGAATGAATGAATGAATAAATGAATGAATGAATGAATGAATGAATGAATGAATGAATGAATGAATGAATGAATGAATGAATGAATGAATGCAATTCTACTAAGATCACTAAGATCATTATTTTGACCGGTCTCGGCGGTGTGAAAGAAACAAAAATGTTTCTTCCCCATCCACGCGTAAAGTATTGTGGGGAACCTCCGTGACCGAAAAGTAGCGTGCTCTGCCTCAGACCTCCAGGGTTTTAATTTCGAATCCTGTGTCTGGAGGGCAATGTCATCTAACTCATCTCAACATCCTCAGGAGGTTCTCCTGGCCCAATTTAGCCTGTATGTGCACAACAGTGGCGTAAAGCCCGCTTCATTTCATTTCATTTTTGCTTAGGTGAGATATGTCCTATTTCTATGACATTTGTGATTAAGTAAAAAAAAAATGAATGGGGTTTTGGGCCACCTTTGTGCACATATAGGCTAAACTGAGATGACACTGCCCTCCGGACACAGGATTTGAAATTCGAGCCCTGACGCTGTGATTAAATGAAATATGTCCCAGTTTTATGACATTTGTTAACGTTTAAACTTACATCTCAAAAATCCAAGTAATTTTCAGTCTCTTGAACTTGTGGATCGCTATAGCGATCCACAACTTCAAGTGATTGGCAAATTAAAATTTAACAGTTCAAAGATGTGGTGGGTAATGGTTAACACAGTATCAAAAGCAACTTCACATTAAAATGGGGACGATTTGAGATTCATTTTCATTTAATTACCATTGGTTAGTTCATGCAATTTGATATTTGTCACACTCTGTGAGGCGGTAAAATGTCATGGTCCTATAAATTAAGGATGCATTGAGGCCACCATCCTGGGTAAAGACCTCATGGTTCTACTGAAAATAGATCAGAAACCAGGGGTGCCAGTGGATACCGTGGCCGTTCAGCTATAGTATGCATATCGATGGTAGAATATAAAATATACATGTACATTAGCCCTTGTCCTGATGAGCTGTGTTTTTATTTTTACCGTATTCGAAGCTGGGATTTCTAGCACAATTTATATTTTCAAATGATAAAAATATATTTATTTATGAAAAATAGACATATCGCAAGTTGAACCCTTTGCCGATTAACGCTGTTTTCTCACAATTGATTGATTTTTATGTAGCCCATTCTGGGACTTACAGGCTAACAATGGTCTAAATGATGACCTATCCGTGGACATTAGTATATGAAATGTTTTATCAGCGGCAATTACACTAATGTAGGTGTAAATGTGAATTGGAAATTGATCCCCTTGTCCCAATCGGACTCCATAGGAAATCTCAATTATCTAGCCTTCTCAATCAATAAGAAACTACCTCAGTAATGGCGATTAAATGCAAAAAATAGCACTTAGTTTAATACTCTTAATTAACCCTTGTAACGCTGAAATATTTTGTGTACACCACGGAGACTAAAGGTTTTCAAATTTAAAATCAGCATAAATGTCTTAGTTAGCTCTTTCCGATTCATCTGAATACCCATGTTACGGGTCTGCGGTCATTAGAAATATTTGAATTCTTCCAGTGTGGGAACCGTCTTTATACGTCGGAATCTGACGTCCACAGACGGCAGATTCTGACGTATAAAGACGGTCCCCGCAACTTATTCATGGCCGCGGTACATTTTAATTTCTATGTATTAATTTAGACAGCAAAAACACATCTAAACAGATAATGTATTGCAGATATGTAACGTATGCTGTCCCAAAGCAAAACACAGTCGACAAATGATTGCCCGAGTTTTGTCCATTGTGTTTGCCGTTGCTACAAGAGAAATTACTTTTCTGCACCATAAATCCTCAGTTTGTGCCTAAAGCATATGGCTTAATGAAAATACTGATTTTTTTGTAGAATTTTATGTTTTACCAAAAAATATTAAAAATGAACGCAATGCCAGCAAAAGGGTAATGTCAAAACCATTAAGTGCCTCAGAAGTCTTTATAGAAATCTTACAAAAAAAAAAATATTTCGAATTTTAAAAAATTGCAACCATTGGATCAAAATAAAGCGAAGTGATACTCAAAAAATAAAATACGTGTAATTTACTATCATAACACAGTAACTTAACCTACTTTATCCTTGGGCAACTTAGAACATTGTCTTATCTATTATAAAACAATATCTAGAACTTATGTTTTGTAGTAGCGGTGGTAGAGGTGGTAACTAAGTACATATAATTCATATTGGTGCTTGACTTTTGTGCTGCCAAGACCGTAGGCCTATATGTATATAATTATAAGGTTCCAAACTAATTTCAGACTAAATAAAATACCATTAAAATTTGAAACATATTAATGAACTAATTCAACATTTTTCATCAATAATATTATTTTTCATTCATTTGAAGCTGGAAATTGCGTCAGCAATTCCAGCTTCAAATGAATGACAAATACCCACAAACATCATGAGTGATCACTGATAAGCTTTCCAAGTAGGGACGAAAAGTACTACTACTAGCAAGTAACAACCAGTACAGTACTCCAGTGGAGGTAGTACTAGTAGTAGTAGTAGTAGTAGTAGTAGTAGTAGTAGTAGAAGTAGTAGTAGTAGTAGTAGTAGTAGTGGTGGTAGTAGTAGCAGTAGTAGTAGTAGTAGTAGTAGTAGTAGTAGTAGTAGTAGTAGTAGTAGTGGTAGTAGTAGCAGTAGTAGTAGTAGTAGTAGTAGTAGTAGTAGTAGTAGTAGTGGTAGTAGTAGTGTTGGTAGTAGTAGTAGTAGTAGTAGTGATAGTAGTAGTAGTAGTAGTAGTAGTAGTAGTAGTAGTAGTAGTAGTAGTAGTAGGAATAGTAGTAGCAGTAGGAGTGGTAGCAGTGGTGGTGGTAGTAGTAGTAGTAGTAGTAGGAATAGTAGTAGCAGTAGGAGTGGTAGCAGTGGTGGTGGTAGTAGTAGTAGTAGTAGTAGGAATAGTAGTAGCAGTAGGAGTGGTAGCAGTGGTGGTGGTAGTAGTAGTAGTAGTAGTAGGAATAGTAGTAGCAGTAGGAGTGGTAGCAGTGGTGGTGGTAGTAGTAGTAGTAGTAGTAGGAATAGTAGTAGCAGTAGGAGTGGTAGCAGTGGTGGTGGTAGTAGTAGTAGTAGTAGTAGGAATAGTAGTAGCAGTAGGAGTGGTAGCAGTGGTGGTGGTAGTAGTAGTAGTAGTAGTGGTAACCGTATACTTTCTGTCGATATACGACAAAATAAAAAAAAACAAATTGAAATAATTTTACTGCACGTTTCAAAAATCATAGACCACCATACCAACCACATACTATTTAAAATACTGCACGATTTTATATATTCCTGTGGCAGATTTTCATAACCATCTTTAGTATTCCATCATCATCACAACTCGTTTATAGTAGCAACTCATACATTTTATCATCTCATTGTATAATTTTTTATTTTTCATATATATTTTTCCCATGTTTGTTTTTTTCCATATTTTGTTTTACTTACTATCTCAAGGAGAGCAACTTGTAGTAGTAGTAGTAGTAGTAGTAGTAGTAGTAGTAGTAGTAGTAGTAAGTAGTAGTAGTAGTAGTAGTAGTAGTAGTACTACTAGTAGTAGTAGTAGTAGTAGTAGTAGTAGTAGTAGTAGTAGTAGTAGTAGTAGTAGTAGTAGAAGTAGTAGTAGTAGTGGTAGTACAGTTTTCTATCTATGTTTTCACTATTGTCATCATGATGTGTTAAAAAGTTGAATGATCAATTATAATTGACATGCTTCTCTTTTTTTCATAGCCCATTGTTTTCACAGCATAGACGAACACGCGACATCTAATTCACACTAGTTTTTCTCTATCCACGTGGTACTACATATTGATCAAACCAATGTAACCTTAAGGTTGGACCAGCAGCGTAGACGGTGGACCAACTGTAGACCAAAACTGTGTCAATGTCTGACGCCCCTGAATAAGTTACACATCATAGATTGTGTGGATCACGAAGGTTATTATCGAGATAATTAGTTTTCTTTGTAAAAACAATGCCTATGATATTAAACATAACGTTTTAATCCGCCTCGGACGGAGAATCAGCATTGGTTTTTCACTGACATATTAATACGATCCTTTTCTAATTTAAAATCACCCTGCTTCAAAAAAGTCCCGGGACCCGATTTAATTCACAGAGAACAAAACATAATACAACAAAGCTCTAATATGTTCATTTAATTATTAATATGACAGACAGACAGACAGACAGACAGACAGATATTTTATTGACAGAAAGAAAGTCAATCCAGACTTAAAATAAAATTGAAATGCATTGCCAGGATATCATAGGGTCTATCATTTTGTTTCCCGCACCAAAGGTAAAATGTGATAATATAATAATTATTACAATAATACAATATCATGATGTTGTATTGTGTGACAGTATGAACTCCATTAAAAATAAATAACTAAATACATTTCCCGTAGATGTGAACTTAGCATGACTAAATTCGTTTTTAACACCCTTACAACGCTGAAATATTTTTGTATAAACCATGGAGACAAAATGTTTGTTTTTTCAATTTGAAATAAATGTCTTAGCTATCTCTTTCAGCTTTGTTTGAATACTTATGTTATGGGTCTACGATCATTATACATATTTTTTTTCAGTGTGCATGGGATCGTCTTAATACGTCAGAATCTTACGTATCAAGCCGTTCCCCGCGCTGAAAGGGTTAAAACGCTAAGCGATAGTCGATTTTTCCTGTTTGTCAGCTAGTAACAGTCATTGGAATGAGTGTATCAACATCAATATTTGAAATTCTTGGTCTCAAATTAGACAATGTGAGTAATTTTCTCTTGAAGTTGTGGGTCGCGGTAGCGAGACACAACTTCAAGTGGGTAAAAAAATACATTTATGTAGCGCTGAAAATGTTATGATAAAACTATCCCTATACATTGGTAATAGTTATATGATAATATAGATTACTGAGCTTGAACCAGATTTTTTCAGTAAAACAGACACAATCCCCATTCCTGCCTCTGCTCAAAACGTAAAACTTAACAAAAATGCGATAGCAATAATTTGAAAGGGATATCTGGGATCGTCATTTTCACTTATAAAAAAGCTGCGATTTAGGTCTTATAAAAGCGAATATATTATTGTAGCGAGGTGTAAATACGCTTCAAAACAACACGATATTCGCCATATTTGCCATTAATGTATCTGCTCCTTCTACAATGAAAGAAGTGGTATTATTGGCGAGTATAAAGTTTTTCTGAGGCGTATCATTAATATGGCCTTAGATCTCAGCTCGCTGTAAGTTATTATTTAAATTTAATTCAATCATTTTTTTTCACAAGAAAAAAGTAACATCATAATTAAACATCTTTTTATGCATCATATTGCCATGTTATTCATGACGGAATACATGCTGCTGTAATAGCATGCTCATAAGAGTTAATAAAACAGGCTCCTAGATCCTCTAGGTTACGGTGTAGTAAAACAAGCTGCTATGACATCAAGTGTCTGGTCTTATAAAACAAGCTAGAGCCTCAAGGGTCTGGTGCAGCAAAAACGAGCTCCTACAGCCTAAGGAATCTGGTGTAATAAAACAAGCCCCTAGAACCTGAAAGGTTACGTCAAATAAAACAAGCACCTAGAGCCTGAAGGGTTAATTAGATTTCCGTGGCCTTTTATTATTGGCGAATATATTGTTCTGAGACACACATCTCGTATATTGGCCATTAATACGACTAGACCTCTGATCTCTGGTATGTATAATAATACAAGCTCCTAGAGTATAGAGGGTTAATTAGGTTAAGTCTACGTGGCCTTTCACACCGAGAATTAGATTAGTTTCTATGCGACACATTCATTTCCGCGTGTGGGTGGGAAAACAATATTTGTAATTATAAACTTATGAAAATGTAACATGCAGTAACACCATCGATGATGACTCATTTATGTGTAGGGTTTTTCAGACAATCTGGGCTTGTAGTATGGCGTCAAATTCTACATCAAGCGATCTGTGTTAAAATTTAATGATTTTATGAGGTCTCAAGATGTACAAATCCTAGAGAATGTTTTAAAAAGTTATTTTGAATGAAATTAATCAGTAAATACCATAGCTGTGTATGTGGATAAAGCTTTCTTAATAGAACTGCATCTTCAAGAAAGCAGGGGGCACTGAGCACATTTTGTGTTGTTTCAATGTTGGCCTACCGTCTGTGACGCTGACCCAACATTGAAACAACAAAGGTTCGACGTCTACTGTTCTCTGGGTGATTCATCTCACCATCATATATGTTGAATCCTGTGTCTGGATGATAGTATAATTTGATATTATCTCAGGAGGGTCGCTTGGTCCAGTTTAGCCATGCAGTTTAGCTCCGCAAAGGTGGACTTATCATCTGCATTCATTCATTCATTCATTCATTCATTCATTCATTCATTCATTCATTCATTCATTCATTCATTCATTCATTCATTCATTCATTCATTCATTCATTCATTCATTCATTCATTCATTATTTTATTCATTATTTTATTCATTCATTCATTTATTCATTCATTCATTCATTCATTCATTCATTCATTCACTCATTCACTCATTCATTCATTCTTTCATTCATTCATTCATTCATTCATTCATTCATTCATTCATTCATTCATTCGTTCGTTCGTTCATTCATTCGTTCAGTCATTCATTCATTCATTCATTCATTCATTATTTCATTCATTCATTCGGTTAATCATTCATTCATATATACAATCGTTTATTCATTCATCCCTTCATTCACTGCGCTTTCCATTCGAGAAGCTAAATGTGAATCGTTTTATAGATATTTTATTTATAGATATTCGTCTGGATAAGTTGATACACACGGCAAATAATCCACAATACACCGGCCCTAGTTTGGCCAAAAGATGCAACGCTGGCCCAGCATTGGGCCAAGCTAGGGCTAACGTATTCATGCAGCAGATACTAGCGTGACAGACAGAGAATAATATAGCAGACGATACCGTGGATCCCGAGAAATCCCGAGAGATGCCGAGCGATT
The DNA here is from genome assembly GCA_964017125.1 of Flabesymbios commensalis. Taxonomy (NCBI): domain Eukaryota; kingdom Metazoa; phylum Annelida; class Polychaeta; order Terebellida; family Flabelligeridae; genus Flabesymbios; species Flabesymbios commensalis. Next base: position 21,471,824 of record OZ024902.1, on the reverse strand, counting down.
CCGATGCTGGGCGGCGCCTGGTGCTGATAGTTTCGGGTACAATTTCAAACATCGCGTTCTGCTGATCACGTTTAATTTGCTTTTTTGCATTTGAACTCAGATGAGATAAACGGGAAATAAAAATCAGTACAAACGATAATATCTTGAGAAGCTATACTACTCTAGTAGTGAGTGAGTGAGTGAGTGAGTGAGTGAGTGAGTGAGTGAGTGAGTGAGTGAGTGAGTGAGTGAGTGTGTGAGTGAGTGAGTGAGTGAGTGAGTGAGTGAGTGAGTGAGTGAGTGAGTGAGTGAGTGAGTGAGTGAGTGAGTGAGTGAGTGAGTGAGTGAGTGAGTGAGTGAGTGAGTGAGTGAGTGAGTGAGTGAGTGAGTGAGTGTGTGAATGAGTGAGTGAGTGAGTGAGTGTGTGAGTGAGTGAGTGAGTGAGTGAGTGAGTGAGTGAGTGAGTGAGTGAGTGAATGAATGAATGAATGAATGAATGAATGAATGAATGAATGAATGAATGAATGAATGAATGAATGAATGGGTGAGTGAGTGAGTGAGTGAGTGAGTGAGTGAGTGAGTGAGTGAGTGAGTGAGTGAGTGAGTGAGTGAGTGAGTGAGTGAGTGAGTGAGTGAGTGAGTGAGTGAGTGAGTGAGTGAGTGAGTGAGTGAGTGAGTGAGTGAGTGAGTGAGTGAATGAATGAATGAATGAATGAATGAATGAATGAATGAATGAATGAATGAATGAATGAATGAATGAATGAATGAATGGGTGAGTGAGTGAGTGAGTGAGTGAGTGAGTGAGTGAGTGAGTGAGTGAGTGAGTGAGTGAGTGAGTGAGTGAGTGAGTGAGTGAGTGAGTGAGTGAGTGAGTGAGTGAGTGAGTGAGTGAGTGAGTCAGTCAGTCAGTCAGTCAGTCAGTCAGTCAGTCAGTCAGTCAGTCAGTCAGTGAGTCAGTCAGTCTGTCAGTCAGTGAGTCAGTGAGTCAGTGAGTCAGTGAGTGAGCGAGTCAGTGAGCGAGTCAGTGAGCGAGTGAGCCAGCGAGACATCAGATGAGTGATACGGTATTTCTGGTGTATCATGACATCGGATAAGAGATACGGTATTTCTGGTGTATCATGACATCAGATAAGAGAAATGGTATTTATGGATCCTTATGACATCAGATAAGAGATACAGTATTTTTGGCTCATCGTGATATCAGATGAGAGATACTGTATTTCTGGTTTATCATGATATCAGATGATAGATACAGTATTTCTGGTTTATCGTGAAACCAATCAGTAATAAGGTATTTCTGGTTCATCATGACATTAGACGAGAGATACGGTATTTCTGGTGTATCATGACATCAGATGAGAGATACGGTATTTCTGGTTTATCATGATATCAGATGAGAGATACGGTATTTCTGGTTCGTCATGACATCAGATGAGAGATATGATATTTCTGGTTTCTCATGACAGCATACAGAGATACGGTATTTCTGGCTCCTCATGCCAGCAGATAAGAGATCCGTTTTTTTCTGGTGTATCATGATATCAGATGGGAGATATGGTATTTCTTGTTACTCATGACAGTAGATAGATACAGTATTTCTGGTTCATCATAATATCAGATAAGAGATAGATACGATGTTTTGGTGTATCATGACATCAGATGAGAAATATGGTATTTTTGGT
>OZ024902.1:21440163-21462663 GCA_964017125.1 Flabesymbios commensalis | reverse complement strand
TCATTCATTTATTCATTCATTCATTTATTCATTCATTCATTTATTCATTCATTCATTTATTCATTTATTTATTCACTCATTCATTCATTCATTCATTCATTTATTAATTAATTCCTTCATTCATTTATTAAATAATTAATTCCTTCATTCATTCATTCAATCATTCATTCATGCATTCAGTCATTCATTCATTCATTCATTCATTCATTCATTCATTCATTCATTCATTCATTCATTCTTTCATTTATTCATTCATTTATTCATTCATTCATTCATTCATTCATTCATTCATTCATTCATTCATTCATTCATTCATTCATTTATTCATTCATTCATTCATTTATTCATTCATTCATTCTTTCATACATACAATGCTGTCTGAGGTATACTGTGGTAAAGGGGGGGAATTTGAACTTAATAATTTTAAAGTCAAAGGGTCCATTTGTAACAAGCAGGCGTTATAATGAATACGTAAAAACACCACACACTATATGGTAAACATGGAGTTTTTCGTCTTTCGGTTCACCTTTTTGTCTTTCATTTAATTATACGCTGATAATGCTGTCAATCATACATAATGAGTGTGGTATATTTGAGATGATTGTCAATCAGAAAGTGATTGGTTCGATGTTGATTCAATGTTGAATCACTATCTACGATGCTGGACCGACATTGAACCAATACTGGCTCAACATCTCATGTTGTTCGACGTGGTTTTATACAGCGTCAGATTTCATTCAACATCGTGTAAAACCGACGTACCGTTTTTAATGATAGCAATCAATCCGGGAAATCTAATCTATGGTGACATGCCGCTAATATACGTGCCGCTAATTGGTGATAATTTAAACAGTTATTGTCTATTACAAGAAATTCGCACATAAAACTATGGTTCGACTGTCCAGATTTCATTGAAAAGATGAAAACCATATTGGTATTATAAAGTGACACAGCTCCACAATATGATGTAAATCAAAACAAGAGATGACTACATTATATAGTATTAGACTGCATTTTAAAGAACAACATTTTATTGCATTGCATCGCATAGCATTGCATTGCATTGCATTGCATTGCATTGCATTGTATTGCATTGCATTACATTACATTGAATTACATTGCATTATTATTATATAGCCCACATACAATGCACTGTGTGGTTCACATATACTACATCTGGACTATATCTGGGTACTATACTACATCACTGGACCAGTTTATTGATGTACCATTCCAACTCCCTGGGGAGCATACAGCCCCGTAGGCATTTCGGCGCGAGGTACAGCTTGTACACACACGTGGTCACCTCTGTCCAGCCCTGCTAGGTACTCAGTGCCCCTACTGTCATACCATCTACTCGTTTACACCTGAGTGCAGTGAGGCACATGAAGGTGAGGTGGCTAAGGACACACCATCATTGACAGTGGATCTGGTGGATTTCCACGTGGACAAGCAGAAGCTGGGATAATACGAGAGGAAATAGGCAGTGATTGCGGATCACATCAGACATCCGTAGACAGGCCAGAACACAGGGGTAGGGGAGACGGGGGCATAATGGTCGCATGTCGCCCTAAAATTAGCCTGCGCCGCCTGACTTTGAAATCTGGCCTTGGCTGGCCAGCGGTCAGATTACACAGATGACCGGGCGGCTAAAGGCCCGCCTGACCACCGCCCTCACCTCGCGCAGGCTCCGTCGTGACGTATTTCCTGTGTCAGATAGTGCCACATTGACTGGCTGGATCTGCGAAAAGGATCAGCGTCTGGCCCAATGCTGGGGTGGTGGTGGGACATCGTCGCAGACGATGGCCCACCACTGCCCCGGCATTGGTTAGGAGTTGTGTGTGTGAAACACACGGTTATTACAAGCTCTTGTCATCTCCTTTCCCACATACACATCTTCTTGTCTGCCACCATGGTCTGTTATTAAACTTTAAATCATCAACACTTGCCACTCGACGACGGCCTTTTGGTATTTTTTCTCTTGACAAAATGAATTAACGAACGGGGCTTTATGACACGTTTCTGCAAGTACATTTTTCTCATGGCACCGGAGTTTCCTTCAAATTGTATTGAAAATATACCAAAATTATCCACTTTTGTGTTACAATATTTTTACATTTCTGGGAAGCTTTCATGGTAGCTCCAAGTATAGAAGTATCACATGAACACCTCGAAAAATTGTTCAAACAAAACGATTTTAATAATATGCTAAAAATAAGCTGATTCGTGAATGTGATCATATCAAAATTTGAAAGTGTTCTTAAAATTAAAAGCATACTTCATTGACTTGTATAAATCAGTAAAATTGTGAATATTAGTATGATATGCATTGTAAAGTATTGTATGGCACAAACGCTTCCTTGGCTTTTCTGTCATGTTCCTCTCACAGGAGCCATCAGCAATAAATACATGTTGCTTTTTACTTGTTGTTCCTTAGCATTGGCTTAGTTATGTAGCCAGTTGTGTGTGGTGATTGAGAGCATTACTGTTTGAATAACAAAGTAATTATTCCCCCTGATTCTGATGAAGTTAAACATTTTATATTTAATTAATATTATGGAAATAATTCACATTTAGCATTCAATGTGATTTGAGTGTTAATGATGTGCCAACATTTAGAGATTGTTAGCCAGATGTTGTTACTAAATGATAAAATTGTTTTAAAAAGCATTCTTGGGAATTTCACGCAATCAACATAGTTATGGAAAATCGAGCAAATGTAATTACTTCAACTTAGAAAGTAACTGATTGTTCCAGTGGAATTTCGGTACAGCCGTCTTAGCTTTACAGCGATTGTCTAAAAAAAGATTTATAGATTGGGGTGTGTTCCTCTTATTCTATCTGAAGCAAATTATATAAAATATTTCTTTATTGTATTTTCTTTTAATTAATAACAACGACACTTATTATATCTTTGTGTGTAAAGTGTTAACAATTGATTAGTGCTGAGGAGTGTTACCAGACACCGCCAGGCGGCAGGACGAGCGCTTGTGTCGCGGGTAATCCGCGGCGCGCGCGGCTAAAACCGACAAATTAATTACCATACACCCGCGAAAATTGACTACAAAATACACGTGATATTCCTAGTCTCGTCTTTACAATAATAATTATTATCTCTCGCTGCCCATTTTCTAAAGAACACGAGGCATTAAACCAATGCTGGGTTCTGTTAGGCCAACGTCAAAGACGGTGGGCCAACATTAAATACAGATTGGGCCATTGTCTCGTGTTACCTGGTATAATACTCCAACACTGTACAATTCTAAGAAATATGATAAAATCAAGGTTTACAGTTTGCAAAATAACAGTAAAAATAAATTTGATTTTTTATATTAGCAATACTTTTATCTATACCAAAAATACTGCATACAATATCTGATATAGTTGAGTGACATTAAAAAGGGAAGAGCAGCTTTGGGACTAAGCAGTCACCGCCAGAATCAGGTCTTAGCGGTATCGTTACCTACAAAGCTGTGCAAAAATACTGTATGGACAAAATGTAACTCTTCTAATCCATCTTGTTTTATGCATATTTGTCAAAACATATTACAAAAAAATCGTATTTAATAATGGTATGGTGTTATTTTCATAATGGTATGGTGTTATTCTATATAGCAAATCTATTACGACAAAACGGTCTAGTTTACTATGGACACAATGAAAAAACAAACGAGCGAATAAAGTAAAAATTATTCATTTATACAATCTAAACAATAAACAAGCTACTGTTTAACTGTTGTCACCGCTTTAAATACTAGAATATCTGAAACCCTGCAAAAACTAATCCAGAAACTTTTCTACGAAAAATGTAAAAAAAATCAATAAAAACGTTTCACATCAAATGAACCCACATGACATTGAAACCTGACACACTTCAGAATGTATATAATCTCTGTTTTTTATCGTGGAGGGGGGGGGGCTTAATGTGAGTGATTTTAGTGAATAAAACAAAGGTGCGTATATTCATAAAACTTCAAAGTGTATTTTCTATTTGCAATTCCTGAATGATGTCTGCACTTTGTCCTTGTCCAGGAGGATCGTTTTGACACACATTCCTCCCGCCGTGAGACACCTTCTACATTCTACATCAACAGCACAGCCAACAAAAGACGTTCACCCAATGCTGGTTCAATGTTGGGCCAGCGTTGTAGATGGTGGACCAACATTGAGCAAGCATTTGGTCAATGTATATCGTGTTTGACAAGTTGTTTGATTCTTTGATAGGAGTATTCTCTTTTACAAGTTATTTCATTGATTTGCTGGTAATTCGTATGCATATTATTTTGTTGGGTCGTTTGATTACGTGATCTAAAGGATATAATCATTATCTGTAATCACTATTTTAGAATTGATTCCATTCACTTGCTGATTCACTGTTGAGTTTGGAAAATATGTCATGTAGTATAAATATTTTATTTACACATACGTATAAATAACTGTTGTGTTTGCACATATTTACATATTGTCAAAAGTTTTTTATTTATGTAAATGTAAATCACATCATGTGATTTTTGATGAGATTAAACATACATGTGTCTACCTGCAGGCTCCCCAAAACACTCAACACTGTACAGTACTACGTCAAAAATTAAAACTTTCTCGAAACAAGCCTTTAACACACACTAAAGTGTATTTACACGTTTGTGTAAATTAAATATTTTCTATATGTCATCATCGTCCAGCTGTTTTAGCGTGGTAACCGTGGATTAGCCATTGCAAAGCTGAAATAGTCTTGTATAAACCATGGAGACCAAAAGATTTCTTCAATTTGAAATCATTATAAATGTCTTAGTTTGCTGTTTCCGCTTCATTTGAATACCTCTTTTTATGGGTCTACGGCCATTATAAATATGTTAATTCTCTCAGCGCGGGGACCGACTTTAGACGTCAGAATCTGACGTCTACAGACGTCAGATTCTGACGTATAAAGACGGTCCTCGCGCTGTAAAGGTTTAAAACACTAATTGAATCCTGTGGACTACATAAGGTTGAAACTTAACAGATCCGAATTAGAGCAGGAGTCGCTAGATTGGTCGCTTTCATATTTTACGAGAGGCGTCATCGGCGCTTCTCGTCACGTGACGTGGGGAGACCCCTGGATGGTTGGCTAGGCAGTCGCTAGAGGTCGCCTGCACATCCTCACTCGGGTGGATCTAGAACGGAAACGACGGGCGCTCCCCGAGAAGGATAACTAATACACCTCCAGGATTGCACTAATAACCAGGCGAAACAGATTGCGCGGAAAATTCACACTGAATGTGTAAGCCGCTCAGCTAGTCTGGACGAAACATTGCCACAGCGTTGGTTATATGTTGGGCCGGCTTCTTCGATGTTAGCCCGACACAAAACCAGCGATTGCTGAAGAAATGGGGGCTGAGTCAACAACCGACAAAGACAAAAGAAGGAGTTAGAAAAATGGTCATAAAAACGTGTTCAGCCTCGTCTTTCCGATCTGCCTGGAATCTTTCTGAATCCGCCGGGGGTTGTCATGATCTTGACAGGGCTGCTATACTAAAAATTCAACTCGCACATGCTCACCCAATGCTGGGCTGATGTTGTGGCAGCGTCGCAGACGGTTGCCCAACATCATTCCATCATTGGGACAGGGACATTTGCTGGGTGAACTCATGAGTGAGACGATAAGCATTGCGCACGTGTGTGGATCAAAGTGGCCGCTCTCACAAGCAAAATCATCTTATTTTTTAAAGTCGACAGTTAACAAACTGAAAAAAAATGTCCCTAAAATTATAGTTATTTTCGTGTTAATGTTCTCGATACATCTTCGAAAATCAAACCGACATTACATCATTGATATGTTCGTCCTAGTTGACACTAAACAAATAAAACCGAGAACGGGGTAAAAAGTTCTTGGTGAAACCATCAAAATATCTCTGAAATTGCATTAACCTCAAAGCGATGAATTACGGCATATAAACCATGGAGAATAAAGGGTGTTTTCAATTTGAAATCATCAGGGATGCCTTTGAACATCATTTTTTACAAGTGTATTTAAGATTTCCTAATTTATAGTAGAGTAAACTATTATATTAATTCAAACTGAGAATCCTGAAATACACCTTAAGTTAATTGGCGACATTTCTCTTCAATACAACATTTACAACATTGACCATTAAACTAAAATAATTGTGTCAACTTTCGGAACAATTCAACATCTTTATTTGAGTGTGTTTCAGATTCACATATTAGTACTAGTTGATATGAAAATAATCAAATTGAAAGCACAAAATGATTATCACTGAAATTGTAATGTTCTTTACGATCTTTGCCATGCAACAAAAGATTTTTATCTAATGGGTGCTCGCACTATTGAATTAGACTTACATACCATTTTAATGCACAAAACGAGACCGCCATCACGATTCTAACTACGTAAAGTGAGATGTGTAAGGTAGGTATGTAGACATTGTAGATGAATAAAGATGTTTAAATAATGGATATTATGGGATATTATGATTTAACACAATTACCCGCCCACGCCTGGGAGTAATGACACACACTATGTCTGCTACACTCTCTGCAGACATGGGTGTCTCCAGCCAGCAAACAAAATAATTTACAATAATTGTCGCGAATTTAATGTATAGCGGCTGTGGTGCGGCCCGCTGGGAGTTCTAGCTGCGTCAGCAAAGTTAGAATATTCAAAACGGCAAAAAACCATCATTGGTGCTGGAGATTATACAGCTTGCAACCTTTAAAACGCTTAAATAATTTCGTCTAAACCATGAAGACCATGTTTTTTTCAATTTGAAATGATCATAAATGTCTTAGTTAGTTTTTTCCCGCTTCATTTTAATACCTATGTTATGTGTCTACGACTATTATAAATATTTTTACTCTTACAGGGCGAGGGCCCTGGTGCAGTGGTTAACGCTACCTGCTTGGATCGCGGGTTCGACTCCCGCTCAGGTCTCAAGTGTCAAAGAAACAAAATGTTTTTTTCTCCACTAACTCGTAAAGATTCAATATTGTGGAGAGCCTCCGTGGTCGAGAGGTAGCGTACTCGACCTCAGACCGCCAGGTCTCGAATTTCGAATTCTGTGTCAAGAGGGCAGTGTCATCTCATCATCCTCAGGAGGTTTCCTGGCCCGTGAAAGATTAGAAACATATTTCAGAGGTATGTGACTTTATATTTCCCAGAAATGGGAGTTTATATTTCACCGATACGGAACTTTATATTTCACTGATGTGACATTTTATATTTCCCAGCTATGGGATTTTTAAGGCGCAGATCAGAAATTCGCTGATCAATCGGTTTCTATGTTCTATATTTCCCATTAGTGTCTGTCCTTTCTTCCGTCGATGTAAACCTGTGTTACGAACATATGAGTAAAGTTTTATTCGGCTATCATTTTACCTGAGGCTTCGCCGGTGTTAATGAGGGGTGTATATTACTCCTCAGTAATAACAATAGCAGTAGCGCCAGAAATCGACCCAGCGTTGTTTTAGCGTTGGCCAACTTTCCACGACGCTATCCCAGCATTAAAACAACACCGGGTCAACGTGTCGTGCATTCTGGGTAGTAGTAAACTCGTGCTAAGGCAGAATGATACGGTCAATGACACAGAAATTTGTCACAGCCAATCACAGTCAATGACAACCAGAGTGATTTGCATAACTTCCCAGCAGAAATCCCCATCACACCCCGACAAACACAAAAGATTTAACAAACCTTGGTTTATTGTTGGCCCAGCGTCGTAGACAGCATTAAGCCAGCATTGGGTCAAAGTCTTGAGTTTGCTGGGACACACACACAGACAATGGCCGCTCCTGACAAAGCTCTTCCGTTGCGCACACTTCCTGTGCCCGGTAGTGATGCGCGCGCATTACATAAACCCATGTGATTTCTGTCTAATATTTCCGGGTTTGCGTGCAGGCTTTTAGACGGTGTTTCCGCTGCATTTTAATTTGCGGCAGTGATGTGCTTGGGAGGTGTAACTTGAGAGTATGTTACGCGCATGTGTAAAACCTGGTATCCGCTCTAGTTTTGAATCTACCGTAAACGGATTGCGGGGGTTGTCAATGGTAAAACCCTTAGACCACTGAGATGGTCAATTAACCCGTTCAGTGCGGGGATCGACTTTAGACGTCAAAAGCTGACGTCTAGATTCTGACGTCTAAAGTCGATCCCCGCCCTGAAAGAAATAAAATATTTAAAATAGTCGTATACCCATAACATAGGTAATAAAATGAAGCAGAAAGAGCTATGACTAAGACATTTACGGTGATTTCAAATTGAAAAAAATCATTTGGTTCCATGGTTTATACAAACATATTTGAGTGCTGTCATGATTAAACACCGTAATCGCCTAGAATTATGTATCACTAATGGCGATTCAAAACTTCAAGGAACAACAAATTACTTCGATTTGTGAGTGATATATTATATACGTGGCACTTCAGTCAGATTCACATTAACCGTGGTGAATGCTTTTCGCCGATTTGTCAGTCAATTCGCAACCAATTGTCATGGAATTTTACAAGCACTTTTTTTCATTCACGTCGCGACTACACTGAAAATGTAATTAAAAAATATTGTATGGTTTAAAAGTTACTCTATTTAACATGTAGTGAAAAAATAAGAATGTCGCCATATGTAAACCCAATAGCTTCGTCTCAGAATTTCACTACATGTCAAATAGTCTGACATAATTATTAAATTTTCAGAGTAGTCGTGACGTGAACGGAAAATAGAGTGTGCAAAATGCCATAAAAAATAGTTGAGAATTGACTGAGCAGTTCACGAAATTCATACACACTGTTTGATGAATTTAATGTGAATCTGACTATAAACACATGCATACTTATAATTTGTTTAGTTATGATCACGAAGTTGTATTTCCAAAATCTAAGTGAATCTGCTTTACGTGCAAAAATGTTTTGATAATGTGTAATCCAATAAGACATTGTATATTTCAAATGTATCATCTATCCCTATAATATAGATCTAAGATCACTAATTTTGAAGTTACTCACATCGCTGTGTTGGCCTAGGTCACCGATCCATATATAAAAAATAAACCAGACATTATTAGATAACATCTTTATCATAATTTGACAACTTAAGTACAATTATTATCTGACCCTTACAAAATAACTAATGATAACACCAGATACAACGTCTTTATAGACATTCAGGGGCATATCCCACCGTGTGACGTTGAGAAAATCTGGACGTTCTGTACTTTCCGTTAGGAGAGATATCCACATCTTATTTTTTCTAATATAAACGAAATGAGATGACCATAACCCTGTAAGAGCGGGGATCGACTTTAGACGTCAGAATCTGACGTCTACAGAAATCTGACGACTGTAGACGACAGATTCTGACGACTAAAGTCGATACCCCGCACAGTAAGAATCAACATATTTATACTGGCCGGACACCCATACATAGGTATTCAATTTTAATGCGATGTTTTTGCAAATTAATTCAGCGCTGTAAGGGTCAACCCTTTCAGAGCGGGAATCGACTTTAGACGATTGTATATCAGTTTCATAGATTAAAAAAAAATCATATAAACTGGCTACACAAGTGCCAATACAACCACAGAAATATAACAGTGTACTCGACACCAGTGATCTAGGGTTAAAAGGGTTAAGCTGGCATCCACCATTCCTCATTTAGTGATGTGAGGCCGCGGAGCCGGCGACCAGCGCCGGGGGTGCCGCCACTGCGGGGGGTCTAATAACGAGGTCACAACTTGACCCCGTTACACTGGCTTAACTGCAGGTATTACAATTGACGACGATTTCAATTATATTTCACATACCATACTGCACATCTGAGATATCATAGACGGAGTTCAAACCATAGCCGCTATATTAACCCATACAGCGCGGTGATCGACTTTAGTCGTCAGAATCTGACGTCTGTAGAAGTCAGATTCTGACGTCTAAAGTCGATCCCCGCACTGTAAGAAATAAAATATTTCTAATGACCGTAGACCCATAACATAGGTATTCAAATGAAGCGGAAAGAGCCAACTAAGACATTTGTGATGATTTCAAGTTAAAAAAACTCCTTTGGTCGCCATGGTTTATACGAGTATTCCAGGGCTTAGAGGGTTGATGACATTTATGGCTTCTGAGGTATTCCCAACAAATTAACAAAACCGTGAGAAGTAACTACAATAATCTGGTCAGTCGGTGTCCATTAAATAGATATCCATCCTTTGAAAATATGATAAGCGTCAAACTAAAATAATAGTCATTATACATATACTAATTAGCAGTTGAATATGTGCATACTATTATACGTGATCGTGACCATTTTTTAATTTTTTCATCAAATCAACTTAAGGATGTTTTATTAAATACTAATTAAATGTTCAAATAATCTGAGAAAATCCAATTATCACATTGCAGATGCAAACATTATTTATTCATTTGCATTTTGGTTTGTATACCGAGCGCACATGACGTATCATTTTTTCCATATTAACTTCCAATCAGATTACTACTGTAATAAGTGTGTAATGTGTAAGGCTCCTATATGTATGATATATTTTGACAAATCAAAGCAGGGATAAATATTGCCTTTACAAACACCTTTCAAAATTACCAAGGAATTAGATATTAGACCCCACTGATGCTCAGGTGAGCAGTAGACTGAACGTTGATTTTTCTGGGGTGAGTTGACCCTTGTCCCGCTAGATCCGCTAGTTCATGATATAATGGTATAAAAAACTGGCATTTGTATAAGGTTATTATCTATATTGACGAAACATTGACCCATAGTAGTCTGAATGTTAGGCTATCGTCGAAAGCGCTGGCCCGACATTAAAACAACATCGGATCAATATCAAGAGTTAATAATACAAAGGACAGGTGTTGTAGAATAAGCATCCCATATCTCAGCCAGTGGTCAGCCTGCAGATACACACTCACAGCCGCCAGGTATAAACTCTGGTATTTACCAATTTAAACAGAGAATTGTTCAGATTCTTACTTGGCTAAATGATTTCCAGGTATTTGGAGATTCATAACGGTCATCGTAATGTTTACCCACTTGAAGTTATGGGTATAACTTTAACAATCCAAAGGGTTGAAGATACTCAAGAAAAAATCCACTTTTCACAAAATTTCATATTGACAAAATTAACAGAAGCAGAACTGTTGTATATTACCTTGGCAATAGTTTGATGGCATAGCGGGAGCAGGGACTACCCGGGAGCATACAGCCCAGTGACCATATCGGCGCCTGGAACATATCATATACATTACCATATATATTCTGCCAGGTACTCATCTACACCTGACCGAAGTGCAGCACGTAACGGTGAAGTGCTTTTCCAAATGACGCAGAATCGAGTGAGTGAACAAACGACGGAGCGAACATTGAACTCTCCAATCGAAAACAACATATTTAATCTGACTACATGAAAATAAAGCAAGCTGTTTTATATATTATCGCGTATTTACTGAGCCATATTATTTAACTAAGAATTCAAAAGGTTAATGAGTTTCTCCCCCTAGCGAATACACGGCGAAGCGGAGGTGCGCGCGCACAATGTCCGGTACAAATGGAATATCAGGTAATTATTAGCCAAGAATAATTAGTGCCGGATTGAAGGCACCATTGCTTCACAGTGATCCCTGAGGGATTTCACATGGTGTGGGATCTGAAGGTCCTGGTTGTCTAGAGTAGAGAATAAAATCAATAATCCTTCACAGATTCAGCAAAATATGCACAGTGTCGTAGTTAAAAGGGCAAAGTTATCAAAATGTTATCACCAAGTGATCGGAGGTGTGGCGGGGTATTATGTAGGGTAACATTATATAATATGTAATACAACAATCAGTTATTAATCTAAATACAATTTGTGAGTACTAATGTCATCTTTGTAAAAAAAAATAGCTTATTACGGATCATAAGAGATTACGTTGTTGTTTCCGTATATAATATCTTTACATTGAATGATTCAAAAAATGTAAGCTGTTATGTTATCATATATTGAGTAAATACAATCACTTAGGTGATGTATTTCAAATTAAAGGAAGGACTATTGCTGGTACATTAACATGATTACTGTATAGATAGTCGTCATGAGCAATGTGTCAGTGCTGTATCAGGGATGTAAGGTGGATGTAAGCGTCAAAGGGTGTGTGTTTTGTCTCATTAAGGATGTTTTATGTGGGATAGTAGCAGAGGTTGAGCACAAGGTCACGTTTGTAAACAGCTCTTATCTTTATACATCTGCAGCTCAACAAATGCCACATTTGATGGAGGCTGTATGAGTGCAGCATGAACACACCAGCCAAACAGCAAACGAGTGCAGGAATACACCGGCCAGATAAATGCAGATAATATCAAAATATCATAATATCAAACAATATGGATAAAATGATTGTATAAACGTATTGTCGACCGAATTTAAACATGTTCTATATTCAAACATAGAATGTCATGAGAAATTGTTTATATGTCGGACTTCAATTTACATTCTGGAGATAACTATTTTTAATTGGATGTGTTTAAGACGAAAAGCTGCAAACAGCTAAATGGGCTAATACCACACATCCCAGCGTCACGAGACGTCAAACCAGTGTTATTTTAAAATAACAATGGTTTAACGTCTCGTGTTTGCTAGGATTATACTATTACACATGATACGATGGAGCTTAACGGGATGAGCCCCATGCACATTGGCTCATAGCATCTCTTAATTACAGATTTGAGCCCGGCTCCGGCGTCTTCACAGACACGTTGTCATCAGCTTCACACTTACCGTATCTCCGCGCATGCACTTATAAGTGAAAATCTCATGTTTTGGGGATGTTTTAAAAAAAATTATGTTCGAATATAAGTGCATGCACTTGTTTTCGAAAACGAAGTGCATTCGTTTGATAAACCGCATGCACATTCTGTCATCAACTTTTGATAATTCACTTTCGAAATTGTATGATAAAGCCATAATCGGATTTGTATATTATACATTATATAATGATGAGTAAACTAGACCTAGCTGATCCCATGTTGAATTATCCCCATTCTAAGCATGTAGATACCCATCTAAACAAACAACTTGCTCAGTCGATTTCGAAATCATCAGGGTGAATGACGCCTTACCTGAACTGGACAATTACGTCACTCTATCGTCCAGCGCTCACTTAACGAAAACAGTATATATGTTTTGACAACGATAAGTGTACACTCCTCATCCCCAGTAAAAAGTTGTGAGCGCGTCAGCTCACAGCTATTTACGCCTGACTGGTTTACGATCCTATTTAATATATAAAATTGTATGTAATGCATAAAGTGATGCCGTGTAAATAATAATATGATGATGATATAGTAATGTGGGCCTATCAAATAAGTATGCCATGATTGGTGCAAAATAAATGACTTTATATGTTTTAATATATGTTTTATTTCAAATCCTGTGTCTGGATAGTAGTGTCATCTGATTCATGTCGCCATCCTTAGTTGTTGTTCTGGCCTAGTTTAGCCTGTACGTACATAAAAGTGGCATAACGCTGCATTCATGATTCATTCATTCTCGGATATTTCAACTTAGTGGGTAAAAGCGGCTTTTAAAAAGCCAATAAAAATTACCCTATTTCATAAAATACCCAAGCGTAATGTAGCAAATTAAATCTCTGAACGTACATAATGGCATCGATTTGGTTTTTTTCAAAATATGTCAAATGGCTGAAGCAAAAATGATGATTAACCTGATCTAATTTCGTGTGTTCTGTCAATTGTTTTCCGATTAAAGGTACTATTTTTAAACATTCAATGTCTACAATAATAGCTGTGGTTATGAAAAGAGAATGGGTAATTTCATTTAGCACACTTCCGTCAATGGTGACTCCAGGTCAATAACGTGGTGCGCTCTTTTAGCTTACTTCGTCTTTTCCATAACGTAAAAAGGAAAATCTTATAGATCAGGTTGAGCTAAGTTAGCATAACGTAATCTATATTATTCTCCTTTAATCGGCAATATCCGCGCGTAAGCGGATGGGCGCCTCACGGCAGCCAAATGCATCACGCTCAACACTACTCAGATTTCACAAATCTTTCAGATACTTTCCAGCAAACACGGCCCAAGGTTGGTTCAATGTTGGGCCAGCGTCGCAGACGCTGGTCCAACATTGAACCAACCTTGGGAGAACGACTCGCGTTTGCTGAGCTACTGGAACACATTCCCAAAGAGGATATTGTCCGATGTCGTGGTCTATATTAATAAAACAGTGTGATAATTAAAAAAGAATATACATGTAGCTCACAGGTTTGCATGAAGTTTGTGAGCTATTTCGGTCATTTCTGTAGTTTATAATGACCAATTCTTCTTTATACCTTCAGGTTGATATGTCTACAGACAGCGCCTGTGATTGGACAAGACATTGATTTAAAGATGGAGTGTGGCGCACTTTACTTTGTGGAGGTCACCGGATCCCCCTAGCGAGTGCCACAGAATCATTACCGGATCCACCTAGCGTGTGCCACACATTCTTTACTTAACCCCTTAACCTTTAAGATTTTTTTTCTAACAAATAATATTATTAAAATCTAAATAATTATTTTACTACATTATGCTTCAATTGTTTTTTGGGTGATATCATGTTTTATTTTCTTGTCTGATCATTACAGACATCAATTTTCAGATTGAGTAACGTAACTGTATATATATGCAAATAATATGCATAGTGTCATGTATTTAAAGACGTTCCTTGCCAGAAAACAGGTTTTTAATTCTCCTTGCCAGAAAACAGGTTTTTAATTCATACCTAACCACTTCTAACTTTTCTAACGGCTATCCATATATACTTCAATAAAATACTTAAATAAGTCAAAATAACCTATATTATTTCAATAAAATCAATGTCAGTATGGTTTTCGTCAAATATATGCAATGTTTATTGCAGTGAATTGACATCATAGTCCCTGCTAGAAGGCCTACCTTTAAGAGTGTATATTGGGATCTCTGGGACCATAATGGTTGTCGTCTTTCCTCGCGGATCATTCATGACCATCCATCACTTAAGCCTCGTATTGTATTGACGTGTCGGGACCTCTTTTTATATTACGTAACAGATACGGCATGTCTTAGATCCACACTGACTTAGTCTATTATAGTGCCATTAGCAGCGCTTTCCAGCTTTTCCTCCGTTCTATCTCAAAGACTCAATTTGAATGCAATACTAGCTAAGAATTGCAAAAAAATATTTTCTAAACTTTCATTTAATTGAAATTATACATTACGTCTTATTCTATCGCTCATCAAGAAATATCGATACCAAAGTAAACACAATACATTTGCTATCCTTTTCCTCTGTAATATCCAAGATTCATTGTCTCAATAAATTAAATAAACCCTCGCGATGTATCAAGGCATCATTTTGTGTATCTGCATGAATAATTATGACTTATTTCCCTACAGCTATAGTGGTTTCAGCATAAAATTGTCTTTGAACTGTTTCAACAATACAATTTATCCACTGCAATGTTTCTTTCTCGTTTACTGGTGAAGAATCAGTAAGAATAGCCACCTTCCCGATTGAATCATTTTATTAATTGAGTATCTACCACCCATAAATGTTTTAGTTAGCTCTCTCTGCTTCATTTGAATACCTATGCTATGGGTCTATGACCACCATTATAAATAGTTTACTCTTTTAGTGCGGGGATAGACTTAAGACGTCAGTATCTGACGTTTACAAACGTCAGATTCTTACGTTTAAAATCTGTCTCGGCACTGTAAGGGTTAGTTTGCTTTGAATCCGTGTGTATATGCGCTGATGCGAGGGGGTACTTTTATATCATATTGACGTATACATTAATGAACCTGCACACAATAAAGTAATGCTGTCAGTTTACATTACCCAGATCTTAGGGATGTGATTGAACGAGATGGTCATCTCGACCAACATGTCTTAGATCTGAATCAGCAGAGAATATCAACCCTGTTCTCGTCATATTCATTGTGTGTAGTATGTTTTACCGATTAGCTCGAAAACAATTAACCCTTAGAGCACTGAGCTATTCAATTTAAATTTTCAGTCACTTGAAATTGTGTCTCGCTACCGCGATACACAACTTCAAGTGACTGAAAATTTGTGTTATATGAAAAAATTAAGTCCCAACATATATCTGTGTTTCAAGATTGAAAGCATATTTTATTTTTGACAACTGATCATATAGGTGCTAAGGAAACCACAGAATGTCTACTGTAGTCGACATCAGTGTGCTAAGGGCTACCTTATAAATACCAGAATGTTCTACAGTCACACTTCATACGACACTGTCACTGTTACTATAATTTTTGACGCTGTATTTTCACGCATTCGAAACTCTTTCAACACCACAGACAGACTTTACATTTGTTGGTGAATAATTTCCTTTGTATCAGTTTTACAGATTAGCAATTGCCATTTATCCAGATTGAAAAGGTATTTTCATAGGCCTATCAAAATGGCTTATAATTACGAGTGAACGTGAATACTGGTTGTTATTGATCGTTATTTATGTGAAAGCTAATGCGTCGCAGTGAAAATTTATATTAAAAATTAATTATATTTTGCTGCTGTTAAAATTCGGTGGGACATTTTAAAATCCATATAACCATCAAGAATATTTTTAAATTTTCATAACTCATGTTACCTAAATTTAAATTAATATTATTTAATTAAAAAAACACTACAGTATAAAATCTTGAATTAAACCGAAAACGAATCTATTTTAATTTTTCTAGTAAATCGTTTTTATTCAAAATATGCCGTATTGTAAGCCTACATGTTATCTTGGTGTTTTAATAGATACGATAATGTTATTCTTTGAGAGTGACGGTTATTAGCATGTCCTACTATCAAAAATGCGAATGCATTTCTGCTATTATCCTATTGTGATAATATAAGAATGTTAAGAATTGCCCAATTTCTCCGTGAAATAATTTATCTTTTTTTATTTCAAGACTTCACTATGTGAAAAGTTAGGAGTGTGAATTATCTGGAGGGGATGAGTGAGGAATTCCTGAGTTTCTGGTGGAATCAACCCGCTAATTAGGACGGGTATTACGAGCAGCGCGCGGCGACACACACCGCCCGCGGGCGTCAGTGCGGCGTCACGCCGACAACACCAGAAAAAACACAGATAATGATAGAAAATCTGCCACAGTGTGTAGGCTACCCCTGGCCGTGTTGTCATTTATGACGTTATACACATGTAGTGATGACGTAGGCTGCCTCCGTGCGCACCTCTAGGCTTATGGTCTCACCACCCTAAATAAGCCGAAATCCAGGGAGGTGTCTACTAATGATGGAATCATCACACAAAATATTTTTAAGGCGGCTGTTCCAACCTCTATTGAAACAAAATAAAATACAAAGAAGTAGTAATTTTGTGAATATTTAATAAGCCCACGTTATCTTCTTTGTCAAGGATATCATATATAACTGTTTCATGATAACCTCGCAGGGATACAGTGGGTTAAAATGATGTGTGTCTGTTCTGTGAAAGAGAGCACGGATTATAGCCCAATTTTAACAGTATTGACTTTTTTACACTCTAGGGGGCGTAGCTCAAAATCTGTCTGGTAACCATACCCATAGCGGGCCTGTTTTCGAACAAGGACATCTCAAGCTTTATCCTGATATGTCACACTAAATATCTAATAGGGTGAAAAATGGTGAAATCGGCCTGCGGAATTGAGGCAGTTTACATGTGTTTCAATGGGACTGGCATTTGGGGTGGTGAGACCATCAGTAGACACAAGGGGTTTGCATGTTCTGGTCCTTTCTTGACATATTCCAGCTGCTTGATAAAAAATCTGCAGCTTGATATCTATATTTTATTGAGTTTTACTATCGCTGTAACAATCTAAGTGTAATAGTTTTGATTAGAAAGTATATAATTGGTGAATAAATGTGATAACCATGTCTAGAAAAGACCAGAAGAGGCCGTGTTTTGGTGATATAAGTCATAGATGAAATGCCTGGTTGGTAGTTTGATTGTCATATGGGCCCAAATAAAAATAAAAAATAGTGAATTTAAGTATGGATGCTACTAATAGCAGTCCATTCTAATATGTGTGGCATATTTCAACAACAATTTTCGAAATACAAGGTAACCATGACGACTTTGTGTGACGAAATAGAGGCGGGAATAGCCACTTCATTTAACTGTTTTATTCAATGCGACTTTCAAGGAAACCAGGCCGATTTTCATGATATCAATAATTATTCAAAGGGCTCCGAGGGCAACAGTTTTCAATATATTTGCCTAATTCAAAAACTATATTGTTCAGAACACCTTCAAGCATCATACCAGGCCGAAATAAAATAATCAAAGAAAATTATATCTCTACATATGGTCTCACCACCCTTAATAAGCCGAAATCCAGGGAGGTGTCTACTAATGATGGAATCATCACACAAAATATTTTTAAGGCGGCTGTTCCAACCTCTATTGAAACAAAATAAAATACAAAGAAGTAGTAATTTTGTGAATATTTAATAAGCCCACGTTATCTTCTTTGTCAAGGATATCATATATAACTGTTTCATGATAACCTCGCAGGGATACAGTGGGTTAAAATGATGTGTGTCTGTTCTGTGAAAGAGAGCACGGATTATAGCCCAATTTTAACAATATTGACTTTTTTACACTCTAGGAGGCGTAGCTCAAAATATGTCTAATAACCATACCCATAGCGGGCCTGTTTTCGAACAAGGACATCTCAAGCTTTATCCTGATATGTCACACTAAATATCTAATAGGGTGAAAAATGGTGAAATCGGCCTGCGGAATTGAGGCAGTTTACATGTGTTTCAATGGGACTGGCATTTGGGGTGGTGAGACCATCAGTAGACACAAGGGGTTTGCATGTTCTGGTCCTTTCTTGACATATTCCAGCTGCTTGATAAAAAATCTGCAGCTTGATATCTATATTTTATTGAGTTTTACTATCGCTGTAACAATCTAAGTGTAATAGTTTTGATTAGAAAGTATATAATTGGTGAATAAATGTGATAACCATGTCTAGAAAAGACCAGAAGAGGCCGTGTTTTGGTGATATAAGTCATAGATGAAATGCCTGGTTGGTAGTTTGATTGTCATATGGGCCCAAATAAAAATAAAAAATAGTGAATTTTGGTATGGATGCTACTAATAGCAGTCCATTCTAATATGTGTGGCATATTTCAACAACAATTTTCGAAATACAAGGTAACCATGACGACTTTGTGTGACGAAATAGAGGCGGGAATAGCCACTTCATTTAACTGTTTTATTCAATGCGACTTTCAAGGAAACCAGGCCGATTTTCATGATATCAATAATTATTCAAAGGGCTCCGAGGGCAACAGTTTTCAATATATTTGCCTAATTCAAAAACTATATTGTTCAGAACACCTTCAAGCATCATACCAGGCCGAAATAAAATAATCAAAGAAAATTATATCTCTACATATGGTCTCACCACCCTTAATAAGCCGAAATCCAGGGAGGTGTCTACTAATGATGGAATCATCACACAAAATATTTTTAAGGCGGCTGTTCCAACCTCTATTGAAACAAAATAAAATACAAAGAAGTAGTAATTTTGTGAATATTTAATAAGCCCACGTTATCTTCTTTGTCAAGGATATCATATATAACTGTTTCATGATAACCTCGCAGGGATACAGTGGGTTAAAATGATGTGTGTCTGTTCTGTGAAAGAGAGCACGGATTATAGCCCAATTTTAACAATATTGACTTTTTTACACTCTAGGAGGCGTAGCTCAAAATATGTCTAATAACCATACCCATAGCGGGCCTGTTTTCGAACAAGGACATCTCAAGCTTTATCCTGATATGTCACACTAAATATCTAATAGGGTGAAAAATGGTGAAATCGGCCTGCGGAATTGAGGCAGTTTACATGTGTTTCAATGGGACTGGCATTTGGGGTGGTGAGACCTTATGGTCTCACCACCCCGAATGCCAGTCCCATTGAAACGCATGTATAATGCCAACATTCCAAGGGCCGAAATCACCACTTTCGTCCATAGCTGCCCCCTATGTTACACACCATAATAAAGCCTAAGCTGTCCTTTTTCAAAAACTGCTTCGAAAATGGTATGCTAACTTCCTGTGTTTTGAGTTACGCTCACATGGTGGTAAAAAGGTCCATTTTGCCCAGATCTCCCGAAATATTCTTGCGCCCATTCCCAGAAAAGACACAAATCCTTCTCACCGCATGTGTCCATCCGAAAATCTCACATAACAGTTGTACCTCATATCACAGATAGCAAAAACAGTGTGTGCTTACAATTTATCCACATAATTACAACATTCCTGTATTTTTCTTAATTCACCAGAGGCGGAAACAACCATTTAAAGCAGTAATTTGGGTAGGGATTCTCTAGTCAGTAGCCACCCCCCCCCCCCCCCCTTGGATTTCGGCTCACTTAGGGTGGTGAGACCATATATAAAAATTAAATTATTTTTGTTTTATTTTTTTCAAACAAGGATGGAACAGCAAGTTGTTCTGCTCAATATATTTTTTAATTTTTTTAAATACATCGAATGATGTTGCTTAGGGAGCTCTTTTATTAGGCACTGCTATTGTGAAAATCAGCCCTTTTTCCGTAATTTTGCACTGTGGGAAACGTGGTTAGATGAAGTTGCAGTTCCTACTCTTATTTAATCACAATAGGTAGTCATGGTGATCATTTATTATTTAGAATTATGAAGAAAAATAATCTATCAATTGGGATAAATGGTTAATAACATTACAAAGGATTAAACTCCCCGTATTTTTCTATGTATTTGTACCCATACAACAAGTCAAAGTAGCAAAACAAAGCATGTTATCTACGAATTACCAATCAAAACACGCCTTCCTGGGCCTATCTTCCAGTTGTCACATCCATCCATCAACTATATGTCTTTTATTCGAAATCTTACAGCCTAATTTGTTGCATCGACTATCAGAATACAATTAAACACAGGTTGAATACTTTTTATTTCTATTCAACAGCAGAAACATTATAATATATAATCCTAACCCTGCTTCAATGCCCTATACACACATGGTCTCGCCACCCCAAATGCCAGTCCCATTGAAACGCATGTATAATGCCAACATTCCAAGGGCCGAAATCAGCACTTTTGTCCCTAGCTCCCCCTATGTTACACACCATAATAAAGCCTAAGCTGTCCTTTTTCAAAAACTGCTTCGAAAATGGTATGATAACTTCCTGCGTTTTGAGTTACGCTCAGATGTTGGTAAAAAGGTCCATTTTGCCCAGATCTCCCGAAATATTCTTGCGCCCATTCCCAGAAAAGACACAAATCCTTCTCACCGCATGTGTCCATCCGAAAATCTCACATAACAGTTATACCTCATATCACAGATAGCGAAAACAGTGTGTGCTTACAATTTATCCACATAATTACAACATTCCTGTATTTTTCTTAATTCACCAGAGGCGGAAACAACCATTTAAAGCAGTAATTTGGGTAGGGATTCTCTAGTCAGTAGCCACCCCGCTTGGATTTCGGCTCATTTAGGGTGGTGAGACCTTATTTGCTATACACACATAGTGATGACGTAGGCAGTAATGTCATAGCCCTTCACCTGCTGGTGTAGAGAATGTGCTGAGCGGATACAAAAAAAAACTATTGCGCCACAGAGTTGCCTAATGGACAGAAAAAAATCATGAGATATTATTTTGAACTTTGATAGTGCGTGAGCTGTTATTTGTCACCGAAGGAAAAAACGGAGGTTTGTGAAATTGTAAAAATATATTTTAAAAAATTCGTGGACATGACAAAAATAAAAAAATCCATTTGTAGATTGAAGAGCTTGAAAAGGATGATTAGAAGAGAGATAAATCCGTAGACTGGACAACATTGCTATGTGAACCCTGATATTTTTGAAGCAATTAAAATTAAAGCGACGCACGACGTGAAATGAGTAAAAAAACATTTTCAAAGATAGGAACCAGGGGCTGGTATTACCTAATTATCGGATTGCATCTGGTTGGTCGAGATGGGTATCTCGACCAACCATACGATTCAAAAATGTGGGTGGATCGTTTAGAGAATCCCTCATTATTACGGTCCTCATTGAATGAAATATTAATTCACGCTCGTTAACACTAATTGAGTGTTAAGAAACGGGTATAAAGCTGTTATTAACAATATAACAATATAACAATATTATGACTAAACCCTTTTAGTGTGGGGACCAAATTTAGACGTCGAAATGTATAATGGCCGTAGACCCAAAACATAAGTATTCAAGAAAAGCGAAAAGAGCTAACTGAGACATTTATGATGATTTCAAATTAAAAAACCCTTTGGTCTCCATGGTATACAGATATTTCAGCCTTGATATGGCTAATGAATCCACACACCTATGATACATTTGAAACAAACTTGTCATATTTGTTAATTGTCTGAGTAGCCCATGTCTTGGCACATGCATTGACTTATGAGAGGATACGAAATATTCAAATATCCAGTTATCATTTGGTAGCATTAACGTGTAT